>CM051024.1:101841904-102441904 GCA_027627225.1 Congeria kusceri
ATAGTAGTACACCCTTCGGTAAAATCAATATTTTACGTTAATTTGTTTTGTATTATTCCTGGACGTCAATTAATTTACATTTACAATGTATACATTGAAACGAAACAAGGGACAAACATGCGGTTGTGTTACTAAATTAGGACTCCTGAGTGGTTTCATTTAACCATGTAACAATACCTCTGAATTTCTTTGAAGGTAATTCTGTGACACCTCTTAAGATAAAGATCTAAAATTCTAATTGCACAGTACATATACCCGAAATCACCATCACCGGCAGCTAAACACCAATGCAGCTGCTGCAGGACAAAAACAAACGCCAGTAAATACATTTGAGGCGTGTCGTGGGAAAACCAGGCATAATGCTTGTGCGTAAAGTGTCGTCCTGGATAAGCCTGTGCAGTCCGCACAGGCTAATCCAGGAAGGCACTTTCCGCTTTTATGATATTTTCTGTTTCAAGGAAGTCTCTTCTTAACATAAATCCACTGTAGCGGAGAGTGTCGACCCGGATTAGCCTGTGCGGAATGCACTGATCCGGGACGACACTTTACGCACATGCATTAAGCCCGGTTTTCCCACGACACGTCTCATTTATATTATCGCCGTTTAGTTTAATAGTTACTGAACTTTAGACCTTTTTTCACAGTTTATGTTAAAATCGGTTGATATCTGAAGTTAACAATTAAAACTATCTGCCATTTTCTGAAGTCAAGTCTGTTTGGATAAAGATAACCGAAATCTGGCAGGTATTGAAAATCTACCCATGGTGTATGGTTTGTTTGTTTGTTTGGATTTTTCGCCGTTTCTAATAGTATTTCAGTCATATCACGGCGGTCAGTTAACCTACTCACACTTTCCCCGAGCAAGCTTAGCCGATCTAAGCGGTTTACCAGTACTAAGTGCATTATACTTATGCCAATAACTGACAACTGCCCTACTTGAATCAGATGTAGGGGAAGAATGACCGTAGAAATAATTTAATGATCAATCCCCACTTTGGCCGGGCTGGGGTTCGAACTCGGGATCCCCGGATTGACAGTCCAGAGTTTTACCAACTGAGCTAACCGGGTCCGGCCCCATGGTGTATGGAAAATACCCCATGGTAATTTGACCGCTCATAGCCAATCGGATTGCGTTATTTATGTAGGAGATGAGGTATGTTATGCTACTTCTAAGAAAATGTATCTCTCTTCAATGGAGTCACCAACGAACAATTTGAGATGTGACCACCGGGTGATTCCCGACAAGTTAATGGTATCTAACCTAACAAGACTCCAGATTTGCATGTATTTGTATCTATCAGACCAGAACGATAATGTTACATACATTGTGCATTTGGATCCTGTATATACATACGCCTCCGTGGTACGATGAAAGATAGCATAAGTGAGCTGTCGCTACAAATATATCCGTTACTGATGAGGTGACAGATATAAGATGATATAAATGTTCTGTCGCATGCACAGTAGGGTAAAGTCGTTGTCTTCAAGTCAGTTGAAGTCATCCACGATGTACACGGCTGTGAATCTCTTCTTGATGTTCGGCTTGTTGTTATCCTGGACCGAAGGTTAGTTACACAATTTACACAATTTTCTCAGAATAGAATGCTTTAGTTTCTTTTTCCATTCTTAATAGTCATTCATTTATAGTGTCTATGTTTTCTCCGTCACCTACTACTTAACCAAACTATCATCATCTTCGTTTATTGCATGCTATCCATCATAACAATTATTATGTTTAAGTGTATTTAATAATTAGTTTAGTTTAAACCTATTTATTTTAGATCGATTGCATCGAAAGCCTAAGGCTTATAAAGACACTATCGAGTCCGTTTCCTGGGTAGAACCAGTACTTGGTGTCTTTGCGGGACATCTTGAGAACGCTTCCAGAGTGGGGATCGAACCCGGGACCTACCGATCGCTAGGCGGACACAATATCCACTACCCCACCGCGACCTTATGATAAGAGCTGACAATTTAGTTAATAATTGTATGTCAAGTTAATACTGGTTAAATTCAATTATTGTTTCTCGCTGCATGTTACATAATACACAATAATCGGTTTGTTTCTGCAAACTATCATATCGTCTATTATGACGTTACATTGTTGTTTTTGAAGTGATAAGTATATGATTTGATCATTACATTTATAATTGTAGTAGACCTCATGTGATTGCTATGTATATTTTGTCCATATGCCTCAAGTGATGTGTCTGTCTGTCTGTCTGTCTGTCTGTCTGTCTGTCTGTCTGTCTGTCTGTCTGTCTGTCTGTCTGTCTGTCTGTCTGTCTGTCTGTCTGTCTGTCTGTCTGTCTGTCTGTCTGTCTGTCTGTCTGTCTGTCTGTCTGTCTGTCTGTCTGTCTGTCTGTTTGTCTGTCTGTCGGTCTGTCTGTCTATTTAAATAATTAATTAATATATATATATATATATAATTATTATTATTAATTAATTAATTAATTTATTTATTTATTTATTTATTTATTTATTTATTTATTTATTTATTTATTTATTTATTTATTTATTTATTTATTTAGTTATTTTTATTTTTCTAATTCATTGTTTTATTTATGTATTTATTTATTATTTATTTATTTATTTATTTATTATTTATTATTTATTATTTATTTATTTATTTATTTATTTATTTATTTATTTATTTATTTATTATTTATTTATTTATTTATTTATTTATTTATTTATTTATTTATTTATTATTATATACTTTTAGTCAGGGCTTGGTTTTTCGACTACAACTCAGACAACTTTGGGAACTACGATGAAAAAAAAAAAATTCAGCCGTTAAAGTATCCTGGAGATTGCAACAGCAACAAACTTATAAATTTCGCAACCAAATGTGGACTCGATGTGCAATCGGGCGCTAAACACTCTGTTGTCACGGATCCTCAGAACAGCACCTTTGTCATGACAATTCCACGCAGCGTGAAACAAAACCCAACATGTATGAGCATCATCAAAACACTCAACGGACGTTGTGCAGACCCCGATGATGACTTCTAAAGTGTTCCACAGTATGGCTGCACAGCGGTTCTCTTCTGCGTTGCCGATAATGATACAGGACACTATAATTGTAATGGAACTACTAAAACGTTAATATGCCAAAAATTCTACAGACTGTCTTACACTTTTTATTATCATGATGCTTTATCTTTGGTCTCTCTCGACGTTTGACCTTAATTATTTTCTTATATTTGTCAAATAGTAGTCATTAACATTGGTAATTAAGGTGATTCACGCTCTAAAACCGTTAAATATAGTCCAAGAAATAGAGTGCTGCTATTTAAAATTATATTGATACCACAGAATGTCGCACACTGAACAACCGTGTTATTGCTATATCACAAAAAAAAAATGTTATGTTTGTCTTGTAATGTTATGTTTGTTTTATAATGTAATCGGTATTCTAGCCTGAATAAATCTATATTCTATAAAAAAAAAAAATGCGTTCGTTATTTCCCTTGAATGATTAATCAGATTTCATGTATGTTTCGATAAAACTACATAAATGTGTCCGTTGTAAGTTAATACATACTTCTTAGCATATTCCGCTAGTCTGGTGTTCAGACACTTGAAACATTCGAGTCGGTTGTGTATAATCAGTAATCACTTTGTCGCACGAAAGTCACAGCTACTTTTAACAACCTCCAAGGAAGTGGATAAAACCGTTGTTTATTGAAAAAACATATGATGTGTGTCGTCAGAAAACGGGGTTAATGTATGTGCGTATAAATTGTCGTCCCGGATCAGCCTGTACAGTCATCCCAGGCTAATCCAAGACGGCACCTTCCGCCTAGAGTGGATTTATGTTTAGAAGATACTTCCTTGAAACAGAAAATACCATAAAAGCGGAAAGTGTCGTCCTGGATTAGTCTATGCGGGTTGCACAGGCTAATCGGGGACGACACTTTACGCCCAAGCATAAAGCTCGGTTTTCACAAGACAGCCTCAAATGATTTGTGATGTTGATTCAATTTACGGTAGTGAATAGAAAACAAAAAGTGCACAATTTTTATTTGTGTGACCGACGCTTTACAGTACAAATAGTCCAGCAAGCTCATCCGATTGGCTGTATGGAGGTACTGAAAATAAATAATTTACAGTTTTAAAGTAAATGTACAAATATTTTAAGAAGAAAACACAAGTACATTATGTGCAATAATAAGCTTTATTTTGTTTGTGAATAGAAAGCAAGTGTACACATACATATTTTTCGAATGACAATGTGCTTTATGATGTTAAATTATTTAATGTTATCCATACCAGAATATGTAAATGCATAGATGCTAATGTCAATACTTGAACAACTACAACAGAACGTCTTGATCTCGAAAACGCATACGTCAAAGTTTCCAGATTAGTGTATTTAAAATAAAGACAAGTATCTTGAATATTTGATTATATCGAAGTGGTTACCTATCCCAACGAAGAACAGAAGAAAGAGGATACTAAGGCCTTGCATCACAATTCATATCTGAGTAACACTTACTCTTCAGTCTCGCAAACGTAGTTCTGGAAGTCGTGACACGTCTGGTCGTTCCAATACCCCACATGATTTTCCATCTTCATTACACATGAAATACCTAGTTATGGTGATATTTTACACATTGTCTTTCTGTTGTCTATTGGACCATTTAATATTAATTTTGTTACTTCTGATCCGTTTCCAGTAGCATAGGAAAGAGCAAAAAGATACCATATTGGACCATTTAATATTAATTTTGTTACTTCTGATCCGTTTCCAGTAGCATAGGAAAGAGCAAAAAGATACCATATATACACAGGCCCGTATTAAGCTTTAATTTGTAATATTTTGTATATGTAATCTATTTCTTTTATTATCTATTTATATTGTTTTGAAATGTTATGCTGCAAACCCATGAATATCAGTGCGACACTAATGTTCCTTGGATTTCGTATTAAGTACTATCCATGATTCAAATTTCACAAGAACACTTTTACCACAAGGGAACATATTGGCTCCTTATTTGCTCTCTATGATGTATTTCTCCATAACTAACCACGATCTCCATGCAGTTCTCTGACCCCCCGCTGGGGTTGCCAGGCGACCATGACTGGAAGTCCGTCCCTACCGGGTCTTGAGAGTGCACCCACACAAACATGCCGTCCACCTGGAGGTCTGTGGCGCCTAGCCAGTACTCAGCTGAAACATATTGATGGTTTTGTTTTTATTGTCTTAATTTTAGCTTTTGGTATTTTTTCCTGAATAATTTGATAGTTAATTCACGTATTTATTAGGGATGTAAGTAAGTTTCCAAACAAAACAGATCTTAATGCAAAGATAGCAATATTATTTAATGATTTACCATGGTTATATACTGGAAATAATCATTATCATTCCTGGTAAAATATCGTTTTGAAACGTTCCTTCTTTTTCTTCATGAAGTATTGAGTTAGCGTTTTAACGTTAATGGGTCACTCCTCTGCCTAGTTGGAATCAAATGCTATATCACGAACTTTGAAAGACAGGGCGACGTTATACTATGTACACCTTTATATGTTTATCTGTCTGGCATACATATGTATGGTGGCATACTTCTGCATAAGATAACCAGATACGTTTCGTGAAAATTTGGCTAATTTGCAAGAATAGTTGTCATCTTTTTATGAAAATATACTCATTTTTTGAAAGTATTACGCATTTTTAATGAGAACTTTTGTGTCCACTTCAGTTACAGTCACCATATTAAATCGAAATTGTCATGGTTAGTGCTTTGAATTGCATGCAATAACTATTTGAAGGTCGTCATATTTTTCGCGAAAGACTTTACATTTTCTTTAAAATTTGGAACCTTTCATGAAAAAAATCTTGCCTGAATATTTTAACTTTCATGAAATTTGATTTCGCAAAAAAATAGATAATCTTATGCAGTAGTGGGGACTGATTTGATTGTTTTTCTAGAATCCAGATAATATATTCACTTACACGTCAACTGGTTCTCAAATGTTGTTTTTTTTTTCGTTAAAATGTGTTAAACTTTTATTAATATTATCTGATTATCTTGTGCAGAGGTATGCCACCATACGTACAAGTAATTGATGTTTGATGTTACATGAAATAATTTGAGTCCATAGACTTGCACAAGAAATAATACACATTACTATTGGCATTGGCCGCATAGTGGAGGAGAAACTGGTTTTCAGCCTGGTCATCAATCTCTGACAGATAGGCCTTGTTTGGATAGAACACCCTTTCACAAGCCGCCTAAAGGAACATAAACATGAATGTCATGTCATAAAGCATGGATATAGATTGGAAAACTTAAATCGGTGTACCTGGCCAATAAAAAATGCTATTAAGGGAAAGCGAGCCTTAACTAGTATCTTATCGTCAATGTATAAATATGGTCATTTAACGAAATCAGTGTTTTTCAAATTGTTCTACAGCAAAATACAACCTGTTTTATTATACGGCAGCGAACTTTGGGGATTTAATGAAATGCAAAGTATTTAAATTGTCCACAGATACGCTTGCAAAAGATACCTCTGCGTAGGCGAAAAAACCCTCAAATATCACTACCCTTGGAGATTGCGGTCGCTACCCAATTTACATAACTTCATATGTCCGATGCATTAAATACTGGCTGAAAACAATAAAAATTAAACATTAATTTAAGTCTCCATTTCAACTGGGCCCATGAAATAAAACAGTTGTTGAACAAACATGGATTCCAATACATTTGGTTAAATCAATGTGTTTCAAATCCACATAGATTTATATATGAATTCAAAGAAAGAGCCAAGTCCCAATCCCTACAAAACTGGGGGAGTATAGTCAATACATCCCCCAAATTAGAAATATACAAACAAATAAAGTCAAGTTACGAACATGAAACCTACCTTGACGTTTTATTTATACGTAAATTCAGACGCAGTTATGAACAATTACGTTCCGGAACCCTTGCATTGAAAATCGAAACAGGCAGATACCATGGCAGAACTAGAGAGCAAAGGTCTTGTCCAATTTGCAACACTGGTGAAATTGAAAATGAATTACATTTCTTACTAAAGTGCCCTGTTTTATACGACATAAGAAAAGAATATATCCATAGCAAATTTTTCATAAGCCCAAATAGTCATAAATTGTTTATACTTCTATCAAGTAAAAACGAACAAATTATAAAACAAAACCGCCTCGTATATCGTGCATGCATTTGAAACAAGAAATTTAATTCTTGAACTATGATATCTCCTAATGTGATTATTATGTTTTATTGCCAAGATATCCTTTTACCTTGTTATCCACGTGTATTAATGCTTGTCTCTATATACGCATGTATATTAATATATTATGTATACACTTATAAATTAAAAGGAACAAATAATGATACAAATTGCCTCGAATTGCTTTAAAATACATGTAATCGAAATAAGAAACTCAACCCTTGTATTATGTTATTATCTTGTGTGATTTTCTTATTCCATTGATATTACCACGATATAGTTTAAGATTGTCAAAAGTGTGTAACCATGTTTGTCCTTATATATATCTATATGTGCACACATCATTGTATTTGTCTATATTGTATTTTATATGTGTCAGGGGCCGGAGGCCTATATCACAAATAAAACATATGAATGAATGAATGAATAATGCATTCGGAACGGCAATTCTATCATACATGATAACAATAGCAACCCCTCACCGTATTTGTTTCCCTTGTTAACAAATGCCAATGAATACATGTTGATAACAATACAAGTAGATGTTAATTACATCGGAAATCAAAAGTTGAACAGTGACACAAAATATCTAAAGCTTTATTTTACTTTCAATACACTTATCTGAATGCTATAAAATGAATGTTACCTGTGCATCAAACCAGGTTTCTTGGTCATGGCTGAAATGGTAACATGACTGCTGAAACTTCACAAACCCATCTGGACAAGCACTGCACTCTGCAAGACACCCACGACGGTAATTTCTACTAAGTTTTAAGTAGTTTAAGTACTTGGTGGTAATTAACACTTCACAAAGGAATTATGCAAATTTTGTAAAAGAAGATCCAGTAGAAACACTAACCAATGCAATTGAAATACAAATGAAATTGATATTGATGAAGACATTCCGCACTGTTTCATTCATGTACATGTACTCGTATTTTGGAAGGTCGATTCTAATCAGATTGTATACATATGCACAGAATTACAGATTAAACAAAGTATTCCAGGAAATGTTGGAATAAGGTGGTGAATTAAATTTTTCATTTAAACTCCAAGTGTAGCATGAATGAAAACAGTTATAAAATGTATTGATAATTATTGTTAAGAACATGATACCTCATTATGTCCTCTTTTTGTAATTATTTGTAAACAAAATTATACAACATGTTGCCTTACCCTGTGCGAACCAGATGGATGCTACTAACAGTCTTAACATCATTTCATTTGATAAATTACATGTAGATATGCAAACTAGTTTGACACAGATATGTCTGCTCCTTATCTTTTATCGCAGATCAGTTAGAAGTCGTACAATCAGTGTCATGTATAAATGAGGCCACACAAACAAAGTCTTAATTTATTCGGTCAATGCTTTGGGGGGGGGGGGATTGATTAATATCAGTGTGTGTTTTTTCACCTTCGTGGAAAAGGTTGCGGGACCCTTCATATGGGGAAGTTTACGGCAAAAGGGGAATTATTTTTTAAGAAAAGCATAATTACATGTTTATATTCTACTTTGTTAAAAAACATTAATCAATTGCTTTGCTATAAATGATATCTTAGATTATGCACTTACTTGGTTTGAATAAAAACTGCTAGGATTGTTAACGAAAATGCCTCTATCTAACTCAATGTTTGTCCGATTTTGGTATCTTTTTATTCAAAATGAAGCTTACATTCTGAGGGCAATTTTAAGGCAAATATAGGCGAAAAATATATACTTTTAGCAGGGAAAATAGACCAAAGTTTGGCCCCAAATTGGTCATAAAAACACTGACTATGTGGATCTACATAGTATGTCAATCTTTCTGGTAATAAGAAGACTACCATAACAATCGATGTTCTGTGGAAACAACGCCAAAAGAATGTCAGTTACTATGTAAACGGCACCATGTACATTTTGGTAGCGATGCTCGTCCAAAAAATGATGTTTACGAAATACAACAACACGTTACTCTTGCCGACGATTCTGTTGTTGCTCACATATGTTCTTGTGGTAAAATTGAAACTGTGTGACCTAAATTATATGCATTAATTTGAATTTACATTTTACATTTCGGCTTACTCGAGAAATCTATGCATGACAACAAATGTTGCCAAACAGTCAAAGTTTTTCATTCACAGTTAAGGACGTATTAATTGTGCCACAGTATTTGTTTGATAGCATTTATTTTACACTAAAGCATAGGTAGTATTAAATTCAGGGAACTGGAAACAACCAACTACTGCTAAATTATCCGAGTTTTATTTACGTGTTCTATTTGTGATTTGTATTTCTATTTTGTGTATTTCATAAGTTCTAAACCTACTAACTGTTAAAAAAGGAAAAGGAACAACTATTGAAATGCGTATGTGAATCTTCCTGCCTCCCGTTTATGAGGTGGCATCGATGGTAAATTTATATATGTTGATACGTCTTCATGTATAACATAAGAATATGTGTGTGAGCAAAGTATAAACCTATGTATATGGATATATACATGTTATTTACATTTCATCAAAGTTGTATGTGCAACAGAAGATGGTTGTGGTCAACTAGGCGTAGCAGTGAAGGCACGTGTGATATGTTTGTGTTTTGAAATTCTTAAAATGCAATTAAAAAAAGAAACCTTAAATATTCACATTTCATCTGTTCGAATGCATCTTCAGTAATTTTCAATGAAATATAAACAAACGAAACTCCAGTTGCGACAGCAGGAGATAACTCTCATTAGCAGCCCGAGGTTCTTTATTTGTGGCCAATAAACTACACAGCATATCACAAAAAACACATAACAAACGCAAAACACACATGGATAAAACTGGAGTCAGCGCCTTGAAACGGTCAATGCAAAGCATTGGGGTTTAAACCGGTTTCATGAGCGCCAAACCTCACACTTAGCCCAGAATTATTCACTTAAAAGGCACGTGTACACAATTGACAACATGGAAACGCAAAAACAGACAAATATATAGCAAAAATGAAAAATGAATAACACTGGGGTCACCGCCTTGCAACGGTCAATGCAAAAACACATTGGAGGCTTAAACCGGTTTACGGGCGCCCGAACCTCACACTTGGCCCAGAATTATTCACAAAACATGTAAGTGTAACTAAAAATTAACCTCATAGCATTTCAAATTAAACAGCAATAAAAGAGAATACTATTCAATTTAATTACCATTTAATTACTCAATGGCTAGATGCAAACCAGAGTAGCAGAATTGAAACTTTCGGAGGCACGATGAAATGAAACAAAAAACAAGTATCAACTACATCTCGCCTTTTTATAAAATGATGGGTGGGATGTTCTGTTAGATAAGAACCATTTCAAAGAAACATTGTATTTAGAAACTAAAACATTATATTTTGTATAGAATTTAGCAAACTTATTACGTAGATCATGATATAAAAAACCTTGTTTTAATAATTTCTTAGTTAATTGTGTAAGGTTACGGTCGTTGAAATCTTTTCCTCATGATCAAGCTCTTGCATATCGAGCTAATTGCGAAATGTATATGCAGTAGGAAGGACCTTTAGGAAGTTGTGTGCATCTTGAAACTCTTGTTATGAGTGAATACAACAAAACAGAATGCCCGTTAGAATTACGGAAGCGCCGGTATATAATACGTGAGGTTGCACGTGTAAGATCGTACCATATCATATTACAAGCTACGATTTGGTTGCGGCTGCCGATACATCATTTTAACCTGAGTTTGCGAGCGAAGTACTAAGTACGCGGATAACATAAGTGGCGACAAAGTGTACATAAGTTTAATGCAAGTGATCTCTCAGCTTAGTCAATGTTCTAGGTTTATTTCATTTAATGAAATTGAAGTTTATTTCATTTATTTCAATATTCACTTATATATAGCCATTTATCATACCACTATGCTGATATCGGCCTGATACAAAGGTGTCTGATATATTTTTTATATCAGGTCTCTAGCGTTTAGGGTAAAGTGATCGTGAGTCGGACAGTGTTCTCAGTTTCGAAGGATTTTAGCTATATTTAGAACTGAGAGCGGGGTTTCTCCAAACTGGTACCCAGCCTAGAATACAAACTACGCATATTGACCGGTTTCGCGGGGAAACCAGCAAAGATATAGACTATAGGCATGACTAAGTTCAACTACCCCAAATCGAATGTGAGTCGGACAATATTGATATTGAGTCGGACAGTGAGATAGATCAGTGTAAATGACCATAAATTAAATGTTTTTCATTATGTTTCATGCCAATTATGTAAATAATTATGTGTTTTAATAATTGATTTATATTTTAAGTAATTAGATCTACTTTAATCTTAAAAATAATTAAAATACACATGTTGTGCTAGGATGGTTATCGTGTTTCGCTAAGTGAGCCTTTATTTAACCTTGCGATAATTAGCAACGAATATGAATTGTTCAACTATTAAAGGTTTGAAATATGAATATCGGATTTTCGTAAGCGAAAAACAAATGTGGCGCGTCGTGAGAAAACTGGTCTTAATGCATGTGTATGTGCCGCACAGGCTAATCCAGGACGGCACTTTCCGCCTACAGTGAATTTATGTTAAGAAGAGACTTCCTTGAAACGGAAAATACCATAAAAGCGGAAAGTTCCGCTCCGGATTAGCCTGTGCGGACTGTGCGGACGCACATGCATTAAGTCCGGTTTTCCCACGACGCGCCTTAAATGTATTTAAATTTGAAATTCAAATTACATTTACCTAATGACAACCCCAGAAGAATATATGGGACCCATATGTGTCCAGTATAGGTTTCTATGTGTGCCCTGCATGGGCAAGCCAAGCCATATGGGCCATTTGGGATTTTGCACACTGTTTTATATGGGTCCCAGATGGGTTGCGATAGGTCACTATTCTGGTTCTCGTAATCACGATAGGTTAGCTGGCAGCCATCGGCAGATCGCTTCGGAGTGAAATTACGAATTTGGAACATAAAACTCGCACCACGGCGTATATATTCCGTTACCTACCGGGGTTACGGCATTAGCCATAAACTGCTTAACCACATGTAGGCGCCGAAAACACCAACACGCATATAGCAGTTAATTATTTGAAGTTAAACTCTACATAGGCAGTCAGAAATGGAATATTTCTAGACACACTTCAATTTTGCTAGAAGGTAGCAGGGTCCTTGATCTATATACAGTACGCCCGTTTCTTCCAAGGTGACTTTGCGGCGAAGGTAATACCGACGCCGACACAGCCCTATGTCGTCGTAGTCTCTGACCGCAATACAACAGCATTTTGTGTTGTATGCTCAAGTTGACCCTAGTCCATTTTCCATGTGTGTATCACTTTAATTGTAAATTGCAAAACGGCAACGTAGGCTAGTTATACTCATCACGTCCTTCATCCCATCGTAGTTTTAACTATATTACTGTCAACCAAGGAAGCATGCTGGCTGAATCCAGTATAACGTATGTATATTCTTTCTTATTGGATGTTCGTAAGCACTATTTTTTACGAATAAGGTATATCGTACAGTTACTTTAAATAATATTTAAGCATTTGTATATACCGGTATATGTTAAACTAATTGACAATTTGCACGTTACCAAGACACTAGAATTCGTGCAAACAACTGTCATACTTTTAACATTTATATTATAAGCCAGCTATATAGAAATCATCACCTTTTAAGGTATAATGTAAAATATAGCCAGGTACTGAATAAGGTTTTAAAATACGTTAACGTAATTGGAGTCGTACTTGACATCTAGCAATACTTGTAAGCCCCGGAAAAAAACATTGAGATACTTTTAAAATATGGAAATTATGCTTTATTATTGCCGGTTATTTAATTAAACAAGCATTTATAATGAGACTGGCAGTGTCCGACTCAAAGTCACATTTACATGTTTTGCTCCGCCTTTATATCTAATGCGGTGCATAGATTAGGCGGATATTTTTTTCAGAAATACTCAGATTTAACGCATACTTAATACACAGATTTGTTATTAATCTGTAGAAGGCAAACTTTAAATAGTTTAGTAGAGCTTTATCAACTTTAGTCTATTCCAAACGCAGACAACTCTTCCTTTTCTAGCGGTTTCGATTTAAAATAAAGCGCCCTTGAAGCTATTTATAGCAACGGCAATTACGTCACAACAAATAAAACGATTGATCTGATTAGTTAAAAAGTTTATTTCGGTTAAATTACACTTGTTTTCATACGGAAGAAGATGTTGTCGTCAAAAAAGCGGTGTCAAAACTGTCCGACTCTTGATCGTGTCCGAGTCAAGATCAGTTTACCCTATATCAGTCAATGTTTGGAGGTACGTCATATTTTTCGGAATCAACTATAAAGTCAACAGTTTCAGTAAAAATGAATCAGATTCAACAAAACAAACAATTTGATACCAAGAACGTATATAGTTTATTAGTTTTAATCGTCATAAATCACAAAAACGTTATTTTTTTAAATATTCACATAAACCCGCACTTTGCTAGTGATATGACGTCATCTATGGAACGCAATAAATCATCCATACATTCATAATAAATGCACTAAAAGTCACTACACAGCATCAGTTTATGTTGAACCAAAAACATTGTTAAATCAGCGCCGCACTTAGTTTTTAAATATATACAAAATCAGCTCGTTTGTTGATATGTTACGAAAAATATGGTATGATAATTAGAAAAACAGGTTACTGCCTGGTCTTGTGTAATATATCAGGTTCGGCACGAATAAAATAACGGCTCGGCAAGCCTCGTCGTTATATTATTCTAAGCCTCAACTGATATATTACACAAGACCAGACAGTAACCTGTTATTCTCTATATACATAGGTTTATACTTTGCTCACACACATATTCTTATGTTATAAATGATAACGAGATGAAGTTGATACTTGTTTTTTGTTTCATTTCATCGTGTCTCCGAAAGTTGCAATTCTGCTAGCCATTGAGTAATTAAATGGTAATTGAATTGAATAGTATTCTTTTTTATTGCTGTTTAATTCGAATTGCGATGCTATGAGGTTAATTTTTATTTACACTTTAATGTTTTGTGAATGATTCTGGGCCAAGTGTAAGGTTCGGCGCACGGTCATTGAACGGTCAGTATTTTTGCATTGACCGTTCCAAGGCGGTGACCCCAATGTTATGTACGTATTTCATTTTTTTCTATATATTTTTATGTTTTGTGTTTCCATGTTGTCAATTATGTACACGTGCCTTTTAAGTTAATAATTCTGGGCTAAGTGTGAGGTTTGGCACCCATGAAACCGGTTTAAACCCCCAATGCTTTGCATTGACCGTTCCAAGGCGGTGACCCTAGTTTTATCCATGTGTGTGTTGTGTTTGTTATGTGTTTTTGTAATGTGCTATGTAGTTTTTTTGGCAATTGGTCACTTGCCATAAATAAAGGACCTTGGGCTGCTAATACGAGTTCTCTCCTGCTTTCGCAACTGGAGTTTCGCTTTGTTTTATTCATAAACCATTGACGATATTTGAATGACAATGTGCTTAGTCATTCAGAAAGCTAGGTCTTAGTTGACGGACATGTCATGTAAAAATATGTATATACTGTCAACGGTGTTTGTCGGAGTTTGACCTATTTATACGTGGTTAAATATCGCATAGCGTACCCCCACTGCTGGCTTGACTAATCGATGATACGCTATGGGTCCAATAACGTACTCCCACTGCTGGCTTGACTAATTGATGATACGCTATGGGTCCCATTGCGTACTCCCACTGCTGGCTTGACTAATTGATAATACGCTATGGGTCCCATAGCGTACTCCCACTGCTGGCTTGACTAATTGATGATACGCTATGGGTCCCATAGCGTACTCCCACTGCTGGCTGGACTAATTGATGATACACTATGGGTCCCATTGCGTACCCCCACTGCTGGCTTGACTAATTGATGATACGCTATGGGTCCCATAGTGTACCCCCACTGCCGGCTTGACTAATTGATGATACGCTATGGGTCCCATTGCGTACCCCCACTTCCGGCTTGACTAATTGATGATATGCTATGGGTCCCATTGCGTACCCCCACTGCTGGCTTGACTAATTGATGATACGCTATGGGTCCCATTGCGTACTCCCACTGCTGGCTTGACTAATTGATGATACGCTCAGGGTCCCATAGCGTACCCCCACTGCTGGCTTGACTAATTGATGATACACTATGGGTACCATAGCGTACTCCCACTGCTGGCTTGACTAACTGATGATACGCTATGGGTCCCATAGCGGGACCCATAGCGTACCCCCACGCTATGGGTCCCATAGCGTACCCCCACTGCCGGCTGGACTAATTGATGATACGCTATGGGTCCCATTGCGTACCCCCACTGCTGGCTTGACTAACTGATGATACGCTATGGGTCCCATTGCGTACTCCCACTGCTGGCTTGACTAATTGATGATACGTTATGGGTCCCATAGCGTACCCCCACTGCTGGCTTGATTAATTTATGATACGTTATGGGTCCCATAGCGTACTCACACAGCTGGCTTGACTAATTGATGATACGCTATGGGTCCCATAGCGTACGCTATGGGTCCCATAGCGTACTCCCACTGCTGGCTGGACTTATTGATGATACGCTATGGGCCCCATAGCGTACTCCCACTGCTGGCTTGACTAATTGATGATACGTTGTGGGTCCCATAGCGTACCCCCACTGCTGGCTGGACTAATTGATGATACGCTATGGGACCCATAGCGTACTCCCACTGCTGGCTTGACTAATTGATGATACGCTATGGGTCCCATTGCGTACCCCCACTGCTGGCTGGACTAATTGATGATACGCTATGGGTCCCATAGCGTACTCCCACTGCTGGCTTGACTAATTGATGCTACGCTATGGGTCCCATTGCGTACTCCCACTGCTGGCTGGACTAATTGATGATACGCTATGGGTCCCATAGCGTACCCCCACTGCTGGCTGGACTAATTGATGCTACGCTATGATTCCCATAGCGTACCCCCACTGCTGGCTGGACTAATTGATGCTAAGCTATGGGTCCCATAGCGCCCACTGCTGGCTTGACTAATTGATGATACGCTATGGGATTTATAACCATGCCTACATGTGAAATTTGTTTTACAAAACATCTCCGTCAAACAATTAAGTCCAGCATTTTTTATGTTGTGTTTACGGGAACTTTTTAAAAATGAATCGGGGGGGGGGGGGGTAATAAAAATAAAATCACTTTTTACAGCATTCGACAAAAATATACATAATAATTTAAAAGAGGAACATGATTTTTTATTTTCAAACTGAAGACATTTTTAACAGTCAAGGCTAAAAACAAGCTCTTTAAAGACATGTTAGTTTAAAAGTTAATTGATTGGTTTGAAACTCTTTAAATAAGTATTTGAACAGATACAATTATTACTTCATACTTTTCCAAACATTTAAATGTCCTTGTTACTAGTACATATGCTATGAATAAAATACCAAGTCGGCGGGGAAATTATAAATAAAGTTCACAATGGTAACTTTTATTTTTATTTGTTTTGTTCAAGAATTAGGGTAGGGATTATCGTAAAACAAAAGACAAAAAAATGTTGGCCTAAATCTTTCAACAGTTTTCCTGAGAGGCTGTAAAACATTTGTACATTATATATATGAGGCGCGTTGTGGGAAAACCGGACTTAATGCATGTGCGCAGTCCGCACGGGCTAATCCAGGACGGCACTTTTCGCCTACAGTGGATTTATGTTTAGAAGAGACTTCCTTGAAACAGAAAATACCATTAAAGCGGAAAGTGCCGTCCTGGATTAGCCTGTACAGGCTAATCCGGGACGGCACTTTACGCACATGCATTAAGTCCGGTTTTCCCACGACGCGCCTCATATAATCAATTCAATCTCGCCGTATGGTCAATTAGCAAAGGAAATATGCTCATTACACACGCAGACATTGCGATATTTCTGAGCTTTTTTATTGTGGGAAGATGTAAAAAGGCACAGTACAATTAAACTAAAAGCTCAAGGTGTAGTGACTGATGACCTTTTGTCGCTTCTCATCCAATAACTACAGTGTCGGAGCTGCAAACATACGCGATATTTGTAAGCAATATATACGTACATTGTTTTGTTAATTAACAACACACATCACCGTCTTATTTGTTGATACGATTCAGGATATTTGGAAGATTATATTATATTGTTTTAAATTGCGCTATTAAAGAGCTATTTAAAAGCTTTAGCTAGAATTGCAACAGTGGTTGACGCTGCATAGAACATGTGTCCGCATAATGTGATTAAACACGTGTCACAATCCTGCATTACGTTACCCAATAATTATCATTATTGCAATAACATGTACATAGAAGATACAAGAAATAAACACATTACTAAGTACCACGACATATCTACTTGTAGATATCTATACGAAAAAAACACAAATGGTGTGCTATATTGGTAGCATAATTCTTAACGTCTTCTGGTGTTTGTATACACTTATAAGCGCTTAGTCTTGATATTATTCTTACAATCTATTGGATCAATCTCTCAGGTACAGTATTGTTGTAGACATGCAAACAAGGCGTGTCCTTACGATTGAGTCTCGCAGATGTAGTTCTGGTAGTCGTGACAGGTCTGGTCGTTCCAGAACGCCACGTTACTGGGGTTCAGCTGCAAAAAAAAAAGAGAGTAAAACCTCAGTACCCGAAACCGCTTTATTAGACAAAATGACAGACAGGCAGATCGAAGGCGGAACGGATATTAAAATATGTGCAGTTCTCCATATAACATAGCATAATCGTAAGTTGGCATTTCGTACGGAAAGATCTAGGATCACAAAAGGTACAGGGTGCTGCTAAAAAGGAGCAGGGTGGAAAGCCGGACCAGTCTGTTGACATTTTCTAAATCCATGCAATTTCTTAGTCTAATACGTGTAATTAATGTTTTTAAGCATAGTAAATTCATGTGTCATTTAATATTTGCAAAAATATATTAGATTTCTCAAGATATTCAACATTTTTGTGTTGACAATCCCAGAGGGGCGGCAGTGGGGAAGCAAAAAGGATCATGGTGTTGCACCCTGCTATTTCGCTCTAGATCTTTCTCTACATTTAGTAGAACTATGCATATTTATAGCCTAATACAATAGCAATATAAATCTGAATTAGAAATAATACAGGCAGCTTTAAATATGCATTGATGTCAAATTAGTTTACCTCACCACAATTTCCATGCAGTTTTCCGGACCTCCGCTGGGGTTCCCAGGGTGCCAGGAATTAAAGTCAGTTCCGACCACATCCCCCGAGTGGAGCCACCGGAAAGTACCCTCCAACTGCAGATCGGAGGCGCCGAGCCAGTACTCCGCTGAAAGCTTCAATACTATTTAAAACATAACCTACATTTTCAGCCAATCAGCTGTCAAATAAACACCCGTTAAATGTAAGATTTCTAAATTAATAGCATAAGTTCGACGGATCTTATTTCTGGCTTTTGACTGGCTATTTGGAACTTCGCCTTTGCAGAATTTGTAGTAAACATTACCATATATGGATATCTACTTTTCCCATGTTCAGATGATGTACATGCGCACGACCAATCAAAATGTAGGTTATGTTTTAAGTACATAATATTAAATAAAATCTTATTGGCTAAGAAGGTGTTCGCTTCGCTACCCTCGCTCGCTATGCCCCTTCTTAACCAATAAGATTTTACTTAATATGTTCTAACTATTACATAATACAAAACAACAATTCACATGTAATCCGTGTTCAAAGGCTCTCAGGTTTATCATTCTTGCAATTTATGTAAAGATGTTTATTTTACTTACATTGCACGTGACATTGTGTACTTTGTGAAAATCGTCATAAATGGTTTCTGTTTTATTTAATATAGTGCACATGTATATGCCTTTTATATGTTGTACACATGTGTTGTTTGTTGTTAAAGAGACAAGTTCAAACCAGTGTCTTGATTTATCTTCTGCAAAATGGTGCAAACACTCGCTGTAGCAAAGCATGCACAGTGGTCTCCCCTGTTTATTCTAATTCCATACAAAATAGGGGAGATCACTGTGAGGAGTTCGTCGCTGCAGCCACACAACAGCCGAACAAGTGTTTTATTACTTCTCGCAATCTCCGCCTGGTGCAGAAGGAAGTGGTCCTCGGCCTGGTCATCTATTTCCGCCAGGTACGCCTTGACTGGGTAGAACACCTGGGTACATGCAGCCTGTAAACAGTATCCATAACTGTAGGCCTGGAGGTTTACTGGTTGACAAAGTTCATTTGGTTATTAGGTTGCTGCACGACCTCTTTTCCCAGTAACATTAATATTGGCGTATTGTAAAGGTTAAAACAGGCTCGGTTGAAAATATGATTACATTATTTATGCTGTTTGTTTGGCTCTTTTAATTCTTACAGTATTGAAACCAGTGACAATCATATTAAGAGTATTCACATATGTTCTTAAAGCTCCTACATCGTTGTTTCGATTGTGGGATTCGTTTTCCAATTGGTACCAATAATCTCGTATGATAGTTTAGTATTTGTAAACAGTTTCTTAATTTAATTGTCTTTGTATTACACATTTCTGTAGTATAACATAATTTACTCTTTTTTCAGATCACTGTTACGAAGACATGACGTGTAGTTCTGGACTCATGACTAAAAAACGTTGTTAAGTTTAATATTTGTTTTAATCTTAAATACAGCCAATCAAAACCAACGCTCATATGTAACACACGATTTCATTGGTAGATATTTTAAGTTGAGACTAAATCTGCGATTGAGAACTTTCGTAATAAGAGGGCTGGGCCCATATGTATCAACCCATTCCTCGACTTAAGACTTAAGAACAAAGAATATTCTTAAAAATGGTTTGTTCTAAAAAGGCCATTACTTTGAAACTATCTTGGTATTCACTAACTCTAATTACAGAATTTGTTATTTAGATCGATTTGTTAAAGACATAAGCGGCATTGGTACAAGCATATTTGCAAACACACTCGGATTTTTTCTTGAGTCTAAGTCTATACTTTATTCTTAAGTCTAAGAATGGGTTGGTGAATACGGGCCCTGGGGTCGTATTCCAGAAACATCTTTAAGTGAAATCTTATCCCTAGCCTTAAAATAGTCATTTTTCTTAAGCATTTTATTCCATGTATGCATGAAATTCTGCCAAATGTTCACTAATTATCCATTTATTATTAAGTACTATTTACATAACTGTAGTTGGATTCATTCATTTATATGTAGTCTTAAAAATACTACCTTACATAAAATGGAACTTAAGAGAAAATATTTTAAGAAAAACTTAAGATGTTTCTGGAATATGGCCTTAGTAAAAATTAAAAAAGTTCTTGAATTTCTTAAATTTTGTGATTGGATTTTCTAACAAAGAAATGCATTGTTTAATTATTTTGACGCAAAAGTTGCAATATAATTCTGCGTGTGCTGATATTTAGTGTTTGTAACATACGTGTTCCAAATCATAGTGTTTCAAGTACAAATTCTAATTTTGACTTATTTTTAACTTAAGCTAAGACTTAACTTGAGAATCTTTATAAATATGAGTCCAGAACGCATACATGTTTACAAGCATACCTGGGCGTCAAACCAGGTTTCCGTGTCATGGCTGAAATGATAGCAGGACTCCCGGAACTTCAGAAACCCGTCCGGACAGTCGCCCAGTGCTGCAAACATAGTATGGGCATAGAAGGCGTGCTGGATTGAAAACACTTGTTAACTGGTTCATTAATTGAGGAAATCACCCCTTTCCTTTATTTCAGAATGTTGCGAGTCTGGTCTCGTAAAGCCCTGTCGCACTGTGGCGAATTAGAGCTTCGAGTTCTGGCGAGTTATGCACCTATCAATGTTTTCCCCCACGGGGGGAGCGGCGGGCATATACGGGACTTTAGACTGAAAGCGATTCCCGACAGGCGGGAATTTGACATTCAAAATGATTCCGGGTCCCGAGGTAATAGACCTTGGTCGGATTTTAGATCCCGGTAATAAAGGCCCCCGGGCCATTTGATGGACATATAGCATCTCACACTGACGGGATTTAGACAATTATGCTTGGCTCTAGGGTGGGGAATTAGATCCCCTCCAAAAAATATAATATGATTAATTCCCTAGGTCAGCCTGCCGCTCCCCCCCCCCCACCCCCTGGGGGAAAATATTGATAGGTGCATTATATCTCGCCGTAAAGTGGATAGGTTGGTTGCGGAATTGTTTCAAGACGACATGTGTTTGAATTCTCTTCAACATATTAGTACGATATGCGTACGATATCTTTTCGACAATCGAAGACTTGTCTTCGAGAATGTATGAGTGTGGACGAGTCTGTACGACTTGTGACACATGCAAGAGCAGATGTCGTAGGCAGGTCTCCCAAACTCCCAGCAATCTCGTGTTATGTTGTATAACGATAATATACGACGGAACGCTACAAAAAGGGAAACATGTCTACGAAATGTTTTCGAGAGTGCGCGAGATGCTTTCGACTCGTGAAAAAGAAAACATGTCGCCGAGAAGCGGCGAGAATTTTAAACGGTTAAAAATTTTCGCCGCTACTTGGCGACTTCTGGCGACATAAGAAGTCATAACTGCGACGTAGAACGAGATGTATACACGATCTACACGATAACAGGCGAGTCGTGGCGAGTTACAACTCGTATTTCAAATTAGCAACAGTCTAACAGGGCCTCAGGAAAGATGCCTCTCTCTATTTTCAAAAATTAACAAAAAATACAAACAAACAAACGTGTGTTATGTTATTAACGAAACAACGCATCTCTCACGATTATAGTCACGCTTTAGAAACACATCTACGCATTCGCGATTTCGACAAAAAGCACAGATGTCTGGATATAAACTAATAAACATTCAAATTTCAAGTAATTTGGTGTTACGATACATCGAAATGTAGGAGATAGGTCGCTTTCATGAAAGAACCGTTTAAACCAGTGTCCGTTATGGGCATGGTCATAAATAACATCTTAGATGCCGGGGACAAAAAAATATCTTCATGTATTTGAAATACGGCCAGACCACCTGTGGATTCCCAAATATTTTCAGGTTTCTAACCGTTAGTCCATATCGGCAGGCGAGCAAGCGATCGAGCGAACTTTTTCAGTGAATGATGGAGGAAGAGAAATAGGGAGAGAGCGAGTAGTGACAGGACATTAAAACATTTATATTCTGTAATGTACATACCGCTTGAAATGATCAGACATCCAATTATCACCGTTAACCTCATCATTGCGTGATGTTCTAGTGTAACAATGAATGTTGCTTATCAGTTTGTCACATTGAGCACTGGGCTACACCGAACTGACAGATAAACATATTCACTCTTGCGTTTAAGATAAAATAAACTAACATATAACCATTTGTAATGCACCTATCAATATTTTCCCCCAAGGGATTGGGAGTGGCGGGCTTTAGACTAAAACCAATTCCCGATAAGCGGGAATCTGACACGCCGAATGATACCGGTTCCCGGGAAATATACTTTGTTCGAATTTTAGATCCCGGTAATATTGGCTCCCGGACCATTTGATACACCGATTAAGCATCCCACATCGAGGGGATTTAGACAAAAATGCTTGGCTCTATGGTGGGTAATGAGATAATCAAAAACACAATTAATTAAATTGCCCTGGGATTGCCCGCCGCTTTCCCCTGGGGGAAAATATTGATAGGTGCATAAGTATTGCATAATTGCTTCGTATACGTCACCAAACATTACGTAGCCATGTGTTCCATATTTCCAGTACCCAATAACTTCACAAAATGTTTTAAATTAGATATATATTGCCCGGTGAGAGCCAGAAGGTGTCATCAGCATAAAGAAAGCCTTTCTGGCTTTCAAGGGTTGATTTATGAAAAATACAAAATGGTAAGGATAAATTGGACGTTTGCACATTGCATTAACGATTATTCACCTCTATATACGTATTACAGTAAATGCTGGCAAAGCCGAAACTTTCTATCTAGTGCATATAATAAGAACAAGAGTGTCGAGAAGGCACAAGGCGCTCACCTGAATACTGACAATAACGAAGACCTTACTGTTGTAGCAGGTTTTTCAACGAATTTGAAGGAGCATAAAATATTGGTATTGTATGATTCATATGGCTGATAAACTGTCATAGTTAATTAACTCTCGGGCTTACCTTTATTTTCCTTGAAAAGGTGCATACTCGCCATCTTAAGTTAGGCTTATGATCTACATGCTTATTCTGATATGTTGGTTTCTTCTGATATTTTATGGTCATAGCTAAACTGTTCAAGTCTGATCACGACTGGATACAAAATAAAATCTCTTACTTGAACAAAAATCATTTTTGCATTTTTGTCATTAAAACGATAAAAACCGCTGTTCTCTCTGGTCCGATCTAGCCCAATATCAAAATGCCCCGCGATTTTATGGTCATACACAAACTCGGATACAGAAATGCAGTCTCAGTCGTGAGAACGGCCAAAACTGCTGACGACTTGTCGACGACGCAGGTCTACATTTTGTGTTCCGGGCCCATATCCACAAAGCTCCTTAGTAAAAACTTAAGTAAATTTCTTAAAATCATAAAATTCCTTAAGTCCGTGGCAGGTTTACTGCAAGTTTATTTGGTCTTTAATGGTTTTAACTGGTAAAGAATCAACAGATGATTCTTATTTTACCATATTTCAGATATAAAATATTGATTCTCACAACGAAAAATTTATTAGAAATTTTCCCTTAAATATGAAAAAAGTTAATATTTTCCTTAGGAGTTTTGTGGATTTGGCCCAATGTGAGCTAATAAAACTAGTACAAATTTAATTTATTAATAAAATGATTGAATTTATTTGTAATAAGTAATGTATTAACAATGTCTTATATGCAACAAATAACATTTGTAGATAAAATACACAATTCAATCTTGAATAATTTATGACACGTTGATACATGTAATAGAGTGCATAATGATGAGATATAAATAAATAGTTTCAGTGCCACATTGGCAAGTCTAAAATAATGTAGACAACAGGTTGTAATTATCGAATTCAAACATTATTTATCAAGTTAAATAATATAGGAACATTGTGTTTATTTGTGGACATAATGCAAGTATGATAGTCAAACAAAAGGAACTGTATTGAAATTTAATAAAAGTTTAATAATATTTTTAATATTAATAAATGAGTATAAATTTCAGACAAACCTTTCTTAATAGACCTACCTTCCTGACTTGTTTAAAGAATGGTTTATTTCTTACTAGATCGCTTTTCCGTCTCAAAAATACAACTTAATGATCAAACCGAAAAATAACACAATTACAACACCTTGCATATGAAAATAAGAGCAAATAATTAAACTCAACATTGCGAAGACCAAAGTAGTATTGATGTGATTTTAAAAGCAGGAAACTGGCAACAAATATATTCAGGAATTAAACTGTAATACCCTACCTTTTATTTAATCTGTAACACCCTATGTCTTAAAATGTATCACCCTCGCTCCCAGTCAATGAAACCTGACATAAAAACTGCTCCAAACACATTGTTACCAGAATTGCCATTGGCAATGTCTTCACAATATTTCCCAATATTTCCCCACAATTATATATTGAGCAAAAAGATATTACATGGACTATGTCATTGAACAAGAGCTGTTAGAGGACAGCCCGCTCGACTATTCAAAGTATTTCAGTTGGTACATGTTTTGGATAGTGGAAGGGGCATAAATTTGTTAAAATACTAAACTTTTAAGTGAAGTCTTGTATAGTTTACACATTTTTGGAACAAAAACTTTCACAACAAAATCTATGTAAAAAGTGTGCATAACTCTCTCAAAATACAAATCAGAGTTATGGGTAATGTTGCCCCTGATACAGGAGTTGATGACAAAGGTTAGTTCCAAGTTTCAAGTGAATAACTTATGTTGTTTTGAAGTTACAAAACTGTTATATATCAACTTTAACCACAAAAAATATGTGATAAAGGGGCATAACTTTGTCAAAATACAAAACAAGAGTTATGGGTTATGTTAGTTGATGACAAAGGTTAGTTCCAAGTTTCAGGTGAATAACTTACGTAGTTTTGAAGTTACAAAACTTTTTAATATAAACTTTAAACAGAAAATCTAAGTGAAAAGGGGGCATAACTCTGTCAAAATACAAAATAGAGTTATGGGTAATGTTGCTCCTGATACTAGAGTTGATGACAAAGGTTGGTTTTAAGTTTCAAGTGAAAAGCTTAGGTAGTATTGAAGTTACAAAACTTTGAATATAAACTTTAACCAGAAAATCTATGTGAAAAAGGGGCATAACCCTGTCAAAATACAAAAAGAGTCATGGGGAATGTTGCCCCTGATACTGGAATTGATGAAAAAGGTATATTCCAAGTTTCAAGTGAATAACTTATGTAGTTTTGAAGTTACAAAACTTTTGAATATAAACAGTAACCAGAAAATCTAAGTGAAAAAGGGGCATAACTCAGTCAAAATACAAAACAGAGTAATAGGGAATGTTGCCCTGATAGTGGAGTTGATGACAAAGGTATATTCCAAGTTTAAAGTGAATAACTTATGTAGTTTTAAAGTTACAAGACTTTTGAATAAATACTTTAACCAATTCAGACGCGGACGCCGACGCCGGGGGTAGTAGGATAGCTCAAAATGGCTTCCTATCGCACTATACATTATATTATTTGATAGAACTGCACTTTACTAAAACATGTGCATGAAATAAATAAATAAATAAATAATATAATACACAATAAGATATTTGATAAAAAAACAAATTAGCAAAAAGGGCTGAACAAATTAAAACCCGAAGCGGGTATCGACCTCACTAATTAGGAGCCATACGAAGAAATGACAGTAGACAGCTCTTGAACCAACTGCGCTATGATGTTTGGTAAAAGGTCGTGTGTAAACTATGGTTATACAAAATGCGCACAATTCTGATGTCAAAATGATAACAGGAAAAGGGCCAAACAAACACAACCCATATTATAAATTGATTTCTATCTCACAATGCATACACTCTTTTCCAATTATATATACCCTGTTTTAACCATTATTACATGCCACTATTAATATCTAAAGTTTTTTAATAAATTCCCCCCTTGAGGCCCTTTTCAATGACAGTCCCTGTAATTTAATTGTTTTAAAAATTATGATTACAATGCAAAATGTAAAAGTTGAGAAAATACATTATCACTAAATAATTATATATGCCAATAAATAATTATGGCAGTTAATTACATAAAATATATATAATTGTAATTTCATCGTACACAGATTAGATCATGGTACAGATTATGCTACAAATATTGCGAGGCATCTACTTAAATCAGTCATAACACACACAAACAATGGAAGTAAGTAAGACAAAACTATTTGTATAAGCAAATATACAAATTTCCTAACACACAGATGAGAATGGAAATCAAAAGTCACAAACAATTTCCATGTACTTAACCTGTTTCCAAAGAACACACTTGCAAAACACTGATACCATATGCAAGTATAGAAAATATGGTTAAAACAAAACTAGTCAGGGATTTTTAGTGAGGCTGGTGCGCATGCCCAGGTGAAATATCACTACACATTTTTCAAGGGGGGGAGGGGGAGAATACAGGTGTAAAGTCAACTTTGGGGGACATTATTTTAAAGAAAGTGTGCTTGGGGATGATGCCTATCGTTGGCCCCTGCTCCATAAGATCAACTAGAATTGTCACGAGTGACGGATATACCCCCACAATATGGCCTTGTCACAAAACTATGGCATCCATTCGAAAGAAATGTACAGAGAGAGAATGCTTTAATTTGTAAATGGTCAACAGTGTATTTGGAAAAAATTAATTTCAATAGGAGCCATTACTCTGTCAACATTTAGTGGTTGGTAACCAAAGTTGAACTTGATCTGTATTTTATGATGTTACACCTATGTACCAAAAATAATTTAAATATGTCAAGCCTTTCATGAGTTATTGTCCATGTTTTTCGGGAATTTAAGTCAAAAAGGGGGGCCATAACTGTGTAAAATTTAGTGGTTTGTAACCATAGTTTAACTTGAACTGTATTTTATGACGCTACACATGTGTACCAATTATTATTTAAATATGTCAAGCCATTGTTGAGTTATCGTCAGGAAACCATGTTTTTAGGGAATTTAAGTCAAATAAAGGGCCATAACTCTGTCAAAATTTAGTGGTTTGTACCCAAAGTCGAACCTGACCCGTATTTTATGATGCTACACATGTATAACAAGAATTATTTGAATACGTCAAGCCATTAAAGAGTCATATATTGCATTTAAATGCAATTTATTATATTTAGCAGTTTAGACCTACAGAAAACTATTTGTGGCGCGTCGTGGGATATCCGGACTTAATGCATGTGCTTAAAGTGTTGTCCCGGATTAGCCTGTGCAGTCCGCACAGGCTAATCCGGGACAGCACTTTCCGCTTTTGTGGCATTTTCTGTTTCAAGGAAGACTCTTCTAAAGATAAATTCACTGTAGGCAGAAAGTGCCGTCCTGGATTAGCCTGTGCGGACTGCACAGGCTAATCCGGGACGACACTTTACGCAAATGCATTAAGTCCGGTTTTCCCACGACGCGCCACATTTTATTTCTTGACTAAAGAATCATGATTGTTTTGGCCAAAATTAGTACCGGTAACGTGTATTCATCGATTAATCCTATCCAATTGTCATTGTCACGTCATGGCTCTGTTTGCCATGATTATTGGACTAAATGATTAATCAGCCCATCACTAGTTACATCAGAAAATATATGACTAAAACTGCATTTAGAAGACTGCAATATTAGGACTATTTGCGGATACCAATATTTTTATTGGTCTGTTTCCGTTATACAAAGATATAGAGGATACTCGTTGATTTCGGTGTAAGATCGTATTTTATTTAACGAGTGTTCATAGAAAATGAGCCACGAGTGAAAATAGCTATTTTCTGTGATCACAAGTGAAATAAAATACGATCTTAAACTGAAATCAACAAATTTTCTTTGTATTTTATGCTTTTAGACAATAAATAAATAAAATTGCGCGAGATAAGCTTAAACGTCACAAGGTCGTGTACGTCATAAATGATTCCAAAACTGTCACTTGATAGTATGGTGGGAAACAAGTACCATATTTGGTGAGTCGTTGTCACTAAATTATAATTTTATTGAATTTCATAAAGTGTTTTATGTAAACACATGCATGTACATACTGTTTGCAAAGGGTTGTAAACCTGGTCCACTACTTGTAGATCGATGCTATTTATAGAAAAATAGTCTGTTTTATGTTATATTTTTACTGCAATGAAAATATAAAATCTTATATTTTCACTGCTCAAACAGTGAAAACATAAAAAAAAATTTCATCAATAAACTTCTATATTTCACTGAAAAACATATAATAGAATGCGACATGCATACAAACAGTAAGCTCAATGATTAGACAAAATATCACTTTGAGACACTTGTGAAGCAAGAAATCAAACATGTTTAAGAATAACGTTTATACCTACGAAATGCTAAATAGGGCATAAACAGAAAATCACTTTGAAAAGTGAATAATGAGTAACATACATAATATTCTCAACAATCTAGGAATGCATACATACATTAATTATTATACAAACAAATGAGGCATGTCATGGGAAAACCGGTCTTAATGCATGTGAGTAAAGTCGTCCCGGATCAGCCTGTGCAGTCCGCACAGACAGATAAGTCATATGAATGCACTAAACTGTCTTCTAGAAATGAACAACACATTGCAACATTTGTATGACAGTGTAAAAGATAAGGTAACCCTAGTTTTAATCATTTTTATGTTTTGTGTTGTGTTCTGCATATTGTCCTATATTGTACAGGCCACTGGTTGCTTGCATCAAATAAATGACCAGCAGATGTAATTATGGTCTCTCTTTTGGTGATGTCTCTGGAGTTTCATCATCTTATAATTATCAATTTATATTATAAACAAATGTAAGGTTGGGCAATAAATGTGGCCTTTAGAGTGTTAACAAGGTAAATGTTGACACCGCACGATGCACGACAGACTGAAGGCGATCACAAAAGCTCACCATGAGCATGTTGTGTTCAGGTGAGCTAAAAAACCCTTTAAAACTAATAAGCTTTATCAGATTCACTTAAAAAAGTTATAAAATCTGAGAAATTGATGATATTTACCACAGTTTTAATGTTTGCATGTTTAATATTTTCAAATGTTCTTATACACTAAATTGTATAGGTGATTGGTTACTTGCCTAGAATTACGTAACATGAGTAATTCAATAGAAGTTTCTTTTCTGTTGATGAAGCTACAGTTTTATAATCTTTAACATTTAATTGAAACCTCCTTTAAAAGGTAAAAGTAACTCGCTACACAAACATTTGTAAAATGGACAGTTTATATGATGAAAATAACTCATATACATGTATACCAATTTCAAACTTCTTTGGGACACAACACCACATTATGCACTTCTGAGTTTGAGCAAGAGATACTATTGTGACACAGATAGTTTAGTCACAGGAATACACTGAACTGACAATGGCTTCTAGTAATGAACAACACATTGTAGCAAATAACTGCTTGCAGCATTTACATGACAGTGTAAAAGATCAGTTTAAATATCAGTTTATATTATGAACAAACGTAATACATGTCATGACACATGCACTATTCTGAAATAAATAGTTTTCCTTTCTAAAATTAAAACTGAAACAAGCTGCCATCATTTACATATTATCATTATTTTACTTTGCCAAAGTATATATGTCCGTAGGACATGGATGCCCCCACATTCTGCTGGTTGTCACAAAACTCTGCTGATGTCAGGAAAAATGTACCAAACTACCCAGGTGCACAATTTCACATGCTGATGAATATGTTTATAAAGTTTCATCAGTCTAGCAGTTTTCCTTTTTTAGTTACACGCGACACAAATCCAAAAATGTCATTTTTTGCTAAAAAAGGGCCATAACTCCACTGATGGCAGAAAAAACTGCACCAAAATACCCAAGTGCACAAGTTTGCATGTTGATTAACATGTATATAAAGTTTCATCACTCTAGCAGTAATACTTTTTCAGTTACATGCGATGCAAGTCCAAAAATGTCATTTTTTGCTAAAAAGGGGCCATAAATCCGCTGACCTCTTATAAGTAACATGCAATACCATTCAAAAAATGTCATTTTTTGCTAAAAAAAGGGCCATAACTCGGCTGATGTCGGAAAAAACTGCACCAAAATACCCAGGTGCACAAGTTTACATGCACTCTAGCAGCAATACTTTTTGAATAACGTGCGATACAAGTCCAAAAATGTCATTTTTTGCTCGGAAAAAAACTGCATCAAAATACCCAGATGCACATGCCCTGATGCCGATGAATACGCTTATAAAGTTTCATCACTCTAGCAGTTATAATTTTTGAGTTATGCGGGACACAACAATTCGACGGACGGACGGACAAGGGCTAATCTATATGCCCCCCTCTAAAGTGGGGGCATACAAAAAGATTTAACAAAACCTTGTTAATAATTTTTTGTGTGCCATGGAAATGTAAAAGAGAAACCCATTGAAAAATGTAAATAAAAATAATTACAGACACCATTTTAAAACACAGATGTAATTATTTAAAACAAAAATTACACTGTACAGCAGTACTGGTCTATAATGCATACAATAATCTGAACACAACAGTTCTAGGGCAAATTGGGAAAATACGAGTTAAAGAAACTGTGTGTCCTTTCGCTATGACAATTTGCAAACCAAACTTGAAACACTATACTCGTTAACAAATGATATGTGAAGTATGGAATACTGTCTTTTGTAAATAAATATTACTTATGGGAAAACCGGGCTTAATGGATGTTTGTAAAGTGTTGTCCCGAATTAGCTTGTTCAGTCCGAACAGGCTAATTCAGGACGGCACATTCTGCTTTTATGGTATATTTTGTTTCAAGGAAGTGTCTTCTAAACATACATCCACTGTAGGCAGAAAGTGCTGTCCTGGATAATCCAGTGCGGACTGCACAGGCTAATCCAGGACAACACTTTATGCACATGCATTAAGCCCGGTTTTCACGCGACACGCTTCTTGTCATAACAACACAAGATCCGTATACAATTCATGTTTTACTGGTAGTTAAACTAAAATCAACAGATAAAACATTGTATATTTTAACAATAAAATTCTGCCTTAACAGAAACGATCATTTAAATGTATTATTCCTTATCCTGCTAAAATAGGCATACCCATACTTCTGTTTTAGTTTTATATAATAACTTTTCATAAGGCTGGCACAATATTTGAGATATAAGAAAAGTTAACAGGTAAGTTGAACAACAATATGTCTGCAAAATGGATTGATTTTAGCGAGAAAAACATTGCATTACTCATTCATTTATTCATTCAATTATCCATTCATTTAATGTTTTGCAAATTGGCAAGGAAACATAGACGCAAATAAGTTGTGTTTGCTTGTTTGCTTTTCATACATAGACTAAAATTAACACATGACTATTTTTTTTAAAGAAATCATACAATTATAAATGTTGTCATACACAATATGTGGGGTGTTGTGGGAAAACCGGGCTTAATGCATGTGCGTAAAGTGTCATCCCAGATTGTCCTGTGCAGTTCACACAGGCTAATCCGGGACGACACTTTCCGCGTTTATGGTATTTTCTGTTTCAAGGAAGTCTCTTCTACAAATAAATCAACTGTAGGCGAAAAGTGTCGTCCCGGATTAGCCTGTGCAGACTGCACAGGCTAATCCGGGACGACACTTTATGCACATACATTTAGCCTGGTTTTCCCACAACATGCCACATATAAATTAGCTCCATAACCAATATGGTTAATGGCCATGACAAAATGTAATATTTACAAATAAAATAGAATGTCTACAATTTCAAGTAACTCTACCAACAGTAGAAACTGACAAACAAAATTATGTACAACATGTTTAATGCTGATCAGAAAAACACATTTTGTATAATTCATTAAATAATTCATCATATTTTAATTAAGAAATCTAACAAATTATTGACAAGTTGTTCTACCTGCCCGAAGTAAAACTAAAATTAGGTAAATTGGACCAATAAACAACACTTCATGATGATGATGCATCAACCATAGTCTAAATATCTAGAATATTGCAATTATAAACAATTATAGGTTAGTTTAATTTAAACCTATTAATTGTAGTTGCATAGCATCAAGCCTTGGGCTTATAGAGACACTCTCGAGTCTGTTTCCTGGGAAGAACTGGTACTTGTTGCATTTGGAATGATCTCGAGAATGGTCCCAAGTGGGGATCGAATCCGGGACCTGCCGGTCGCAAGGCGGACACCATATCCATTACACGATTGCGACCTTAATTATATTTTGTTCTCTTGAAACAAAATGAAATTGAAACTGAACAGACATTTCCACGAATGTCATATGCTAATTAAGCTAGCGTTTTATCCAATCATTGCACTTGGATGCCACATGTTAAACTGTTGACCTACTTTACATGAAAGAGCACATGGTAAAGCTTGAAAATGTAAATTAAAATTAAAATTTATCCTATAGGTTAAGAGTTTAAAATGTTATTGGCAAAAACTAGAGTTGTCTAGAGGTATGAATTCTAAAAAAACATATACAGCTCGTATAAAATAACATGCAAAAAGGCTTGGATGGCACCAAAATGGCGCAAAGCAAGATAAACAATCAAAGTTTCTGATACCAGAATACATACAAAATATATTTATGTACAAACTATATGCCCTTTGCATAGTCCATTTTTAGATGGGAGTGTCCTTACCTATGCTACTTACAGGTAAAATTAATCAGCAATAGCTGATCAGCAATCGATATAATATCATGATTGATCAATAACAATTACATAAGAATAATTAAAATATTTAAAGTGACCATTTAAAACTTAAACAGAAATGATATAATACCTTATGGCTAATTACTTAAGAATTTACTGGCTAAGTCTAATGCATGTTTTTAAACAATTCTGCTCAGAAACAATTCAGTTTTCAATGCATCTGCTTTATTTCATTTGTACAAATAACTAACAATAACACTAGCCAACACAAGAAAATTAAAGCCACAATTTCATTGGCAGCACTGATTCCTTGTTGGCCCCTGTTGCCATTAGCGACTCTTCGTGTTCCAAGAAATACAGAGGCAAGAACACTATGCGACCTCTGACCTTCTGCAGTTCTATTTTTGCCTGCTCGGGGTCGGATTCAGAGAGGGGCGTCACGTCTGCAGTCTGTTTTATCTCACTGAAAGACTTGATTCGATCATCTGGAATGCATTTGAACACCTGAAAACAGACAGGTATGGTCTTTAGTCTTTATTAATTATTATCACTTAATATACAGAGTTTAACTTATCTGAGATGCATGTGAATGCCTGAAAATAGACACATATAGTAAGATATATCCGCTGTAGTATTAATAACACATAATTTTTTATACAAAGCACTCAGTCTACATATATTGAACACCTAAAAATAGACACATATAGTCAGATATACACTACAGTTGTAGCATTTATTATTACGTATACGGTAACAGACAAATTAAAAACAGAGATGCAATGTATCTTAAATGCAGTGGAACATAATACATTTATAACTACTGCACAAAGTAACGGTCCAAATTGTTGATGGCATACAGACGACGGACGATGGACCACGCCGGAGAAATCCCCTATACCAATAGCTCACCGAGCACTTCGTGCTCTGGGCCCGTATTCACCAACCCATTCTTAGACTACAGAATCCAGAATAGACTTAGACTCAAGAATAGACTTAGACTCAAGAATAGACTTAGACTCAAGAATAAATACTTCAGCATTTGCAAATATGTTGGGTACCAATTATGCTTATAAAAAATCGTTCTAAATAAAGACTTATGAAATTAGAGATGGTCAATACTAAGTTATATTCAACATTAAAGCGCTCTCAGAACAGTACAGTTTAAAGAATATTCTTAATTCGTAGTCTTAAGTCTAAGAATACGTTAGTGAATATGGGCCCAGGTGAGCTAAAAAGTAAAGTATATCACATTTGCAAGTCAATTGTTGATGAATGACAAACACAGGACAACACAGAATAGTCCCCGGCTAGCTCAGTTGGCAGAGCGCTGTACTATTAATCCGGGGTTCATGAGTTCACTCCCCAGCCCGACTACATAACTTGTGTGTAAACTGGTAATGAAATTATTTGTACAGCCATTCACCCCCTACCTCTGATTGAAGTAGGGCAAGTTACTGTAAGTTACTGGCATAAGTATGTGCACTTAGTACTGGTAACCCGCTTAGATCCGCTAAGCTAGCCCAGGAAAAGTTTGAGTAGGTTAACTGACTGCCGTGATATGACTAAACTACTGTTAAAAACTGAAGTCGGCACAGGCTAACCCAGGACGGCACTTACTGCCTACAGTGGATTTATGTTAAGAAGAGACTTCCTTGAAACAGAAAATACCATAAAAGCAGAAAGTGTCATCGCTGATTGCACAGGCTAATACGGGACGACACTTTACGCACAAGCATTAAGCCCGGTTTTCTCACGAAACGCCTCATATAATGATGTCCCATCCTACCTTGTGGTATATGGTTGTGTTGATGCAGGCCTGGGTGGTCCACACTTTCTTGTAGAAGCTATCACAGACTGGGTCACTGAGATCAATGTCCTTGTTCCCCTCACCAAGCCCAAGATGCTCTCTGAAAAAGGGGCATAACTCTGTCAAAAAACAAAACAAAGTCATTGGAAATGTTGCAATTGTTGCTGGAGTTGATGACAAAGGTATATTCCAAGATTCTTACTTACTGTATGCAGTTTTGAAGCTACAAAACTTTTGAATATAAACTTATACCAAGTTCAGACATGGAGACATGGACGGCGACGTCGGGGCAAGTAGAGGAAAGCTTTCATAGTCTTTGAATAGTCAAGCAAAAAATAAACTGCTACAATTATCTTATACCTGAACAATGTCCTTCTCAAGGAAGCAGCAAAACTGCCTGCCATATGATCCTTGCCGTTCATTTTCACAGGGAACTTCTTAATGTCCTGCACCAGCACGGCAATCTCGCTGTCTCGGGTCCCCAGCATGCTGCGGTCATTGATGTTTGCCGAGCCAATTATCACTGTGTCGTCATCCACAATCATCAGCTTGCTGTGCACGTAGACTAGCTCAGTCACCTGGCAATTAATTACCATTTAAAGACGCATAAGACCAGCTCTACAACCTTAACAAAACATTTTAACATGGCCAGAAACGAATAAGCTTGTTAGACATTTAACATGAAAAAGCAACACAAACAGAAAAGGTATAATAATAATTTATACATGTTAGATTAGTGATTTTATTCATAACCTGAAAACTATTAGTTTGCTAAAAGATCTTAAACATAAAATTACAGACACAGTTAGTCAACGTCCCTCCAACGAAACTGGCACACAGTGTGAATTTTTTCTCAGATTGTTACCCCATATTCTTATGAAAGGTCCCTTATTTAATATCACAATTCCAGTGCATTCTGCTAATTATCATTCTAACATGATACTCACTATTTTTGCTATAGAGAAAGAACAAAATTGTTAAACTACCCATAAACAACGCAAAAAGAAGTTCCGATTATAAGCGGAGCATTGTAAAAAGTAGGTCCAATTACAATTGCAAAAATATATGTCAAATCATGTTAGAATCGAAATAATTTTCGAATTATCTTTGTTTATTGGCAAATAAAAAACTCTGTTGCATGGCTATTAAACCACTTGGGCTAACGCCCTTCTGGTTCAATTCCTACACATCAGAACTCCAAATCGTTGTTTATTGGCCGATATACAACGATAAATAAAAAAATATTTCTTAAATGAAAGAGTGGCTTAATCTTGCTGTGCATTAAAAATCTCATAAAACCAAGTCACTCACAAGTTTTCCATGCAGTTCATCATGGGCCCGCAATCCACAGAAAATAATGTACTTCTTAGGGTCATCAACTTAAATAAAACAATTAGATGCAAAATGGATAACAGTTTTGCAATATTATTATTATTATAAAATCTATGCACACCCAAGCCTTTTCTCATACAAGTAGCATCTCAAAATATTGTAAACAAGATTCTGTGTTTGATAAACACACAAGAACCCGGTTGCTGCTGGATAGCCCATTTCTTAGTCCAAATTTGGTCAAGGTCAAGGTCAATGTGAGGTTGGGTGATTTGGGTGGATGGGAATGGTCATAAGTAACAATCCAAACACTGTGTAAATATTCAAGTGTTGTAGTAAGTGGTGTTGATGCTAGACAAAATGGTAAAATCTACCGTAGTTAACCAAGAAATGGCACTTGTGAATTATTATAAGTCCAAATTAGTTCAAAGTCAAGGTCAAAGTGAGGTAGGGTGATATGGGTGGATTGGGGATGGTTATAAGCAACAAATGTGTAAGTATGCAAGTGTTGTAGCAAGCAGGGTTGTTGCTAGACATAACGGTAAAATCTAGTAAACCAAGAAAAAGCCCTTTTCAATTATTCTAATTGCAAATTAGGTCATGGTCAAGGTGTGGTTGGCTGATACAGGTCGATTGGGAATGGTCATAAGTAACAACTGTGTAAATGTCCAAGTGTTGTAGTAAGCGGTGTTGGTGCTAGACGAAATGGTAAAATCTAGTTAACCAAGAAATAGTACTTTTGAATAATTACTTATTATAAATAAGTCCAAATTAGGTCAAGGTCAACATGTGGTTGGGTGATATGTGTGGATTGGGGATGGTCACAAGCAACAACTTTGTAACTATCCAAGTGTTGTAGAAAGCGGTGTTGGTGCTTGACGAAACGGTAAAATCTAGTTAACCAAAAAACAGCCCATTTAATTATTCTCTGTGCAAATTAGGTCAAGGTCAAGGTCAAAGTGAGGTTGGGTGATATGGGTGGATAGAGAATGGTCATAAGCAACAACTGTGTAAGTATCCAAGTATTGTAGTAAGTGGTGCTGGTGCTAGACGAAACCGTAAAATCTACTTAACCTTGTCACGGATGGACGGAAGGACGGACGGGCTGACGGACGTCCTGTCTATATATCGCTATATGCCTGCAGCATCAAGAAACACATTTAATAACCATCTGGGTAAAGTATATTGTTCTATTTCATCAAAGAGAAACAGACTATATTATATTGATTGTTTTTCCTAGACTAGAGCTCTGCAAGTCGGATGTGTCGCCTGACGGGGCATTACTCAAGTACTATATGAGCAATTATGCCAAAAACCACACTTAACCTTCCTTCTATGCATATTAACACTTCCCTAAAGTTTCATAATGACTCTACAAAAACTCCTCATGTTATTGTCTGCACAAGCCTTATTTGAACTTTTTTTTTTAATCAGCACAACTCAAGTGCAATGAAAACAATTATGCCAAAAATCGTACTTAACCTTTCTTTTATGCCTACTAACACTTCCCTAAAGTTTCAAAATGAATGCACAAAAACTTCTTAAGTTATTGTCAGCACAAGCCTTATTTGAACTTTTTTTTTAAAGGGGCATAACTCAAGTATGATGAGAAAAATCAAACTAAACCGTCATTTTACAGCTACTAACACTTCCCCAAAGTTTCATAATGATTGCACAAAAACTTTTCAAGTTATTGTCTGCAAAAACAAAAGGGGACGCTGCCGCCTACACCACCGACACCATAAGTAACCCCTAAATGATGCCTTTTCAGGTGACACAAAAAGGTGAAAACATGCCTCATTTTCAAATAATTTCCACAATTTTAGAAGAAACATGCTATTTTAGCTACAGGTAATGCCACCATAGAACTGTTCACACCTCTTTTCTGAAGATTTGTCCAGAGAGAGTTCTCCCCCTTGGAGATGGACTTGTAGTTCCAGTGCAGCACGGCCTGTATGGAGTATCCCCCGTTGGCGCCGATCTCTCCCTCGAAGGCAGGCAGCAGCGGCATTATCACATACACCCTGAATGTCTCACCATCCCTGCAAACGTGCATACAAGGAGAATTTGAAGCTTGTCATGGAAAAACCGGGTTTAATGCATGTGTATGTGCGTACAGTGTCGTCCCGGATTAGCCTGTGCAGTCCGCACAGGCTAATCCAAGACGGCACTGTCCACTTTTAGGGTATTTTCTGTTTCAAGGAAGTCTCTTCTAAACATAAAACCACTGTATTAAACATGTTACAAACTGAAATATTTAATGATATCACTACATAAATAAAGGAATTATTGAACTCTGTTTATTATCAACAGTACACTGTCAGTTGGAAGTTACGATTAATCACACTTACTTATAAGCCCTGGTGATTCTTTCCAATAATGCCTCTGCTATCTTATTTCTCACCATGCCAGAGCGGTCCCCGACCAGGCTTATGAAAAACTGGTTCTGAAATCACAACATTTATAAGACATGAAGTGTGAAAATGCTTGACTTTGAATTTCATTACACAAATATCTGAGTACCACTTCACAAATTTTGAATTTATATACTATTCTTATCAAATACTGCAATATTACAGTAAACCATGTGAGTTTGTTTCCTTATAAAGAACAACTAAATAATATATTCTTTGATAACATCTGGATAATGTGTATATCTTATAATATAATATTTGGATAATGTGTATATCTTATAATATGATATCTGGATAATGTGTATATCTTATAATATAATATCTGAATAATGTGTATATCTTATAATATAATATCTGGATAATGTGTATATCTTATAATATAATATCTGGATAATGTGTATATCTTATAATATGATATCTGGATAATGTGTATATCTTATAATATCTGGATATTGTGTATATCTTATCCTGGAACGTTTTGGAGTAACCTAGAGTAGTTTTCTGAACAATATTTTAATATTAAATTGTATGTGTTTTTTTGATAATCCTCTTGACAAAACATATTCACGGTCACAATATTATTTATGGATATTCAGCTATTCTGCTCATATAAAGAGACGAGCCATACATGACGCTTCTATTATGCATTTTTTTAGCAATATCAAAATCATCAATTTAAGAAATAATTTTTGATTCATTGCTGTTTATCAGCCAATAAACAATGATTTGGAGTTCTGAAGCGTAGGACTTTAACCACGAGGGTGTTAGCCCAAGTTGTTTAATAGCCACATATCAAAATGACAAAGAGTTGTTTATTGGCCGATAAAAAATGATAATTGTAATTTAAACTACTTTTTACTATGCTCAGCACAGAATCAGGACCACTTTTTGCGTTGTTTATTGGGTAGTTCAACAACGATAATTTTGTTCTTTGTCTACAGAAAAATTATCGAGTATCATGTTAGAATAGAAATTTCGAAATTAAAAACCCACCTCAATGTAAATGAAATGCTTTGCGTTCCTAATACAATCTAGGTAGGCAATGTGGATGGATTGCTCTGTCTTGTTGATGCCCGCGGACCAGCCGCACACGCTGCGTAGGATCTGTGTCTTGCAGTTGTATGTGATGTCCTTGATGGCGTTGGAGACCTCACACTTTGTGTAGGATTTTGGCATCAGTATCGGGTACCGTTTGTTGGTTTTGAACTTCTCTGTCTGTAAAAAAACATACCTGGTAGACAATTACCGCTACATTCATTTGTTTGTAGCAATATCTTCCTGAAAAAAACAAGTAAATATACATTCTTATTTTATGTTCTCTATTTAATATAGAATGATGGTTTGATAAACTAACAAGATTCTGTGTTTGATAAACACACATGACCCCGGTTGGTGCTGGATAGCCCATTTCTTAGTCCAAATTAGGTCAAGGTCAAGGTCAAAGTGAGGTTGGGTGATACGGGTCGATGGGGAATGGTCATTAGCAACAACTGTGTAAGTACCCAAGTGGTGTAGCACGAGGTGTTAATGCTAGACGAAACTGTATAATCTAGTTAACCAAAAACCGCCCATTTGAATTATTCTAAGTGCAAATTAGGTCAAGGTCAAAGTGAGGTTGGGTGATATGGGTGGATAGGGAATGGTCATAAGCAACACCTGTGTAAGTACCCAAGTGTTATTGTAAGCGGTGTTGGTGCTAGACAAAATGGTAAAATCTACTTAACATTGACAAACGGACTGAAGGACGGACGGAGACGACAAGCGCTATATGCCTGCCGCATCAAGATGCCGGGGGTCATAAAAAAACTACCAAAACTTAACTTATACAGCACAGCTCCAGCGAAACAAATGAGGCGTGTCATGGGAAAACCAGGCTTAATGCATGTGCATATAGTGTCATCCCAATCAGCCTGTGCAGTCCACACAAGCTAAACCAGGACGACACATTCTGCTTTTATGCTATTTTCTGTTTTCAGGAAGTCTCATAAATCCACTGTAGGCGGAAAGTATCGTCCCTGATCCAGGACGACACTTTTCACACGAGCATTAAGCCCAAGTTTCCCAAAACATCGATAATCTCACAGCAAATCTTTTGCTTTGAAATAAATTTGCTGTTTGTGTATAAACAAACAAAAATATACTAAAACTGTTGGACTGTAACCTTTTATAAATATTACAAAACTAAAAATTCAGTATTCCTTCATAATACTCTTGCAGACGAATATATAACCATTGATCCTCTATTGTCCACTGATAGCTGCAAGCTGATTCAAAAGTTATTAAGATTTATAACCTTAAATCATTGATTGTTTCCAAATAAAATTGTTATAACTTATTATTTTATTAAAGAAAACCAAAAATATGTTTGATGTTGACCCATAAGGATGAAAAGCAGAAGATATATTACGGTTGAAATAGAGATAACCTGAGAATACATATGTCAACCAGGGATCATAATTTTCTAGAAAGTCAATCAGTTGTGACGTCCACCGACCATGCTCATGTTGTATCCGAAAATGCTGCACGTCTGAATGTGCATATTTTAAAGTATAACTATTATCTTCAAAGTGTTCACACCTCAGACTTTAATAAATTTTAATTGGTATGTCATTTGTGCGTTTTAACTTCATACAAATTAAAAAATAATGCAATTCAAGAAGTATTATAAAAACGCCCATTCTGTATCCAAATTATGAGTATGTCCAAAAGTTATGTCCAAAATAGTGTATTTTAAATATACACTACAACGTTTCCATACCTTCATTTTTTTTTATTATAAAAAATCTATTCCTATGTCTGTTATATGAGTTTTGCTGAACTAAAATTAAAATATAATGTAATACAATATGGTCACTTTGTACATTATAATTAACTATGTGACATCATGAACGTCAATTAAGCCAACCAACAAATAAACTTTAATGGTACTGAACTATGTTTTGACTGTGAATCGATGTTTAGTGAGATTTCATGATACTGTGAATATTTTATATCATTATGAATACAGCACAGTACATAAAATTATTATGCAGCAAATGCACGTTTTCCACGACAATTACATGCAGCTGCTAATTATCAGTCTCTGTAGTAACCAGACACGATTTTATCGTGGAGAAGTACACTCTGAGATTGACATTCGAGACCAATCGGTGTCAGTAACATAATACAGTCAACAAGCTACAGCAACAGCACTCCAATTATCGATCGATAGTGACGTGACTGGTGTTATTCACCCATCACCTACAATGCTCTGGCAGGGGTGTGGAACTATCAAAATTATTTACTTTTCCACAGACAAGTTCATTGCAAAAATCTACTTGTCCGCAAGTAAATGTCACTTGTCCAAGTACAATATTATTCTGCAACCTTGATATGTAATGTAAATATGCGTATTACTGTATTAAAGTACTGCAATCCAATATAATTGTGTTCCTTGTCTTCCTTTAACCAAGTAGTAAACTAGTAAATTGTCAGCAGAAATGTTTATGTTTAATAAACATCTAAATTTAGAGAGTTATTGACTGTGATGTGACAAGAAGAGCAAAGATTTGCTTTTTCGTTTGTTTGATTCTTCACACCCTTTTTCTACTTGTTTGCTATCTGATTTGAAAAAAAAAACAACATCCATTGTCAAAAATTGCAGCCACACTTTTTAACGTTAAAATGCATTGATGAATACTAGCAACATTCATAAATGTCATAGCGAGTTTAACGCCAGAATAAGAAAATCAATTACTGCAATTAGTTTCAAAAGTAAACCTACCGGATTTGAGGTCAGAACAGAGATCTATGTTTATTGATAAATCTTTGGTAAAAAAAACCCAGCTTACTGAATTTTAGACAGTCATAATATAGGCCCGAACTATAGACGTGTCGGGTTTTCTCAATGACTTAATTCAAATGCGGGTGATGGACCAGACCATGACGGCGGAGTCCTAACGGTTTAGGAAATTTAAACAGGCTCGAATGTGATTGGGTTTAATATGAAATAAATTGGTAACTGGTGATTATTGCGCATACATTTTCGATGTTTTTATTGATTTGAATACTATTTTGGCCAGAAGTCAGACACTAATTAACAACGACCCATTTAGATCTTTTTGAGTTGGCCATTATGGTTGGCCAGTCAGGTATTTAAACCATTTTGAATCATCACAATTTTGCAGATACCTGAACAAAACATACGAGTGTGCGATGATTTTGTTTGCAGCATGGAAAAACTTGTTCATTTTTATCGAGTTTTTATACATTATTATCATTCTATAACAGCGATATTGGTCTGTCTGCGGACAAGTTGACAGGAAAAATTTACTCTTCCGACGGTAAAATTACCCGTGTCGGACGAGTCGGGCATAGGATTTCTGCACCCCTGACTGGGGCCATAAAATATGTGTATTGTGTATTAAATTCAGGGGATTATCAAGAGTTTTATAGTGCCTGTATAATTGTAAGAAAACTGGTCGGACAGAATACCAGTCATTTCAATTGGTCTTTTTCAAACCCAATCTGTCTCGGACCCGCAAAACCAAAAATAATATGATCCTGATATCAACTATACTTCATATTTTACTTCTGAAGGTTGTGAAGAGTTTGTATCTCATTGCATACAGCTCTGTTTTCAGAAATGAACAATAGAGCTGAAATGTGACCCACAATCGGCAAATGTTTCTGCTAAATTTTAACATTTTTGTGTCAATAAACTTAATCTTATAACTGTAACTTTTTCTGCATGAAATTGGTCTTACCTTACAGAAGTTCCAGCGCTGTATGAAATGGCGGGCCACATCTCTGGCAGACTTGCCGTAAACAACTGCACCAATGTCGTGCCACGGCATACGGGGGGTCTTACCACGATCTATAAAATCTGAAACACCGAGGTTCACTTTGCACTTATACATGGGAGTAAAAATAACAACATTTTTTCCTTAGAAAGAACAACTATAAACAATAACTTTTTTGACAGCTTATAATTCTCAACACAATGCCATTGTGTTTCTCAGTATCATTGTAAGATTCTTGACTTGGACTTCCTTAATGTGGTACAACTGTAATTGTACATTCTAACTTTAATTTTGGATTTTTGGCCGTTTTTAACAGTAGTTCAGCCATATCACGGCGGTCAGTTAACCTACTCACACTTTTCCTGGGCAAGCTTAGCCTATCTAAGCGGTTTACCAGTACTAAGTGCCCATACTTATGCCACTAACTGACAACTGACCTACTTGAATCAGAGGTAGGGGGAGAATGGTCGTAGAAATAATTTCATGACCAATTCTAACATGATGCTCATTTTTCTATAGACAATTAACAAAATTATCGTAAACTACCCAATAAAGAACGCAAAAAGAAGTTCTGATTCTGAGCGGAGAATTATAAAAGTAGTTCCAATTACAATTGCAAAATATATGTCAAATCATGTTAGAATGCAAATAATTTTCGCATTGCACTTGTTTATCCGCCAATAAAACTCTTTGTCGTTTTGATGCGTGGCTATTAAACAACTTGCGCTAACGCCGTCGTGGTTTATTTCCTATGCATCAGAACTCCATATTGCTGTTTATTGACCGATAAACAACGATAAATTGAAAACAAGATGGATGGCCCAAAGCGCTCACCTGAGAACTGGTACAGATGAAGACCATACTGTTGTGACAGGTTTGAAAATTAAGGTATCTGCACAACACGCAGAGGGGGATAGGATAAATTTTGATTTAAAACATCGGTTTGTGCAATGGGCTAACTAAAGTATGAGTTGGGTAGTGGATGTGCGTTTTTTTTGCTTATGGTTGTCAAATCATTTTTCTCAATATTCTTACCTGACCCTTTTCATTAAGTCATTGACAATTCTGGAAAATGCAGAAACAGTAGATTTTGATGTCTTTTTCGCAAATAGTTTTGGAGAACTAGTTGCAATGCGATAATTGCGATGGCTTTACTATGAGGTAAAGTTTTGCTTTTTCTTAGAATATTTGCTGTCCAATGATAATAAATGATGTTAATGCAGGCTCTGAAGACATCAATGTTGCATGTACAAATAACTGCATTCAAGTCTTGCAACTATTGGAAATCAAATTTTATCAAACAATTTTCATGGTCATGCGCAAACTGTGTAAGTTTGGTCAACATTGAATCAAAAATCGTGTGTGCAAGTCAATCATTGATAGCTTGTTGATGTTTTTTTCCAAACACAAGGGGCAATAACTCTGGTGTTTCTGACCCGATCATGCTTATATTCGACTTCACCTGTAGTCTTACGTTCACAGACAAACTCTACATGATAGTTGAAGATTGGATGAAAAATGAAGTCTCTATCCTGAATAATGTCCATTTTTGCATATTTTTTTCACAAACAAAGGGCAATAACTCTGGTGTTTCTGGTCCGATGTTGCTTGTATTCGACTTCACCTTTAATCTTGTGGTCATAGACAAACTGTGCAAGATTGGTGAAGATTTGATAAAAAATGAAGTCTCTATCCTGAATAATGTCCATTTTTGCATATTTTTTCAATAAACAAAGGGCAACAACTTAGGTGTTTGAAACACGATCTGGCCCATTTTCGGCATCTGCTGAGATCTGATGGTCATACACAAACTGTGAAAGTTAAGATTGGATGGAAAATAAAGTCTATACATTGGAAAAGGGCAGTTTTAAGCTTTGTTGCATGAAAAAGGGGCAATAACTCTGGTGTTACTGGTGTGATCTGACCAATAACAATCCCATCTGAGATTTTATCGTCATGCACAAACTGTGCAAGTTAGGTCAAGATTGAATTAAAAAATGTAGTCTTTATCGCGATAACAGTCCAAATTGTTGACGGCATACGGACGATGGCCTACAGACGCTGGCCGCCGCCTGAGAGGTCCCCTATACCACATTTCGCCGAGCTAAAAAAATGTATTTAATTATATAATGATTACTGAAACACTTCATTTAACTCCAGACTCAAATGTCATTGTTGAAAGTATTTGCCCCAGGTGATTAATTTGAACCCCAAACTTATTTCCAATTTCCTTCCACAATTGTTCAACGAGCAAGAACAAAAATGATGACCAGGGCCCGTATTCACCAACGTATTCTTAGACTTAAGACTAGAAATGAGGCGCGTCGTGGGAAAACCGGACTTAATGCATGTGCGTAAAGTGTCGTCCCGGATTAGCCTGTGCAGTCCGCACAAACTAATCCAGAACGGCACTTTCCGCCTACAGTGGATTTATGTTTAGAAGAGACTTCCTTGAAACAGAAAATACCATAAAAGCGGAAAGTGTCAGAGCAAACCAGGTTATTATCGACACCCGCACATTATCGACACCTTTTTGTATTAATGTTACACATGTCTATGACTGACCCTACAGCACCGAAAACGTCATCAATATTATATAATATGACGTCACACGTTTTTTTCTGAGAAATATTGGTCAACATATCGATCGCCATAACTACCTTCCCGGTTTAAAAAAAAGCGCGCTACTATGATCCGTAAGTATGATTTATCGACCTTAATCGAGTATGTATGTTCAGTAAGGTTAGCGCACTAAGGATTTCCGCTATAAAAGCGGCTATTTTCTTAAAGTTAAATCATTTTAGACTGACATATGCATGTTTCTAGTAATCTATGCTCACTAGAAAATTCCCGCTCATATTTTCGAGATTTAAATCAGATGTCGATAGTAAATCTTGGTAAACAGGGTATTATCAACACAATATGATTCAGAATGACATTCTCTCTTTTTTTTGAAGTGGATTGTTTTTTTTTTTCATAAAAATCAATAAAACAACGAAACTTATTACGATAAAACATATAAATAAGATCTAGTGATTCAAATATAAGCTTTGATTCATTTCACTTTTTACGGTAGATTCTAGATCTGTATTAGTTCCCTGCTCATTATTTTAATACAATTCCATTATTTATTAATCTGTAGAACATGCTTTGTGTCAAACGAGTGCAGTGCTCGCCGAGTAAAAATGCTAGAGCTGTTGAGTTGGTAAAGGGCGGAATCGCCAAGCAAAAAGCCGCAGCTTTATGCGGAGTGCCGAGAACAACGCTTTAAGATAAGTTGACAGGCCGCGTCCCGCTAGCGCCAACAAAGCCTGGCCAGAAGACAGTTTTGACTGCAGCCGAGGAGAGAGTCCTGGTGCAGTACATCAACATGATGTGTGAGGTTGGATACCCTGTACAGCCGAGGAGAGAGTCCTGGTGCAGTACATCAACATGATGTGTGAGGTTGGATACCCCGAGAGTCCTGGTGCAGTACATCAACATGATGTGTGAGGTTGGATACCCCGAGAGTCCTGGTGCAGTACATCAACATGATGTGTGAGGTTGGATACCCCGTACAGCCGAGGAGAGAGTCCTGGTGCAGCACATCAACATGATGTGTGAGGTTGGGAGAGAGTCCTGGTGCAGTACATCAACATGATGTGTGAGGTTGGATACCCCGAGAGTCCTGGTGCAGTACATCAACATGATGTGTGAGGTTGGATACCCAGAGAGTCCTGGTGTAGTACATCAACATGATGTGTGAGGTTGGATACCCAGAGAGTCCTGGTGCAGTACATCAACATGATGTGTGAGGTTGGATACCCCGAGAGTCCTGGTGCAGTACATCAACATGATGTGTGAGGTTGGATACCCCGAGAGTCCTGGTGTAGTACATCAACATGATGTGTGAGGTTGGATACCCAGAGAGTCCTGGTGCAGTACATCAACATGATGTGTGAGGTTGGATACCCCGAGAGTCCTGGTGTAGTACATCAACATGATGTGTGAGGTTGGATACCCAGAGAGTCCTGGTGCAGTACATCAACATGATGTGTGAGGTTGGATACCCCAAGAGTCCTGGTGTAGTACATCAACATGATGTGTGAGGTTGGGAGAGAGTCCTGGTGCAGTACATCAACATGATGTGTGAGGTTGGATACCCAGAGAGTCCTGGTGCAGTACATCAACATGATGTGTGAGGTTGGATACCCAGAGAGTCCTGGTGCAGTACATCAACATGATGTGTGAGGTTGGATACCCAGAGAGTCCTGGTGTAGTACATCAACATGATGTGTGAGGTTGGATACCCAGAGAGTCCTGGTGCAGTACATCAACATGATGTGTGAGGTTGGATACCCCGAGAGTCCTGGTGTAGTACATCAACATGATGTGTGAGGTTGGGAGAGAGTCCTGGTGCAGTACATCAACATGATGTGTGAGGTTGGATACCCAGAGAGTCCTGGTGCAGTACATCAACATGATGTGTGAGGTTGGATACCCAGAGAGTCCTGGTGCAGTACATCAACATGATGTGTGAGGTTGGATACCCAGAGAGTCCTGGTTAAGTACATCAACATGATGTGTGAGGTTGGATACCCAGAGAGTCCTGGTGCAGTACATCAACATGATGTGTGAGGTTGGGAGAGAGTCCTGGTGCAGTACATCAACATGATGTGTGAGGTTGGATACCCCGAGAGTCCTGGTGTAGTACATCAACATGATGTGTGAGGTTGGATACCCAGAGAGTCCTGGTGCAGTACATCAACATGATGTGTGAGGTTGGGAGAGAGTCCTGGTGCAGCACATCAATATGATATGTGAGGTTGGATACCCCGAGAGTCCTGGTGCAGTACATCAACATGATGTGTGAGGTTGGATACCCCGTACAGCCGAGGAGAGAGTCCTGGTGCAGCACATCAACATGATGTGTGAGGTTGGATACCCCGTACAGCCGAGGAGAGTCCTGGTGCAGTACATCAACATGATGGAGAGAGTCCTGGTGCAGTACATCAACATGATGTGTGAGGTTGGATACCCAGTACAGCCGAGGAGAGAGTCCTGGTGCAGTACATCAACATGATGTGTGAGGTTGGATACCCCGTACAGCCGAGGAGAGAGTCCTGGTGCAGCACATCAACATGATGTGTGAGGTTGGATACCCCGTACAGCCGAGGAGAGTCCTGGTGCAGTACATCAACATGATGGAGAGAGTCCTGGTGCAGTACATCAACATGATGTGTGAGGTTGGATACCCCGTACAGCCGAGGAGAGAGTCCTGGTGCAGCACATCAACATGATGTGTGAGGTTGGGAGAGAGTCCTGGTGTAGTACATCAACATGATGTGTGAGGTTGGGAGAGAGTCCTGGTGTAGTACATCAACATGATGTGTGAGGTTGGGAGAGAGTCCTGGTGTAGTACATCAACATGATGTGTGAGGTTGGGAGAGAGTCCTGGTGTAGTACATCAACATGATGTGTGAGGTTGGATACCCAGAGAGTCCTGGTGCAGAACATCAACATGATGTGTGAGGTTGGATACCCCGTACAGCCGAGGAGAGAGTCCTGGTGCAGCACATCAACATGATGTGTGAGGTTGGGAGAGAGTCCTGGTGCAGTACATCAACATGATGTGTGAGGTTGGGAGAGAGTCCTGGTGCAGCACATCAATATGATGTGTGAGGTTGGATACCCAGAGAGTCCTGGTGCAGCACATCAACATGATGTGTGAGGTTGGATACCCAGAGAGTCCTGGTGCAGCACATCAACATGATGTGTGAGGTTGGGAGAGAGTCCTGGTGCAGTACATCAACATGATGTGTGAGGTTGGATACCCAGAGAGTCCTGGTGCAGCACATCAATATGATATGTGAGGTTGGATACCCCGAGAGTCCTGGTGCAGTACATCAACATGATGTGTGAGGTTGGATACCCCGTACAGCCGAGGAGAGAGTCCTGGTGCAGCACATCAACATGATGTGTGAGGTTGGATACCCCGTACAGCCGAGGAGAGTCCTGGTGCAGTACATCAACATGATGGAGAGAGTCCTGGTGCAGTACATCAACATGATGTGTGAGGTTGGATACCCAGAGAGTCCTGGTGCAGCACATCAACATGATGTGTGAGGTTGGGAGAGAGTCCTGGTGCAGTACATCAACATGATGTGTGAGGTTGGATACCCAGAGAGTCCTGGTGCAGCACATCAATATGATATGTGAGGTTGGATACCCCGAGAGTCCTGGTGCAGTACATCAACATGATGTGTGAGGTTGGATACCCCGTACAGCCGAGGAGAGAGTCCTGGTGCAGCACATCAACATGATGTGTGAGGTTGGATACCCCGTACAGCCGAGGAGAGTCCTGGTGCAGTACATCAACATGATGGAGAGAGTCCTGGTGCAGTACATCAACATGATGTGTGAGGTTGGATACCCCGAGAGTCCTGGTGCAGAACATCAACATGATGTGTGAGGTTGGATACCCCGTACAGCCGAGGAGAGAGTCCTGGTGCAGCACATCAACATGATGTGTGAGGTTGGATACCCCGTACAGCCGAGGAGAGTCCTGGTGCAGTACATCAACATGATGGAGAGAGTCCTGGTGCAGTACATCAACATGATGTGTGAGGTTGGATACCCAGAGAGTCCTGGTGTAGTACATCAACATGATGTGTGAGGTTGGATACCCCGAGAGTCCTGGTGTAGTACATCAACATGATGTGTGAGGTTGGATACCCCGAGAGTCCTGGTGTAGTACATCAACATGATGTGTGAGGTTGGATACCCCGAGAGTCCTGGTGTAGTACATCAACATGATGTGTGAGGTTGGATACCCCGAGAGTCCTGGTGTAGTACATCAACATGATGTGTGAGGTTGGGAGAGAGTCCTGGTGCAGTACATCAACATGATGTGTGAGGTTGGATACCCCGAGAGTCCTGGTGCAGTACATCAACATGATGTGTGAGGTTGGATACCCCGAGAGTCCTGGTGTAGTACATCAACATGATGTGTGAGGTTGGATACCCAGAGAGTCCTGGTGCAGTACATCAACATGATGTGTGAGGTTGGATACCCCGAGAGTCCTGGTGCAGTACATCAACATGATGTGTGAGGTTGGATACCCCGAGAGTCCTGTGCAGTACATCAACATGATGTGTGAGGTTGGATACCCCGTACAGCCGAGGAGAGAGTCCTGGTGCAGCACATCAACATGATGTGTGAGGTTGGATACCCCGAGAGTCCTGGTGCAGTACATCAACATGATGTGTGAGGTTGGATACCCAGAGAGTCCTGGTGCAGTACATCAACATGATGTGTGAGGTTGGATACCCAGAGAGTCCTGGTGTAGTACATCAACATGATGTGTGAGGTTGGATACCCCGAGAGTCCTGGTGTAGTACATCAACATGATGTGTGAGGTTGGGAGAGAGTCCTGGTGCAGTACATCAACATGATGTGTGAGGTTGGGAGAGAGTCCTGGTGCAGTACATCAACATGATGTGTGAGGTTGGATACCCCGTACAGCCGAGGAGAGAGTCCTGGTGCAGTACATCAACATGATGTGTGAGGTGGATACCCCGAGAGTCCTGGTGTAGTACATCAACATGATGTGTGAGGTTGGATACCCAGAGAGTCCTGGTGCAGTACATCAACATGATGTGTGAGGTTGGGAGAGAGTCCTGGGTAGTACATCAACATGATGTGTGAGGTTGGGAGAGAGTCCTGGTGCAGTACATCAACATGATGTGTGAGGTTGGGAGAGAGTCCTGGTGCAGTACATCAACATGATGTGTGAGGTTGGATACCCCGAGAGTCCTGGTGTAGTACATCAACATGATGTGTGAGGTTGGATACCCAGAGAGTCCTGGTGTAGTACATCAACATGATGTGTGAGGTTGGATACCCCGAGAGTCCTGGTGTAGTACATCAACATGATGTGTGAGGTTGGATACCCCGAGAGTCCTGGTGTAGTACATCAACATGATGTGTGAGGTTGGATACCCCGAGAGTCCTGGTGCAGTACATCAACATGATGTGTGAGGTTGGATACCCAGAGAGTCCTGGTGCAGTACATCAACATGATGTGTGAGGTTGGATACCCAGAGAGTCCTGGTGCAGTACATCAACATGATGTGTGAGGTTGGATACCCAGAGAGTCCTGGTGCAGTACATCAACATGATGTGTGAGGTTGGATACCCCGAGAGTCCTGGTGTAGTACATCAACATGATGTGTGAGGTTGGATACCCAGAGAGTCCTGGTGCAGTACATCAACATGATGTGTGAGGTTGGGAGAGAGTCCTGGTGCAGTACATCAACATGATGTGTGAGGTTGGGAGAGAGTCCTGGTGCAGTACATCAACATGATGTGTGAGGTTGGATACCCCGAGAGTCCTGGTGTAGTACATCAACATGATGTGTGAGGTTGGATACCCCGAGAGTCCTGGTGCAGTACATCAACATGATGTGTGAGGTTGGATACCCCGTACAGCCGAGGAGAGAGTCCTGGGTAGTACATCAACATGATGTGTGAGGTTGGGAGAGAGTCCTGGTGCAGTACATCAACATGATGTGTGAGGTTGGATACCCCGAGAGTCCTGGTGTAGTACATCAACATGATGTGTGAGGTTGGATACCCAGAGAGTCCTGGTGCAGTACATCAACATGATGTGTGAGGTTGGATACCCAGAGAGTCCTGGTGCAGTACATCAACATGATGTGTGAGGTTGGATACCCAGAGAGTCCTGGTGCAGTACATCAACATGATGTGTGAGGTTGGATACCCCGAGAGTCCTGGTGTAGTACATCAACATGATGTGTGAGGTTGGATACCCCGAGAGTCCTGGTGTAGTACATCAACATGATGTGTGAGGTTGGATACCCAGAGAGACCTGGTGCAGTACATCAACATGATGTGTGAGGTTGGATACCCAGAGAGTCCTGGTGTAGTACATCAACATGATGTGTGAGGTTGGATACCCCGTACAGCCGAGGAGAGTCCTGGTGCAGTACATCAACATGATGTGTGAGGTTGGATACCCCGTACAGCCGAGGAGAGAGTCCTGGTGCAGCACATCAACATGATGTGTGAGGTTGGATACCCCGTACAGCCGAGGAGAGAGTCCTGGTGCAGCACATCAACATGATGTGTGAGGTTGGATACCCCGTACAGCCGAGGAGAGTCCTGGTGCAGTACATCAACATGATGGAGAGAGTCCTGGTGCAGTACATCAACATGATGTGTGAGGTTGGATACCCCGAGAGTCCTGGTGCAGTACATCAACATGATGTGTGAGGTTGGGAGAGAGTCCTGGTGCAGTACATCAACATGATGTGTGAGGTTGGATACCCCGAGAGTCCTGGTGCAGTACATCAACATGATGTGTGAGGTTTGATACCCCGAGAGTCCTGGTGTAGTACATCAACATGATGTGTGAGGTTGGATACCCCGAGAGTCCTGGTGCAGTACATCAACATGATGTGTGAGGTTGGATACCCCGAGAGTCCTGGTGTAGTACATCAACATGATGTGTGAGGTTGGGAGAGAGTCCTGGTGCAGTACATCAACATGATGTGTGAGGTTGGATACCCCGAGAGTCCTGGTGTAGTACATCAACATGATGTGTGAGGTTGGATACCCAGAGAGTCCTGGTGTAGTACATCAACATGATGTGTGAGGTTGGATACCCAGAGAGTCCTGGTGCAGTACATCAACATGATGTGTGAGGTTGGATACCCCGAGAGTCCTGGTGTAGTACATCAACATGATGTGTGAGGTTGGATACCCCGAGAGTCCTGGTGTAGTACATCAACATGATGTGTGAGGTTGGATACCCAGAGAGACCTGGTGCAGTACATCAACATGATGTGTGAGGTTGGATACCCAGAGAGTCCTGGTGTAGTACATCAACATGATGTGTGAGGTTGGATACCCCGTACAGCCGAGGAGAGTCCTGGTGCAGTACATCAACATGATGTGTGAGGTTGGATACCCCGTACAGCCGAGGAGAGAGTCCTGGTGCAGCACATCAACATGATGTGTGAGGTTGGATACCCCGTACAGCCGAGGAGAGAGTCCTGGTGCAGCACATCAACATGATGTGTGAGGTTGGATACCCCGTACAGCCGAGGAGAGTCCTGGTGCAGTACATCAACATGATGGAGAGAGTCCTGGTGCAGTACATCAACATGATGTGTGAGGTTGGATACCCCGTACAGCCGAGGAGAGAGTCCTGGTGCAGTACATCAACATGATGTGTGAGGTTGGATACCCCGAGAGTCCTGGTGCAGTACATCAACATGATGTGTGAGGTTGGATACCCCGAGAGTCCTGGTGCAGTACATCAACATAATGTGTGAGGTTGGATACCCCGAGAGTCCTGGTGCAGTACATCAACATGATGTGTGAGGTTGGGAGAGAGTCCTGGGTAGTACATCAACATGATGTGTGAGGTTGGATACCCCGAGAGTCCTGGTGTAGTACATCAACATGATGTGTGAGGTTGGATACCCCGAGAGTCCTGGTGCAGTACATCAACATGATGTGTGAGGTTGGGAGAGAGTCCTGGTGCAGTACATCAACATGATGTGTGAGGTTGGGAGAGAGTCCTGGTGCAGTACATCAACATGATGTGTGAGGTTGGATACCCAGAGAGTCCTGGTGCAGTACATCAACATGATGTGTGAGGTTGGATACCCCGAGAGTCCTGGTGTAGTACATCAACATGATGTGTGAGGTTGGGAGAGAGTCCTGGTGCAGCACATCAACATGATGTGTGAGGTTGGATACCCCGAGAGTCCTGGTGCAGCACATCAACATGATGTGTGAGGTTGGATACCCCGTACAGCCGAGGAGAGAGTCTTGGTGCAGCACATCAACATGATGTGTGAGGTTGGGAGAGAGTCCTGGTGTAGTACATCAACATGATGTGTGAGGTTGGGAGAGAGTCCTGGTGCAGTACATCAACATGATGTGTGAGGTTGGGAGAGAGTCCTGGTGCAGTACATCAACATGATGTGTGAGGTTGGGAGAGAGTCCTGGTGCAGTACATCAACATGATGTGTGAGGTTGGGAGAGAGTCCTGGTGCAGTACATCAACATGATGTGTGAGGTTGGATACCCAGAGAGTCCTGGTGCAGTACATCAACATGATGTGTGAGGTTGGATACCCAGAGAGTCCTGGTGCAGTACATCAACATGATGTGTGAGGTTGGATACCCCGAGAGTCCTGGTGCAGTACATCAACATGATGTGTGAGGTTGGATACCCCGAGAGTCCTGGTGTAGTACATCAACATGATGTGTGAGGTTGGATACCCCGAGAGTCCTGGTGCAGTACATCAACATGATGTGTGAGGTTGGATACCCCGAGAGTCCTGGTGTAGTACATCAACATGATGTGTGAGGTTGGATACCCCGAGAGTCCTGGTGCAGTACATCAACATGATGTGTGAGGTTGGATACCCAGAGAGTCCTGGTGTAGTACATCAACATGATGTGTGAGGTTGGATACCCCGAGAGTCCTGGTGCAGTACATCAACATGATGTGTGAGGTTGGATACCCCGTACAGCCGAGGAGAGAGTCTTGGTGCAGCACATCAACATGATGTGTGAGGTTGGGAGAGAGTCCTGGTGTAGTACATCAACATGATGTGTGAGGTTGGGAGAGAGTCCTGGTGCAGTACATCAACATGATGTGTGAGGTTGGATACCCCATACAGACGAGGAGAGAGTCCTGGTGCAGTACATCAACATGATGTGTGAGGTTGGATACCCAGAGAGTCCTGGTGCAGTACATCAACATGATGTGTGAGGTTGGGAGAGAGTCCTGGTGCAGTACATCAACATGATGTGTGAGGTTGGATACCCAGAGAGTCCTGGTGCAGTACATCAACATGATGTGTGAGGTTGGATACCCCGTACAGCCGAGGAGAGAGTCCTGGTGCAGTACATCAACATGATGTGTGAGGTTGGATACCCCGAGAGTCCTGGTGCAGTACATCAACATGATGTGTGAGGTTGGATACCCCGAGAGTCCTGGTGCAGTACATCAACATGATGTGTGAGGTTGGATACCCCGTATCCCGCACAGAACTTAAGAGAGAGGTGAAAAAATCCTTGACAGAGACGGGCGCAAAAAATCCATTCAAGGATAATTACCCGGGCGATGATTGGTAGACGCACATAAAAAATATATTATTCATATCGCTTTAACTTTATTAATGTTTTATTAGCAGTGTCCTAATGCGTATTCTACTTTCAATTAATATTCTTACATAATTCATAATGCACATTTAAATCGAACATACAAAGAAACGGAATACTAGTACATGCAAAATACGGTAAATTTATTTGCTTTAGTTTAAACCTATTTATTTTAGCTCGATTGCATCGAAGGTCTCAGGCTTATCAAGACCCTCTCGGGTCCGTTTCCTGGGAAGAACCAGTACTTGGTGTCTTTGGAAAGATCTTGAGAATGCTCCCTGAGTGGAGATCGAACCCGGGACCTCCCGGTCACAAGGCGGACACCAAATCCACTACACAATTGTGACCTTTGTTTTGCTTTAAAACTAACAACAAACCAACTTTCAAGATTCTTATTAAGCGATATTAAAAATAAGGATATTGGTTTGCAGGTATGATGGTTTCCGGCGCCGGCACCAGGAGATTCGTGAACGTAAACCCCAGACGTTAGGTCGAGAGCGGGCGTCCATATCATATGAAATGGTCTTGGGCTGGTGCCATGGTCCCTCGCCACATCTTTAATGCAGACGAGAGTGGATTCCCTTTGTGTTCCACCACGGGTCACGTGATTGCACCTACTGGTGCAAAACACGTGTACCAGGTCGTTTCCAACAATAAGCAGCAGATGACTGTGATGGCCTGCATGAATGCTAATGGCGACTAAATGCCGCCATTCATTATCTACCCTGGGCAGCGGTTGTGTGATACCGGCATGGGAGCTTTTCCCGATGCCATTTATGGGGCTGGATGGACAGCGATTTATTTGTGGAATTTATTTTCAATTTCTAAGTAGGTTTTACTTTCGCTTTCTATATGACTAAACGGTATATAACTATACAAATTACTTTAGAACTTTGTATAGAGCACTAAAAATGTAGAACCGTATGATTAAAACCTTTACCTTTCTCAGAAATAAAAATATTGTATTATCATGGAAAACATGTAAAGGAATGATTACTAATAACAGGGTGGATGATAACAAGACCAACATTTTAAAAACAAGACTAATCCTTCTTATTAAATAATAAAAATGTTTTTACCTTGATATATTTTTACCTTGATATGTTTTTACCTTGATACGTTTCCTATTTAAACACAGGTTTAGGGCTAAAATATAGTGATGTCAGCGACATTGTGAATGGTCTCGACTTCAAATATATATGGTGTCGATAATTGCCGGAAGGTGTCGATAATGGGCCGCGGTAGTCGTGGGTAAGTTCGGACGCTGGAATGGCTTACGCGCGGGAGTAAAATGGAACGCTCCTGACGGATTAGCCGATGGAAGCTTATATTTATTTCTGGTAAGTGCATTTTACTTCCAAGGACTTGATTCCGGTCCGTACTATCTTTTAAGCGATTAAGGTGTCGATAATAGACCGGCTTGCTCTACAAAACTTTTGTAGTACAGGGGCCTGGGCCCATCTTCACAAAGCTCCTTAGGGAAAACTTAAGTATATTCCTTAAATTTATAAAATTCCTTAAGTCTGTGGTTACTTCACGTAGAGATCTTTTTACATTTAAATGTTTCAAACTAGTAAATATTACTTTGATATTTCAGATTTTACCATTTTCTTAACGTAAATCAGTTGATTTCACATTTCAGCTGAAATTTTCACTTAAGGACAACCTTAGTTAAGATTTTCCTTAAGAGCTTTGTGAATACATGCCCAAGTCGCAAGAATCAGCAAACCTTCAAAAGGGTTCTGCAGATCCACAGGATCCTTATGTATGAAGTTGATGTACTCCTTCCCTATCCACAGCTTGGAGCTGCCCTCCAGTCCTTCGTCAGTGTCCACCTCTCCGGTCTTCATCACCGACTTCACCGTCACGTTGGCGGAGTCGTCGCGACGAAACAGGCGTTTCCACGGATACAGAAAGTTGTTCATGGTGTCCTCATCACTGTCCTGCCGTGAACCTTGGAACGTCATACGCTGTCGCTGAAAATATCAAGAACTGTCAGAGGACAGTGAGTTCGACTAGATCTATTAGGCAATATACCCAAAATTTATATGAGGCGTATCATCGGAAAACTGGGCTTAATGCATGTGCGTAAAGTGTCGTCCCAGATTAGCCTGTGCAGTCAGGCTAATCCGGGATGACACATTCCGCTTTTATGGTATTTTCTGTTTCAAGGATGTCTCTTCTAAACATAAATCCACTGTAGGCAGAGGTGCCGTCCCAGATTAGCTAGTGCGGACTGCACAGGCTAATCCGGGACGACACTTTACACACATGCATTAAGCTGGGCTTTCTTACAACACGCCTCATATAATCTTGAAAATGACCACTACCTTAGCCACAATATGGCATTTATACAGTGGATCTCTCCATAATTCCCCATGATCAGAATCCAGCACAGAGTGTGTTTATGCTACGGTATCGATATTCAGCAGAGCGGCAATTATCAAGAACAGCTCGATTCTTGCAGGGAAAATTCAGGCAAGTGTAGCTTGTAAGTAGGACTGTATTGGAAGAATTTATGCCAGTTTGTGAAAGTTTTTAAAGTGACAGGGAGAAAAAAAAGTCAATACAAATACAATAGACTTATTACCGTAATAATGGAAGTACAAAAGACATACCCAGTATTGAACTCTACCAAAGATTTTATAACTGTCCAGCTAAAATTAACACCACTGAAGATGGAAATAAAGTATTAACATATTAGTATAGATGTGCAATTTTGTGTGTGTGTGTGGGTGGGGGGTATTTTTTTTTTTTCTTTAAACCAGTACACTTTCATCTGCACTAAAAGATCTGACAACAAACAGGAAACAGTAATTGTGCTAATTTAATTTGAGATTGGCTTATTGCATCATGCTACATGTACAAATCGCTTTCATAATTGTGAGATTATAACAAATATTTCTATCTAAAGCAGGAAATGGTGACTGAGAGTATAATATACTGTTCACTTCATAAATTAGTTGTTGGGGTCTAAAAATCAGATAGTGGATTATTTCAGAGAGTGAATTAATTTTCTAACTACTTTTTCTAACTTCCAAGGATGTTCATTTTAACCAAATGTAAAACTGAAGTGTCTAGGCCATAAATACAATATTGTTTGTTTCCTTTACTATTGACAAAATTTTACAGATTTGTACCCAAAATTTTGACAAAAAAAAGAGATTATTTTTTACTGAGTAGGGGCTACTTTTATGGGTAGGTAGCGGGATGGTAAACAAACAATATTTTATTTTAGGCCCTATTGACAACATGACCATACATGTACATCGAGTATATAACAGTAAAAGGATTTAACATAGTTTTGCATTAAGTAATCAGTGAGTGATGCCAGAAACAGAATGAGCTTACAATCCTGGCAGACAGGGAGTGATGAGGGGACAGCATGCTGCGGGCATACGGACTCGTGGGCAGTATGGTGTCTTCTTCCTCAAGGCGGGTGCTGCAGTGTTCGAGCTTCTTGATGTTCAGCACCATACGCCACTTGTTGCGCAGCCGGTTGTGGCTCGCTCCTTCCTCGTCTGAATCACTCTTGTCGCTTTTATCTGCGAAATTGGTTTTAGAATCTTAAAAGGTATATGATGCTTTAGAATAGAATCAGGGGAGAGACAAAGGGTAGTTTTATGTTTTTCAAAGAATGAGACTTCAATTACCGGCAGTTAACTAATTTAGTTTGACCTTTCTGAATAATGAGTGTACTAAATTCATGCAACAATAGGTGGAATTATTTAGATTTTAGAATGTTGGATTCAATTTAGAATTCACATTACCTTTTCCATCAGGTTGATCTTCATCCTCATTCTTCTCTCCCAGAAATGGAAATGTCTTCTTCAGTTTCTTGGATGCCCAGGTCTCCCTCTTGACCCCTGCATCCTTCTTACCCCTTGGAGACCCCTCCAGGGGTACTGCCTGCTCAGGCGTGATGTGGCCCTCTTCTATCTCCCCATCCCCATGTTCCTTGAACCTCACTGAGTTTTTCATCTGATTCCTGTTAACATCCTCGCTGCTTCCAGTCTTTCTTTTTGTAGGTTCAGCATCAACCGTATCCTGATTATCTTTCTTAATCATTTCATATATTTTAACATTTTTCTTTAAATCATTTCTATTTTTTGATACATGATAGTGTTCTGTAGTTTTCTTGTCTTTATCACCATTTTCTGAAGTTGTTTGCCCATAGGCATTATCACTACTTAACTTATCCAGTGCTTTCCTTTTAACCTTATCATCACAGATAATCTGAGCTTTAATTTGCTGCAAATCCACAGAATCCTGCCTTAAACTGTCTGGAACATCTCCACCTGCTTCACTTTCAAGCATACTACTTTTATCAACTTCTTCCACAAGCGGAGTATCACTGATTTGACCATCCATGTTCTTACTATTATCGACATCACCACTCACATTTTTATCAGACTTTCCTTGATTAGGAAGACCATTTGTCTTATCACTACCATCTTCCACATCCAAATGATTATGAACACAAATCTTGCACGTATCTTCGTCACCGTTACTTTTAGCACTCTCCGAAGCAAAAGTCACTTTTGCAGACTCTTTTTCCTTATCTTCAAAGTTGTCACCCTGTTTTTTCACAGACTTCCTGGCATCACTTACATCATCAGTAACCTCTTCACATTCAACATGGACATCAGCTACGATGTTATGATATTCAATCTTGTCAACATTTTCTAGACTGTCGTTATCAGTTAACAAGTCAGCCGACCCGAAATCACCTTCAGAACTCAACGAGTGACGTAACTTGTTGTCAGACGTGTCCTGGTTTCCTTCGTCATCGAGACTCGGAGATGTTGGCTGGGAAATTTCAGAACTAGTCTTTGTCTGGCTGTTCTCAAATATACCACTGGAAGCAGAATTTAAATATTAACAATTTATCATTTGCGATTGCATTCTGCAACCAGTTTTCCCATTAACAAGAAATGCAGTTTTGAACCACATTTATCTAAATTACTAACCAGATGACAATTATGGTTTTCAAATTCTTGTCAAGAGTATTTTTCTAAATGAAGAATACACTTTAACACTTCAACTACATTTCTATATATAACAAAATCAGTTCTAATTTTCAGGTCTCTGGGCCAACTTTGACTCATATAACACATTCACTGTTGTTAAGGTAATTTGAAAATTAACTGTAAATGTTATGTTCCCAACGAAAAGTGTACGGCATTTACAACAAAATGTTGGCAAACTTTGATGCATAAAAAAGCAGTTTCATTTGGTGTCAAACAGCCTCATGTTTATGCTTCAGTAGGCCTTTCAACGAGACATGATACAATGTCCACAGATGCTAAAACCAAAGGCATATTCCAGCAACAGTTACCATTACAGAAAAGTTTAACATGAAGTGAAATGCTTAAGTTAATATTTAGTGAACATTTTGTGAATGTTTCGCGAACTTATCAATATACTGAAAAGAATATTCGCAGACTGTTAACATGCCGATCATTTTTCACATTCAAATTAGGTCTTCTGCAAACAACTCATTGCATAAAAATGTGAACTATCCGCGAATAAAAATGTTAACTATCTGCGATTTTAAATGTGAACAATCTGCAAATACAAATGTGAACTATCTGCAAATGCAAATGTGAACTATCTGCGAATACAAATGTGAACCATCTGCGAATACAAATGTGAACTATCTGCAAATGCAAATGTAAACTATCTGCGAATACAAATGTGGACTATCTGCGAATATAAATGTGAACTATCTGCAAATGCAAATGTGAACTATCTGCGAACATAAATGTGAACTATCTACAAATACAAATGTGAACTATCTGCGAATACAAAAGTGAACTATCTGCGAATATAAGTGTGAACAATCTGCGAATGACAATGTGAACTATCTGCGAATATAAATGTGAACTATCTGAGAATATAAGTGTGAACAATCTGCGAATGCCAATGTGAACTATCTGCGAATATAAATCTGAACTATCTGCGAATATAAGTGTGAACAATCTGCGAATGCCAATGTGAACTATCTGCGAATATAAATGTGAACTATCTGCGAATGCCAATGTGAACTACCTGCATATATAAATCTGAACTATCTGCAAATACAATTGTGAACTATCTGCGAATAAGATGTTTTCATTTGGAAATTTATGCCTGAAAACTATTTATAAACATATTTATAGGATTCAATTTTAATGAGATTGTTCAAGCAGCTATTACTGATTGGCCTGCGAGAAATGCAACTAGTTGGGCTGTTCACAAATACAATGCTTTCAGCTACCTGTCTGATGTCAACCCCTCAGGTGATTCCATTATTGTTGATGGGGGTCTTGCTATACTTCTCTTGTTCTTGTACTTGTGGAACGATCCATTTGTCTGCACGGGTAACGGGTCGTCCATCTTGGTCAGGTCTGGTCGTGGTGCAAAGCTAACTGAGCCAAGATCTGTCATTCTGCGGTGAAAATGACATACCAGCATTAGTGCACATTGTTATTTAAGAAATAATTTTTTATTTATCATTGTTTATCAGTCAATTAACAACAATTTGGAGTTCTGATGCATAGGATATAAACCAGAAGGGCGTTAGCCAGAGTGATTTGTAGCCACGCATCAGAACGACACACATGTAGAGTTGTTCTTGCGCCGATAAAAAAACGATCCAGCGAAAATTATTTCAATTCTAACATAATTTGACAAATATTTTTGCAATTGTAATGAGGACTACTTTTTACTATGCTCCGCTCAGAATCCGGACTACTTTTTATGTTGTTGATTGGGCAGTTTAACAACGGTAATTTTGTTCTTTGTCTACAGAAAAATTAGTAAGTATCATGTTAGAATGTAACCTTTAACATGTTTGTACTTCATGCTTTGTGATGAACAGGTGGAAAAGACCAGATAACTTGATAACTGTGCATGTTTAATGCTTCAGTATGTTTGGTTAGTACAAAGGTTGAGGTACAACATGAAACTCAACCATACACTCAAAAAAATCTTAATTAAAAACAGCACTTAAGGACAGATATAGCCATTCACACCTGTCCAAACTAGAATTTTCACCTTAGTGACTGATATACCACCACAATATGGCCTTGTCACAAAACTATGGCATCCATTCGAAAGAAATGGACACAATGAGAATGCTTTTATTTGTGCATGTTGAACAGTGTATTTGGAAAAATTTAATTTCAATAGGAGCCATACCTCTGTCAACATTGAGTGGTTGGTAACCAAAGTCGAACTTGACCTGTATTTTATGATGTTACACCTATGTACCAAAATTAATGTAAATTTGTGGAGCCTTACACAAGTTATTGTCCGGAAACCGTGTTTTTAGGGAATTTAAGTCAAAAAGGGGCATAACTCTGTCAAACTTTAGTGGTTTGTAACCAAAGTAAAGCTTGACCTGTATTTTATGATGCTACACGTGTTACAAATTTTTTTTGAATATGTCAAGCAATTCTTGAGTTATTGTCCGGAAACTATGTTTTTAGGGAATTTAAGTCGAAAAGGGGCCATAACTCTGTCAAAATTTAGTGGTTTGTTACCAAAGTCTAACTTTACCTGTATTCTATGATGTTACACATGTGTACCAAAAATTATTTGAATATGTCAAGCCTTTCTTGAGTTATCATTCGGAAACCATGAAAACCAACAGACTGACGGACCAATGGACTGGCAGACTGACAGACCAACAAGCGCACTCCAATATACCCCCCTAAACTTATATTGTGGGGGTATAAATACTAAGGACTCAAGGACTCTTGATAACTGAAGTTCCAAAGGTCTCAAGAGTGATCAAGGACACAGGGGTGTGATTCTAGAAACACCCTTGAGGATGAAAGTAGCATACAACATAAAGGATTCATCATAACTCATCATTTCCAAAGAGATAAGGCAGACTAAAGTATGATTTTCTTTTAAACCTGCATTCACACCCAGGAAATCATTATGAGGCATGTTGTGGGAAAACCAAGCTTAATGCAAGTGCGTAAAGTGACGTTCCAGATCAACCTATGCAGTCTGCACAGACTAGTCCACGACGGCACTTTCCGCCTTCAGTGAATTTATGTTTAGGAGAGACTTCCTTGACACAAAAAATACCTTAAAAGCGGAAAGTGTAATGCCGGATCAGCCTGTGTGGACTGCATAGGCTGATCCGGGATGAAACTTCACACGCGTGCATAGAGTCCAGTTTTTGCATGACATGCATCATACGTGTTGAGGAACAATCTCATCCGAGCAACCTAATGCACACAAACCTGTGTTGTTCGTCGTCCCAGCGTCCATAGCACAGATCAAATCCACCAAGAAAGGCAGTCTTCTGGTCGATCACTACAACCTTCTCGTGATGTGCCCACAATATCACACGGTTACTCGTGGCAACATGGTCCGGATGACGAATTACCTGCAACATGAAGTGATGACAAACACTGGCTACGGGGCAGTTACGGGTTTTATGTAATGCCCCTATTCCACGCACAACAAGAATCCCATGAATCACCACAAATTAATAAATTTTAGGATTCAGGAGTATTCGTAAAATGTTGCAAATGTTCTGGTCCAAATTCTGACGTTCTACGATTCAGTAACGGATTAGGTTCTTAAATGACAACAGTGGTCGCAGATTTAGGCGAGACAGTAGGTACAATATATCACGCTATGTCAAACTGACACAATAATTAAGTGCCGATTGAAGTACTCTTTTCCGCTATACATAGCGGGAGCTAATTCTTTTCTAAAAAAATCAACTTGTGAAAAGTAACGTCTCCATGTTCCTTTTACTCATTGTATTACGAGTGTTCAAAATCATGCCTTTGCGCAACTGTGTTATAGAAATCCAACTTTGCTGTTATGCGTTACAAATTTTTTATAGAAAGTAAAGATCTCAATGTACTCTGCACTACTAAGTGTTTTTATGGCAATCAATGCACCACGCTTTCCATGCGAATGACGTGATGTTGTACATGTCGGCATAATTTTCGCACGCTTTTTAGCAGAACAAAGGATTAACATGGAATACACATGCAGTTTAATGGTAAAATAGAATTTGTGTTTACATCACGTGAACAGTAATGTTTGGAAAGGCATTTCGGATTTCAAATTGAATATACGCGATTTGAAATTAATTGCAAGGAATAATATTAGATCTCTATATTTTTATATACAAATGGAATGTTAATTAAGTTTATGTTTTGAGGTCACGAAAATGGTCTATAGTGAATACATGTATATTTATATATATTGACCGAGAGAATCACGATATAGCGGATCTGCAGTGTACGACCGCATTTAAATGTATGAAAATGCCCACAATTAAAAAAAAAATAAAAAAATGCATTCATTAATCAGAATGAAGCCGATGAAGAAAACATTCAAAAACATTCATTAAAAACATTCGCATCCTAACATATTGGCCTATCTGCATATATTTACCAACGATGACCGACGTACATTTGAACGAACGTGTAAGCTCCCAATGTATTGCTACACGACAAAGTCGGAAAATATTCGCGAAAAGCGGGAAAATTAGACCACCGCAAAAATAAGTGATTCCACAGTACTGCACAAATGATAGGAATTAGTTACGTATCAATTACGAATATGCCAAATTAAGTATGAATAAAAATTTATTTTAAAATCTATTTTCGGCATGTTTTCGTTGGATTTGTGACAGATTCGTAGCCAATTTGTGGTCAATCCAGGAATTATTGAATCCCCGGATGAGTTAAGAATACATACGAGGCGCGTCGTGGGAAAACCGGACTTAATGCATGTGCGTAAAGTGTTGTCCCAGATCAGCCTGTGCAGTCCGCACAGGCTGATCCGGGACGACACTTTCGGCTTTTATGGTATTTTCTGTTGAAGAAAGTCTCTTCTAAACATAAATCCACTGTAGGCGGAAAGTGCCATCCCGGATGAGCCTGTGCGGACTGCACAGGCTAATCCAGGACGACACTTTATGCACATGCATTAAGTCCGGTTTTTCCACGACGTGCCACATACGAATGCTTACAAATCGATAACAATTCAGTTACGATGCCTAAGAATGCCTAAGAATGTATTTGTTACGAATTAAGTACGAATTTTTGGAATCGGGATTTCGTGGCCAACATTTTTAACAGTTCCAAACTTCTGTCACGAATTCTTGAATGCTCAAGAGTTGCAAGAACTGACTACGAACGTATACAAATTAGTTAAGAACTTCAGGAACTGGTTCAACTATGAATCCTAATATTAATCAATTTTTGGCGATTTGTGGGATTTGTGATGACTGTGGAATAGGGGTATAACAGAATAAATATATGCACGTTAGTTGGTAGCATTGCACCTGATCTTAGATCATTGAACGTTTTGCATACAGCAAAAATAAATACTCGTAATTTAACTGAGATTGAGTCAATAATTCGTTTACCAAATGCCGTACCTTGAGCCTAATTTGATGATTTATATATAGTGAAACCTGTCCAAACCGAACCGTGAGAAAACCAAACCCCTGTCAAAATCGAACGGCTGCGTCTGTCCTTCTTATTTTATATATAAAAACCCTTAATAAACCGAACCCTGTCAAAACCGAATACCGAACGATTTTATCGCTAATTTCATATCATTCAACCTTAAAAAACCTGAATAAACAGAACGGTGTATTCTGTCAGGTGTCACCTCGCGATACCGCAAAGGCGTGAACCCGATAATTGGTGACACGATTACACATAAAGGGCATAATCGCCATGGTGATACGGGGCAGTGGTGCAATTAGCGATCGGTGCATACGATAATAGTCAACTTGTGAAAAACATATAAGTCTGTCCTGTTTGATGTTGAAATTTACGTACAGTGTAATATTTTAAATGCTTCACACCAGTGTAATTAATTTATATTAAAATAGGCCAGTTGGCAAACAATAGTATTGTAAGTTGTTACAAACTGTTAATACATGACTATAAAATTTCTAATGTTGAATACATGAACGTTTGATTGATACATGTACTTTGCGCGTCGTTTTATGCAAATAAGTTGTTCTAGAATACATGCACATGCATGATTAGTGTGTTGTTTTATGTAAAAAATATACATTTTTTGCATGCAAATAATGAAAATAATAAACAATAATATAAGTGTAGACATTAACATTGTGTTGTCTTATTACATACTCGAATATAATATATAAAATATAATGTAAATTTTTAAGAAAAATGACCTTTTATAAAAAACCTGGATAAACCGAATACCTCTGAAAACCGAACGGTCGGCCCAGTCCCGACGTTGTTCGGTTTAGACAGGTTTCACTGTACCTGTATTCATACATTTATCTCAAGAACATGCAGTAATGAACCCAGAACAAAGCAATATTAGAAATCCATATTACGCTATATTGTACAGGATTTTTTTATTTATCAGGATAATTATTGTGATACATTGCAACCTTTGTCTTTATGTACTTAATTTGTTTTTACTGGTCAAATCAGGACCAACAGGACACTATTTTAAACAGATCAATATGTGGCGCGTCGTGGGAAAACCGGACTTAATGCATGTGCGTAAAGTGTCGTCCCGGATTAGCCTGTGCAGTCCGCATCCAGGACGGCACTTTCCGCCTACAGTGAATTTATGTTTAGAAGAGACTTCCTTGAAACAGAAAATACCACATTAAGTCCGGTTTTCCAACGACGCGCCTCATATGGTTTATATCTATCTACGAGGGCTGTTTCATAAATTCGCGTAATTACACTATTTCTTCCACCTTAGGCGATTTATAGAAAACCAAAATACATCTTGGGATACCTTTACTTATGACTGACTTGAAAACCAAAATACATCTTGGGATACCTTTACTTATGACTGACTTTAGACCAAAAAGTACAATGATACATAGAACAGTTAATTTTATATGGAACATTGAACAATAGTACTGTGTAATACTTGAAGCACGCCGACGTCAATTGAGCGTCACCTAAATGTCAAATTGAAGAGTGCAGTTCACTTTCTCGACGTAGTCACCACCTGTAGCAACACACTTTCTATGTCTATGTACCCATTGGTCAAATGTAACCTGAACCAATCCTTATTGAATGATGAAATAAATCTCTCGATTTGTTGTGTAGTTTTAACGATGTTTCAAAGCGTTGTCCTCTCAGTTCATTCTTAAGGTCGGGATAATGGAAGTACATAGGGGTTAAGCCCGGAGTGTAGGGAGGGTTTCTACTGTCCCTTAATCGCGCATGCCATTTGTATATAAATGTCTTTCCAAACTTAGGTAATGTATCCGAGTTTTTGATTTGTTTAAATGTTTTCGCCGGAGATAGTTCGAGTCCAATGCAAAATTTGACAACGGAGTATAATTCAACATAGTCCGTTGACGTCAAGCAATTACGCGAAGTCATGGCGATGTAAGGGAGGTAACCGTTCAACACAATGTGTTCAAACTTACAGGAAACGACATCAAAATGTGATGCTAACATCAGGCGCTTTTGCGCCCAAAATGCATGACGTATGACTATTTAACAGCATTTTCAGTGCGTGTCAAATGTATAGAAACCAGCGTGCTTCAAGTTGCTAAATAGCGGTTGCTATAGATACCACTAAAACTTCCATAAATTCAAGAAAATAAAGACCCATTTAACAATATCATAGGATATTTGTCAAACAACTTCTGCACGTGTTTTCATTTAAGTTCATTGAAAAATAAACTTTTGAGAAAAGAATTCCTCGAATTTATGAAACAGCCCTTGTATGTATCGTATACCAGTATATTGCAACACCCCTAGGGACAATTCATTCTCTTGCCAGCATCTGGGCAGAATGCTAATATAGGCCCCATATGGGACCCAGATAAGCATATTTAGCCTAGATTGAACCCATATCGGTCACATTTAGAAAATAAATATCTCGGATTAATGGAGCAGTTCTTACCACAATATTGGGTGACTTATTCATCAGGGTGTGTTTACTGTAGTAGCTGTTTATGGTCAGAGAGGACTCGATTTCCTTGTACAGAATGATGAACACTTTCACACCCTCGTTCTGAAATACAGAGAAAGAAAACTTTGATTAGTGTAGAAAACATTTGAGGCGCGTTGTGGGAAAACTGGACATATGCATGCGCGTAAAGTGTCGTCCCGGATTAGCCTGTGCAGTCCGCACAGGCTCATCCAGGACGGCACTTTCCACCTACAGTGGATTTATGTTTAGAAGAGACTTCATTGAAACAGAAAATACCATAAAAGCGGAAGTGCCGTCATGGATTAGCCTGTGCGGACTGCACAGGCTTATCCGGGACGACACTTTACGCACATGCCATAAGACCGGTTTTTCAACGACACGACTCATTTATTTTGTTTAATTGAATGTAGGTCCATGTGTATGACACAATTGCAAAAGAGTTCCGACTATTGGTATATGCTACATTAAAGCAGAAGTCCAAAAATACTTTCATAAAACTTTGCAGAAATTGCTTCTAATGCACATTTTACAAATACAAACAAACACAATGAAATTGCTGCAATAATAACGTTTTGTTAACTTTTTATAGTATATTTTCTGTATGTGATAACTGGTGATACCTCTGGAGTAAATCAGCATGTACATTATTGTACAGAGCCATTCCGTTCATAAATAAGAAACAGTTTTCAGTCGAATAAACACCAGTAACCTTTATAAGGACCTCTGCTAAATTACGATGTATTGAATAAGATTACATGGACAGCAGCTTTAAGTCCATGTATTTTGAAGCTGTTTCCTCATTGAAATAAATGTTCACGATTTTCAGAAAATGACTGCAATAAATCCTCTCCTGAACAGTTTAACTTTGCGAATGCTGTTGTAGCTATAGATACACCCATAGGTTTAAATACAAAATTCTTGCAGCCAGGGATGTGGAAATCCAATGCCCCACTTGTTCCACAAGGGTAATTTTATGGCCAGACAAGTAAACTTTTCGTGTGATGTTGTCTGCGGACAAGTACAATATTTGTATTGGAAAAATGATATGAAAGTTGGGAGTTAATTAATATACCATTTCAATTTGATATATTTTAACAACAATACAAAATTGTGTTTTATTTATAATTTAAGACAAATTATGTTAGAAGCGCCTTACATGAATAAATTAATACTGTTTTTATTTGGACAAGCTACTTTTTCATGCGGACAAGCAGAATTTTCCAATAAACTTGTCCGTGAACAAGTGAATAATTTTGATATTTCCACACCCCTATTTGCAGCAAAGAAACCTACGGCTTTCCTAGCGAGGACAGCATCCAGTCTCCATCGCTCCCTGTCTGTCACATGCCGCTTCAGGTATATCTCAGGACTCAACCTACACGACGAGTCAGAATCATCAGGAATTCAGATTATACACATTATGGACAAAATCTGATAAATAACATCAATGGACATTAACAAACAGCTGCAAATTGTTCCCAGTTTTTTTTTCCCTCAAATTTTGCTTCAAAAATCGGGTGCTCGTTATACATGGGTGCACGTTATACATGGTCTTTTACGGTAGCATCCCCAGCAAAATCCAATAATCCATTCACTGATATTGATTTTCTGACAGTCGTATATTTCATTGGCTGAATTAGGTGCTTTGTATTTAAAATATTATTATGAATCATATATAAGATTAATCACAATCAAATTCTCTTTGCTATAGTTTTTGTTTCATGAAAATCCATAAAGGATAAGTGTTGTTTATCATTGTTTAATTATTGAACAATGCAGATTATCGACGATTTAACACCTCAGCGATCGAGTCTGACAAAGCGGACACGGTCTGGTGACGGTGGGTATTTTTCACAGGTTATACGGTGAAGTATATCTATTTGAATATTTATGAATTACGGTATCTAGGTCGTAGTTGTCATACAGATGTGATTGCCTTATGGTACGGAGATTGTTAGTTTGATCCCTTCTCAGGGAAGGTTCGAATGATCTTTCTCAAAAACGCAAGTACTGTTTCTACCCAGAAAATGGACTTAAATGTGTGGTTCTACCCAGGAAATGGACTTAAATGTGTGGTTCTACCCAGGAAATTGACTTAAATGTGTGTGGTTCTACCCAGGAAATGGACTTAAATGTGTGGTTCCACCCAGGAAATGGACTTAAATGTGTGGTTCTACCCAGGAAATGGACTTATATGTGTGGTTATACCCAGGAAATGGACTTAAATGTGTGATTCTACCCAGGAAATGGACTCAAATGTTTCTCAATAAGCCTTTGGCTTGTGGCACAATCGAGCTTTAATAAACAGGTTTAAACTAAATGAAGTATCTCATCATCACACTTGTGCTAAAATATCTAAACATTACTTGTTTAACTCACAGATTATGGCATTTTTTTAACAACCTGATCTGCAATATTGCAGTGTACCATGATTTCATATTTCAAATGCTATGAATCGTGATATATTCAATCTTCTGGTAGCTTTTGTCACCTGATAGCTTTTTAATCCGTAAACATATATAACAGATTTATGAGCATTGTTGTATGTAATGAAGACTTCTACGTAAAGCTAACAAGAGCTGTTGGAGGACCGCTCGACCTTCCTGGTACTTGTCAGAGTTACTGGCATTTTTTCTAAAACAAACTGTTTGGATAGCAGGGGCCAATTAAACAAAGATCAATTCATCCTCAAGTTAGTGAGTGGAAAGCATTTTGCTAATTTTCAAAACAGTGACCTTGACCTTGACCCCACCCACCCCATATGTATCCATAAATTTGAGTTTCATTAAATTTCAATTTGTTCTCGAGTTATTGAGCAAAAACAGTTTTTTCTATTTTAGTAACCACCCAACCCACCCCAAATTCAAGTAAAGTATTGCTTTAGGGTATCTATGTATGAAGATTCATTCTCTAGTTAGAGAGTGGAAATCAAAATTTGACACTGCCACCCAAACCCACGAGAATGTAAAGTTTCTTAGTGCAAAAAGGCCCATAATTTGACAATTTTCAAACTTGAGTTATCAACATTGGCCAAGGGGGCCATTTTAATGTTGAAAATAAGTGTTACATGAAATGCCTCAAGTCATTCCTGAGAAACTAGCTAAGTGTTACATGAAATGCCTCAAGTCATTCCTGAGAAACTAGCTAAGTGTTACATGAAATCCCTCAAGTCATTCCTGAGAAACTAGCTAAGTGTTACATGAAATCCCTCAAGTCATTCCTGAGAAACTAGCTAAGTGCTACATGAAATCCCTCAAGTCATTCCTGAGAAACTAGCTAAGTGTTACATGAAATGCCTCAAGTCATTCCTGAGAAACTAGCTAAGTGTTACATGAAATCCCTCAAGTCATTCCTGAGAAACTAGCCAAGTGTTACATGAAATGCCTCAAGTCATTCCTGAGAAACTAGCTAAGTGTTACATGAAATCCCTCAAGTCATTCCTGAGAAACTAGCTAAGTGTTACATGGAATGCCTCAAGTCATTCCTGAGAAACTAGCTAAGTGTTACATAAAATCCCTCAAGTCATTCCTGAGAAACTAGCTAAGTGTTACATGAAATGCCTCAAGTCATTCCTGAGAAACTAGCTAAGTGTTACATGAAATCCCTCAAGTCATTCCTGAGAAACTAGCTAAGTGTTACATGGAATGCCTCAAGTCATTCCGGAGAAACTAGCTAAGTGTTACATAAACTCCCTCAAGTCATTCCTGAGAAACTAGCTATGTGTTACATGAAATGCCTCAAGTCATTCCTGAGAAACTAGCTAAGTGCTACATGAAATCCCTCAAGTCATTTCTGAGAAACTAGCTAAGTGTTACATGAAATCCCTCAAGTCATTCCTGAGAAACTAGCTAAGTGTTACATGACATCCCTCAAGTCATTCCTGAGAAACTAGCTAAGTTTTACATGAAATGCCTCAAGTCATTCCTGAGAAACTAGCTAAGTGTTACATGAAATGCCTCAAGTCATTCCTGAGAAACTAGCTAAGTGTTACATGAAATCCCTCAAGTCATTCCTGAGAAACTAGCTAAGTGTTACATGAAATCCTTCCAGTCATTCCTGAGAAACTAGCTAAGTGTTACATGAAATCCCTCAAGTCATTCCTGAGAAACTAGCTAAGTGTTACATGAAATCCCTCAAGTCATTCCTGAGAAACTAGCTTACCGAAAAGCTTTAACCTAGCCCAGATGCCGACAGCAAAGCTGACGCTGGGGTGAGTAGAATAGCTTGCCTGTTCTTCAAAAAGTCGAGCTAAAAATGAAGACATCATTATAATTTTTAGCCCAGTCATCTGAGCTAGATACTTACCACCACTGTGTTATAAAAATCTCCTCTCTGAGCTAGGTACCTACCACCAGTCTGTAATAAATATCTCCTCTCTGAGCTAGATACCTACCACCAGTCTGTAATAAATATCTCCTCACTGAGCTACACTACGTCTAGCGTGATTTCTGCCTTCTGCGACGCACCACCGTGATTCAGCCCAGCGTGACACACTACTATAGTCACCGCGATACACCGTGGAACACTGTGGAACGCGGTGATGTCGCCGTGGCGAATCGCGGTGACAGTCTCAATCAAAAATGTTGATAAGAAATCGCCGTGGATCGCGGTGATTTTAGCGAGTCATAATTTCACATTGAGCTTTTTAAAAAATATTTTACATTTTATTTCAGGTACGACCAAGAACATGGTTTTCGGAAAATACGGAACATTATGACAAAACGGGAAAATGAAAATATGCGTCAGTCAAATCACAAAGACCTCATCAAATTCGTTGTCCGATTCTATGACAAATCTTTGCATTTTTAATATGACTATCAAAACAATTGATTAACATGTCGGTAAAAAACGTGATTTTATAACAATGATTGACATAACCAACACCTTTGTTCTCTGTAAAAGTTCGAAAGGCGGAGCTATGCACGTGCTCTTTCATAATAGGACGATTGCCACTGAGTAACAAACACGCGATTGGTTAAGCATGTCGCTTCTCTAAACAAAAGAAGCCAATTTTATCGCCGAGAAAGGTGTTATTTTATGGTTTCTTGTCGGCTTTACTTTGAAGACGTCAAACTGTCAATTCACGCAGATTGCGAATTTTCGCCAGACTTGTATTAATGCCCTTGACTCTTTGTTTATGATTTCACAACACAACTGCGAACATGGAACTTCGGAATAAATTATCAAAATAAAAAAGAGATCAAAATAAAAAAGATTAAAGTTGCAAACTGTGATTATATTAATTGGTAAGTATCGGTTACTAGTAGACGATTTGTACTTTGCGAATAGTATACGGTCTGAAATATCGAACTGTACTTGTTCATTCACATGTACCTGTATTTCACCGCGACCCACCGCGACCGCAGTGGTCCACCGTGAGATTGATTTCCCGATAACGCCCGCGGTGCTCACCCACTATCACCGCGATTCTATCGCGATGGAACCACCTTTTAATCGCGGTGATTTTCCACGCTGACGAAAAATTGTCCACGGTGGGTCTGTGTTTTAGGCAGAAATCACGCTAGACGTAGTGTAGGTACCTACCACCAGTCTGTTATAAATATCTCCTCTCTGGCTTTCTCCAGGGCTTCTGCAACTGCCTCGAAGTATGACGAACCATCCACAAACCTGAAACAAATGCAAACCAGCCTGGTTATTAGAACATTATAATTATTATAATATCTAATGTAAACCAGCCTGGTTATTATATCAACATTATTATTATTATATCTAATGCAAACCAGCCTGGTTATTATATCAACATTATTATTATAATATCTAATGCAAACCGGCCTGGTTATTAGATCAACATTATTCATGACGGTGAGTAAAATACTTGTTTTGCTCGAGATGTACTTCATATCAGTGTCTTTCATACGATTATTCAATGTACGACATCTAGGACAAAGTTCAATCAAATAAAAATCCCAATGTCTTATGCAGTTGGCTTGACAATAAAATTGCCATTTATCAAATAAAAAATTGCACTTTCCAGCAAAAACACTAAAATGCCTGCAAAACATATTTATATCCTGAGCAAACAAACTTGAAAGATGAAACAAAACCGTTAATAGATCTAGAACCACCCTTAGCCTTACCATCTTGCATAAGAGTTTTCTCTCCCAGGGGTCTAGAAGTCGTAAAATAAAACAGATAATAGATATAGAACAACAATCAGCCTTACCATCGTGCATAAGAGTTTTCTCTGACAGGAGCATAGGAGTCATTTCGGATGTCGTCACTCGTGAAGTCTTTACCCGTGGTCTTGGCTGCCTCTGTAATGGACGCCTGCCACTCGTCTGCCTTGCGACTGGTCCAGGACTTAGCCAGCAAGTGCCTGTATGGGGAAAAAGGAATAACTGAGTGTTGTCCTGTGGTCAAAACAATATGAAATTTCATTATAGTGATTTCAAAACTTTTAGGTACAGGAAAATATCTTACCCTCTTCAAATGGTTCACCAAAACAACACTTTCAAACAGATCTATCAGATTTATATAACATTTGATCTTCTACAGGAGGAAATAAGATAAATAAAGAACCACAACTGTAATGAACTTTGATTTCTTATAACAACCTTTCGAACATTTTTTGCACCACGATGAATAAATAAATTAATTTATACAAACAGATAATATCTAACAAAAACTACATTATATTGAAAAAATCCTGAATATGAAATGATGTATTTAGGATTCTGGCTTACTATATATGACCTTAAATAATGTTTACTATAGATATGATGCTCATTCCAATATACATTCGATAATTATTTTCAATATTTAATGTCATGATATGAAACAGATTACTACAGAGTTTGAAAGTAATGTTGAAATAAGAGTTTGAACATGATGTTAAAATAAGAGTTTGAAAGTAATGTTGAAATAAGAGTTGGAAAGTAATGTTGAAATAAGAGTTGGAAAGTAATGTTGAAATAAGAGTTGGAAAGTAATGTTAAAATAAGAGTTGGAAAGTAATGTTGAAATAAGAGTTGGAAAGTAATGTTGAAATAAAAGAGTTGGAAAGTAATGTTAAAATAAGAGTTGGAAAGTAATGTTGAAATAAGAGTTGGAAAGTAATGTTGAAATAAGAGTTGGAAAGTAATGTTGAAATTAAAGCTTCAACGTAATGTTGAAATAAGAGTTTGAAAGTAATCTTGAAATTTAAATAAGAGTCTGAAAGTAATGTTGAAATAAGAGTTTGAAAGTAATGTTCAAATAAGAGTCTGAAGTAATGTTGAAATAAGAGTTGGAAAGTTATGTTGAAATAAGAGTTTGAAAGTAATGTTGAAATAAGAGTTTGAAAGTAATGTTGAAATAAGAGTTTGAAAGTAATGTTCAAACAAGAAATGTTTGTAAAACTTGTATGCCCCCCGACAAGGTCACTGTCACTATTTATAGTAACAGTGACCTTGACCTTGACCCCACCCACCACATATGCACCCCACCCACCACATAGAGGTCTTATTATAAGATATATATGTATGAACTTTCATTAAAATATCTTGATGTGTTCTCAATTTATTACGCGGAAACCATTTTCTATTTTAAGTAACTGCCACATTGACCTTGACCACACCCACTCCATATGCAATCTCAAGTAAGGCTTCGATATAAGGTATATACAACAAAGTTATTGAGCGGAAACCGTTTTTCTATTTTAAGTAACCGTGACCTTGACCCACCCAACCCATATGCAAAGCCAAGCGAGGTCTCAATATAAGGTATATCTGTATGAAGTTTCATTAAAATATCTCGATGCGTTCTCAAGGTATTGAACGGAAACCGTTTTTTCTATTTTTAGTAACGGTGACCTTGACCCCACCCACCCTATATGCAATTCCAAGCGAGGTCTCGATAGAAGGTATATATGTATGAAGTTTCATTAAAATATCTCGATGCGTTCTCAAGTTATTGAGCGGAAACCGTTTTTCTATTTTTAGTAACGGTGACCTTGACCTTGACCACACCCACCCCATATGCAATCCCAAGCGAGGTCTCCATATAAGGTATCTATGTATGAAGTTTCATTAAAATATCTCTATGCGCTCTCAAGTTATTGAGCGGAAACTGTTTTTCTATTTTTAGTAATGGTGACCTGGACCTTGACCCCATCCACCCCATATGCAGTTCCAAGGGAGGTCTCTATATAAGGTATCTATGTATAAAGTTTCATTAAAATATCTCTATGCGTTCTCAAGTTATTGAGCGGAAACAGTTGTTCTATTTTTAGCAACGTTGACCTTGACCTTTGACCTCAAAATTTATAGGTGTCTTCCTTTCCTTCCACATAACTAGCATACTAACTTTCATGATCGTAGGTCAAAGTGTTCTCTAGACATCGTGCGGAAACGAAATGGTCAACCGACAGACCGTCCATCCGAACGACCAACCGACCGACCTACCGACCCGATGGACAGGTGCAAAGCAAGATACCCCAACTTCTTCGAAGGGGGGCATAATAAGAGTTGGAAAGTAATGTTGAAATAAGAGTTTGAAAGTAATGTTGAAATAGGAGTTTGAAAGTAATGTTTGAAATAAGAGTTTGAAAGTAATGTTGAAATTAAAGCTTGAACGTAATGTTGAAATAAGAGTTTGAAAGTAATGTTGAAATAAGAGTTTTAAAGTAATGTTGAAATAAGAGTTTGAAAGTAATGTTGGAATAAGATGTTTAAAGAATCCCCAATTCACTTGAATAGAGCTAAAAGTCCGTCTACTGTAACCCATAAAAGTGTACAGTTCTCCAGAATTCCAAATGCATATCAAACTTAATTATTCCGCACATAAATATTTATTAATCTGTCCCCTTATAGCAAGGATAAATAGATTTAAATAGCATTACAGAACAGATAAACTATAAGCCTTGACAATTAGAATCTCTGGAGTGCAATTCATGAACTAACAAGAGATATTTGCAAAACATGTATGCCCTCCGACTAGCAGCCTTTTTTCAACACAGAACTGTACTGTTTCTGAAAAATCTAATCTGAGACATGTTAACCATTACCTTGATAGGAGTTGTCTTCTCTGCAAGAGCATTCTTCCTATCAAATTTGACGACTCGACCCAAGTATTCAGTAATTATCACTATGTAATAGGTCATCTACTCCAACTGACCATTGTACCTATATAGTTTGAGGACCATGTACCAATGGTTCATCTGTCATTAACTGGAAAAGTTTTTTCTTTTTACAAGCCCCTGTGACCTTGACCTTTGATCTCTTGATCTCAAAATCGATAGGGGTCTTCCTTCACTCAAGACTAACTAGCATACTAATTTATATGATCCTAGGTTAAAGGGTTCTCTAAATATTGTGTGGAAACGGTTTTCATGTTACAAGCCCCTGTGACCTTGACCTCTGACTGGTTGACCTCAAAATTGATAGGATTCTTTCCTCCTGAGTAACCAGCATACTAACTTGGATGATCGTAGGTCCAAGTGTTCTATAGATATTCTGCGGAAACAAAATGGTCAATGGAGAAAACAGTTTTCATGTTACAAGCCCGTGACCTTTGACCTGTTGACCTCAAAATTGACAGGCGTCTTCCTTTCCTCCCGAGTAACTAGCATACCAACTTGGATGATCGAAGGTGAAAGCGTATTCTACATATTATCCAGAAACGAAATGGTCTACACAGTTAACAGTTTTCATGTTACAAGCCTCTGTCACCTTGACCTTTAACCTGTTGACCTCAAAATTGATGGGCGTCTTCCTTTCCTCCCACGTAACCAGCATACCAACTTAAATGATCGTAGGTCAAAGCGTTCTCTAGATATCCTGCGGAAACGAATTTTATGTTACAAGCCCCTGTGACCTAGACCTTTGACCTGTTGACCTCAAAATCAATAGGCGTCTTCCTTTCCTCCCAAGTAACCAGCATACCAACTTAAATGATCGTAGGTCGAAGCGTTCTCTAGATATTGTGCGGAAACAAAATGGTTTATGGACAGACCGACCATCCGACCGACCGACTGGTGCAAAGCAATATACCCCCACTTCTTCGAAGGGGGGAATAATAAACTCTGAATGTGGAATGGAGACTGCTGAATCGCAAATTCACAAAAGCACAGAAAATTGATACTGTTAATTTACTATTCTGTATGCTACAGGGTGTCCAAAACAAAGAATACTGGTAATTTTCATATGTACAGGCCATTCTAATATGGCGTAAACAAAATTATATTTTTTTCAGGTTACATGCCCAAAAAATTAGGGAAGGTAGGTAGGGATTTATTTATTGTAATTTATTTATTTGGTAAATGGTCAACTTGAAGATTCTAAAACTGAGTAAATATTCCAAACAGATCAGTTATATCCTTAAACATTGTTTATAAGTGGATGTTATCAAAATAAAACACTTATTTTTAAAAACAACAACATTTAATTAGTGGAAAAAATGTAAATAAAACTAAAATATATCTGACAAACCCAATAAAATGTTCTAGGGTCGGGGCATTTTTTTAGGGTAGGTCGGGTAACCTGAAACAAACAATTTTTTTGTATGCCTATATAGCATAATAGACCAGATAAACTATAAGCCCTGACAACTAGAATCTCCGGGGTGCAATACATAAACTAATAAACTCTGAATGTGGAATGGAGACTGCTGAATTGCAAATTCACGAAAGCACAGAAAATGGATACTGTTAATTCACTATTCTGTATGCTACAGCGCGTCCAGAACAAATAATACTGGTAATTTTCATACATAAATGGGAAAACAGGCCATTCTATTTATTCACTAAACATAGGCCATGCTAATAACTGATAGTTTTATCATGCTTAATGTTTACTAACTGAACAGGGCCCTAGGCTTGTATTTACAAAGCTCCCTAGGGAAAACCGGACTTAATGCATGTGCGTAAAGTGTCATCCCGGATTAGCCTGTGCAGTCCGCTTAGGCTAATCCAGGACGGCACTTTCCGCCTACCGCGAATTTATGTTTAGAAGAGACTTTCTTGAAACAGAAAATACCATAAAAGCGGAAAGTGCCGTCCTGGATTAGCCTGTGCTGACTGCACAGGCCAATCCGGGACGACACTTTACGCACATGCATTAGGCCCGGTTTTCCCATGACGCGCCTCATATTTACTGCTTTAATACATTTTAAAGTAAAAAGACCTATACATGAAACAGCCACAGACTTAAGGAATTTTATGAATTTAAATAAATTTACTTAAGTTTTCCCTATGAAGCCTTGAGAAGACTGGCCCAGACTCTTTAAAGATATTTGGAGAAAGCCCTGTAATGGAGAGAGTAGAGATTCTGTACAAGCAGCTGTGGTTATTTCTTCACAAACAGAATAAGCTGAGTCCTGTCCATGTTCTATTTTTTAAAAGAATATTAGCCAATGGAAAGATGGGTACCTAGTGAGGTTTTGTACGAGCACTCCATGGGTCGCGCCGGTCGCTGACATCCCCGATTCGACCTTGAACTCTGAGTCCATGAGCATCACGTCGCAGATGACACCGTCAGACGGACGGATGTACGCTATGAACGTGTCCTTCACAACCAACCACCTGGAAAAAACATGTATATGTGGCGTGGCATGGGAAAACTGGGCCTAATGCAGTCCGCATAGGCTAATCCAGGACGACTCTTTCCACCTACAGTGGATTTATGTTTAGAAGAGACATCCTTGAAAGAAAATACCATAAAAGCGGAAAGTGTCTTCCTGGATTAGCCTGTGCTGACTGCACAGGCTAATCTGAGACGACACTTTACGCAAATACAAATCCCGGTTTTCCCACGACATGCCTCATATGTACATGTACAGTCAGCTTCTGTTACGACATTCGATACATATTATAACATATTCAACATCCAGAATAAAATTATTTATTATACAAAATTTATCCTTGAAGTGGAAATAGTTATGTTGATGTAGGAGAAATTTATAGGCTTCTAATTATACAACTTGGAGGCAGCAATAAAGTATTCAACTGCTGTTCATGCTTAAAGAACATATTTTGTCACAAATAATTAAAACTTAAAGCCGCAGTACAAAGAATATAATTAGATACATCTTAAATTTATATTTTTGTTAATATATTTTTGGACTGCTCCTTTAAAACGCAAAAGTAAAATGCAATGGCAGCCAAGTTTTATTGCTTGCATATGAAGTTCACAAGTTCTTACAGCAACATCTGTCGCATAAAGAATATCGCATGACTCAGACCAATTATCCATGGAGAACAGCATAGGATAAATCATGCTTAATAAGACTGCTTAATAAGACTGCCATAATAATACGTCCCCATTGATTGAATGACAGCCACATGCACGAGGGGCGTTCAAAAAGCATTGGAAACTGCATGTCTAATGCTACACAAATATTTGGAAATAAAATACAATGTAATATGCTAATATATATGTAATTAATGGAATATTACACTAGTATGGTGTTCTGAGAAATTGTATCAGGTAGCATCGCTCTACCTTTTGTGCAATATGAATTACACAATCAACTCAACTGGTACAAGTTCTCAGAATACGATACTAGAGTAATATTCCATTTATTAGCTCGACTTTTCGAAGAAAAAATGTCGAGTTATTGTTGTCGCTCTGTCGTCTGCGTCTGCGTCAGCGTGAAGTTTTTTGTTAAGTTTTAAGGTGAAGTTTTTTGGTTAAGTTTTTTGTCAGAGTCCATTTCTCAAAAAACTATCAAAGTTATCCATTTAAAACTTTCAATACTTGTTCACTATCAAAAGGGTAATTTATTACAACAAGGCAGGTAACACTGTGATTTGTATTTCCAGATTTATCTTCCCTTGTTTGGACTTACAACTTAGAATATTTTGACTTTTTTTTTGCCAAATATAACATTTCTCAATAACTATCAAAGACTTTAAAATTAAACTCAAGATACTTGTTTATGGTGCTGACATGAGGAGGTTACTCTTTCAAGGATGTTGTTTGAATAATTGCCCTTTTTCAAATTAGAATTTTCACTTTAGGTCAAGTTCACAATAACTACAAGAGGTATTGACTTGAAAATCAAATACTTGATCACAGGTAAGAGTCCATTCTGTAGACAAGTTGAGGTAACTATATCAAGGATTTTGGTGGAGTTATTGCCCTTTTTTCAATTTAGAATTTTAGCTTTAGTTCAAATATCTAAATATCTATGAGAAGTATTTACTTGAAATAAAACACAGTTCATCACAGAGATGAACACATTCTACTAACAAAACGCCAGACTACTATTAAATACGAGCAAGTCGAGCGTCCAGCACCTGTAGGCGATGCTCTTGTTAAATACGTATTAGCATATTATTTTTAAACAGGTCAATGTCTGCAAAATAGGCATGTTGATAGCTGTCAAATGCATCCAAATGTTTGTTTTGAAACAAAAAGTAGTCTGTTTAGACATGGTATATACCAGTAAGTTGAATACAGAAATGGAAAATGATCATGTGTGATATGGATCCGAATTTTCAAACAAGACCATCAAAATATGTCAAACAGAAAACTATAATATGAGAGGTGTCGTGGGAAAAACAGGCCTAATGCATGTGCATAAAGTGTCAACACAGTAGTCATCACAGTCTAATCTGGGACGACCCTTTCCACCTACAGTGGATTTATGTTTAGAAGATACATCCTTGAAACAGAAAATACCATAAAAGCAGAAATAGTCGTCCTGGATTAGCCTGTGCGGACTGCATAGGCTAATATGGGACGACACTTTACGCACATGCATTAGGCCAGGTTTGCCCACGACACGCCTCATATCTAAATGAATATTCCTGGCCTAACATTAGTTCAGCAGTCGATTATGGAATAATACCAGAGATTGTAATTGAATAAGACCCAATTTGTTTCACAGACGATGTAGGAAATTGGGAACAGCACAAGGTTATTTGAAATTTTCTGCTATGTTGCCATATCTGTTTGTGTCATTACTTTCATGATAGAATTTTGTTACTAAATCTGTCTACATAATATTATTATGTCACAGTGGCAAAACTGGGATAAATTGCATATACAACTGCTACTCGAGGTCTATCCTATACTGGCCTCTAGAGGCCTCTACAAGCCGTTACTTTAATTTGCCCTGGTGACCTAGTTTTTACCCCACATGATCCATTTTCGAACTTGACTAAAATATAATAAGAACAAATGTTCTGAGCAAGTTTCATGGTGATTGGGAACAAACTGTGGCCTCTAGAGTGTTAACAAGCTTTTTCTTCAATTTGCCCTTGTGACCTAGTTTTTGACACCACATGAATAACTTTGAACTCCTCCGAGATGTCATTGGAACAAATGTTCTGGGCAAATTGATGAAGATTGGGCAGTAAATGTGGTCTATAGATTGTTCACAAGCTAAATGTTGACGATGCACGGCAGACAAAAAGTGATCACAAAAGCTCACCATGAGCAATTTGTGCTCAGGTGAGCTAAAAACAGCTAGCAATGGTAAACTATGAAAATGTCAACGGTACAAATGATCCTAATTTATTGAAATGTTACCAGACAGAAATTTACAGTACACATACATAAAGCTTGGCTGTGGTATGTCTGCAGCAAACATGCATACAGTAAATCACAAAATACTTCTGGTATGTATCGTTTGTCTATCACAGAAAAACTCTGTTCATTCAAATTCAGCGCTATTTCAAAGTATTTTTCTGGTTTTGAATTTACTTGTTGATTATTTAATTTAATTATATGTGTTTAATTAAAATTTCTTATTTCAAAATATTATTTCGTCAAAGTCTAAAATGCGGTCCCAAAAGACTATTTCGACTTTTCTACTTGTTTTCGTGTTACTTGTGATGATTTTACCTCATTTATGAAGAGTATCTTTTCGTAGAAAAAGTGACTAAAAACAGTTTGTGTTGTAATGCATTGGTTATTGTAAATGCTGCATCATGGGAACAACCTAGTGATTCCGTCCGAGTTTTTATGAATTTTGAATATAAAACAGTGTCCCTAGTTTCCCAATGTAATTTGCAATATCAAAACCAGTACTGTCCAAAGTTTTCCTAAAACCAGTACTGTCCAAAGTTTTCCTAAAACCAGTACTGTCCAAAGTTTTCCTAAAACCAGTACTGCCCAAAGTTTTCCTAAAACCAGTACTGTCCAAAGTTTTCCTAAAACCAGTACTATCCAAAGTTTTCCTACTCTGTCCCAACTTACCCGATTTCGGGTGGCCTTGTTTCTGACATAGTTGAAGACTTTAGAAAGCTATATGGAGTCAACTATAAAATCCAAGGAAGACAGGTAATTACCAATTTTGTCACGATAATATGGGGATATCCTACAGAACTAGACTTTACTTATTGACAAGGGGAGTCCTTGTAAGCCCTAAGTTTTCACACATTCAGCGAGAGGATTCGCATTTTGCTCATGTAAAAAATAGTGGCCCTTTAGAACTTATGAGTGCAATATGGGTGAAATTATTGCTCATTATGGCAAGGGACGTGTGACTTGTGTTTAAAGGCACTCCAACTGTCTGCTACATGCTACTATCTGTTGACAGTGAATATCAATGAGTTATCGCTCATGGTTAAGGGATTCGCGCGTTACACATACCATTTATTCCACCTGCCGCTATGGGTACCAGTCAATAAATATGTTAAAACTACTCCCTGTTGAGTCTTAACCCATTTTAAGGGTCCTGTATACTCCGATAGATCGACTGTATATATCATAATTGATTACATGCAAATGGAAAGTGCTAAATATTAGGAAATAAAAAAAGGTTTAACAGGATACATGCACTATCCGAACGATTGCATTTTAATTGTATAATTTTAGGAAAAACCCGACTGGTGGTATTAAAACTGACACTTGCTTAGTTACTGTATTATTAAATCGCAATTTAGCATCAGCTCAATTTGCACTTAAATCATCCCCTCTCAAATCATTCTATGTATGGCCCTGGGTTACACATACCGTTTAGTCCACCTGCCCGCCACGTGGTATTTCTTGAGGCACCCACAGCAGCCAATGGAGATCCGCCGGCCCCCAGAACATTTGGTTATGTCCCCTTCCTTCCATTTCTGTCCCAGGTGGTTCACAAACGACAGCTCACTGACTTCCAGGAATTTGAGCTGAATAAAACGAGGCAATCAACAAGAGCTTTCAAAGGACAGCATGCTCAATAAAACAGGCAATGAAAAAGAGCTGTCCGAGGACATCTGCTAAAAAAAACAGGCAATGAACAAGAGTTGTCAGAGGACAGCATGCTGAATAAAAAGAGGCAATGAACAAGAGCTGTCAGAGGACAGCATGCTCAATAAAAAGAGGCAATGAACAAGAGCTGTCAGAGGACAGTGTGCACGCTTTTTGAAAGTATTTCAGTTGATACATATTTTAGAAAGTGGAAGGGACATAAATTTGTTGAAACACAAAAATTCTAAGTTAAAACCTTATATAGTTTATAAATTTCAAGATTTTGGAACAAAAAGTTTAACCACAAAATTTATGTAAGAAGTGGGCATACCTCTGTAAAAATACCAAAACAGAGTTATGGAGATTCTTGCCTCTGATACAGGAGTTGATGACAAAGGTTTGTTCCAAGTTTCAAGTGAATAACTTATGTAGTTTTGAAGTTACAAGACATTTGAATGAAAACTGTAACCAACTCAGACGTGGAAGCCGACGTGGATGCTGACGCCGGGCGAGGGAAAGCTCACCTTTTCTTCGAATAGTTGAGCGAAAAACCACTCAAGGCTGAATTATAGAATTGTAACTTTTTCTTTTGCTTTTCCATTAATAAATAGTTACTCAACAAGCTTGTTAATGCTCATTAAAATTAAATACTTAAAAACAAAATTCAGAAAATATCATACTTTCATTTGACAATAGTAGCACTTGACTCGGTTGTACTCATAAACTAACGATATGCAAGTAAAAAAGATTTACAATAATTTAGTACTAAATAAACTTATTTCAGTAACTCACCACTTCGGTGTGATTTCTGTACCACTTGGACTCCAAGATGCTTTGCAAGTACTTCTCTAGGTGTTCCTGGAAGAAAGCAGATATCGCTGCCACATTATTTAGAAGATTAATCGCCACAAATGCTATACTAGAACTCCACGAGTCAGACGTGTCGCATGAAGGGGCATAACTCAAGTATCATTAGAGCAATTTTGCCGAAAAATGAACTTTACCTTCCTTAAGGCAACACAATAAGCAAATAAGTGAAAGTATAATTTATCCCATCATCACACCTGCATTGACGAAATAACACCCCATGGGATAAACTTAGCTGTATTCCACCTTGTTGAATACAGCAAATATGCGCATTATAATGAAATCATTTTGCTTATTTTTGTGACTTCATTAGATGTTTTTCGTATTATTCAGTGATTTTCTTTTGTTTATTTTCAAAATAAAGACAGACAAGAGCTGTCGGAGGACAGCGCGCTCGACTTTTCTTGTTCTTGTCCAAGTTACTGGCATTTTTTTCAAAAACAAGAACATGGAAAATTCCACGAAAACCAAATTTATAAAATGAAATGCATTAAAGTCAGCACATCAATACAATTTTTAGTAATGGTAAACTTGACCTTGACCTCACCCACCCCATATGCAATCCCAAGCGAGGTCTTGATATAAGGTATCTATGTATTAAGTTTCATAAAAATATCTCAATGCGTTCACAAGTTATTGAGCGGAAACCATTTTTCTATTTTTAGTAACAGTGACCTTGACCCCACCCACCCCATATGCAATCCCACGCAAGGTCTCGATATAAGGTATGTATGTATTAAGTTTCATTAAAATATCTCAATGTGTTCTCAAGTTATTGAGCGGAAACCATTTATATGTTTTTAGTAACAGTGACCTTGACCCCACCCACCCCATATACAATCCCAAGCGAGGTCTCGATATAAGGTATCTATAAATAAAGTTTCATTAAAATATCTCAATGTGTGTTCAAATAATTGAGCGGAAACCGTTTTTCTATTTTTAGTAACAGTGACCTTGACCTTGACCCCATCCAACCCATATGCAATCCCAAGTGAGGTCTTGATATAAGGTACCTATGTATTAAGAGTTATTAAAATATCTCAATTCGTTCTCAAGTTTTTGAGCGGAAACTGTTTTTCTATTTTTAGTAACAGTGACCTTGACCTTGACCCCACCCACCCCATATGCAATCCCAAGCGAGGTCTCACTATATGGTATCTATGTTTGAAGTTTCATTACAATAGCTTAAAATCCATTCTTGAGTTAGAGAGCGGAAACAAAAAAAAAAGAGAAACTAGCTTACCGAAAAACTTTAACCTGTCCATATAGCTATATGTAAAATTTCTAAGTGTAAAAAGGCCCATAATTTTGACAAATTTCAAACAAGAGTTACCAAACTTAACCTGTAGGTTCATTTTAATGTTAGCAATAAATGTTTTAAGTTTGAATGAAATCCCTCAAGCCATTCCTGAGAAACTATCTTACCGAAAAACTTTAACCTAGCTCGGATGCCGACGACGACGCCAGGGCGAGTAGAATAGCTTGCCTTTTCTTCAAAAAGTCGAGCTAAAAATGATGGAATAAATAGAATACCAGGTAAGTGTTGAATACGGATACGTTTATTTGCTCGCCAAGGCTCGTGGTTTAGGTTTTCTAAGCCTCGCTAAATAAACTTATCTGTATTCAACACGAACCAAGTATTCTCTGTGTGCTAAATATTTGAAAACAAATAACAAGCCGTTTAACCGAAAGAGTAGCTTATTTTAAAGCTACTGAACATAGTACACAGTCATGTACCAATTAATGATTTGCTACGTGGGCTACTAAGTCAAGCATTAACCAAAACAATAACCCCTGGAACTCGAGTACTCCACCCTGGAACTCGAGTACTCCACCCTGCTCTAGCAAATATCATAGGGCGTAAAACAAAATATATGTTTGTTTCAGGTTACCCGAGCTTCCCTAAAAAAAAGCTCCGACCCTAGAACATTTTATTGGGGTTGTTAGATATTCTTTTGTTTTATTTATGTTTTTCAATTAATTAAATGTTTTTGGTTAAATAAGCATTTAGTTTTGAAAGAATCCACTTTAAAACAATGTTTAAAGATATTACAGATATGTTTTGAATATTAAGGTATTCAACCCATAATACTCAATGTCTAGAACACCACAAATCATATTATTTTCTTGAAGGGCATTCATATCTGGACTCTTCTGCAGAATTTTGGGAGATTTTATCGTTTGGTTTGTCAGATATAGTTTTTTAATTACCATACCCCCTCTTTTGCTAAACACATCAAAAACTGAAAAGCTATAGGCATCTTTACAAGTGAAATACTTTATTAATATTTCATAAACTTCATATAAATAAACATTTATGAATGGAATATTGAACACATATTATGAAAATAATCAACAATTATTCTTGAATGAATTTAGATGGAAGTAATATGTACTCATATTGCTAATTATATTTATGATCAATGAGAATTTTCCTGTTCTATTTTTTGAAAGCCATAAACAAAATGTGATAAACTTGCTTATTGTATGCCATAATATATTTTATTCTTGGACTATAAGCCACACAATGAAGGCAAAACAAATACACTTTACCATGCAAATTTGAAAAATTAAAACAGTTTTTAACACTACCCCCATAAAAAATTAAGCTGGATTTTTTTTTTCAGAGATACCTTTTAAAAAAATATTTTTTAATAATTGTTGAAAACCTAAGAAAGATACTCCCATAAAACTTCAAAAAGTTCTTAGATACAAAATACAAGCAATATATAAAATTAGTTCCATAACTTAAACCATTAAAATTAAACTTTGTTTCATCATTGTATATTCTATTATAAACAATATTTATTCAAAAAGTCTAAAACACATAATCTGGAATATTAACAAAAAAGTTGAATTAACTAAATTTACAATTACTACATTTTATAAATGAAATAAATATAAACACAATAGACAGAATCAATATGTGCTGCATTAACACATTTTAATCTAAAAAAATTTAACGTTCCAGGACATGTCCATCATGAACTTTACTGTTAAAAAAATGAGTGTTTTTCAAAAAATCCGCTAATTTGTGTTATAAAAGTTTCTAACGTTCTTTTTGCAACTGTAATATAGGGCTTCCCATCCATTATATTTACATGTTAAATACTAAATAAACTGTCCGCGCCTTCACAGTTGAAGTCGACGGTACATAAACCGGAGCCAACGATGTCCTCTGCTGTAGTATTTTTATCACGTCAGTATAGGCAAGAAGACCCAGAGAATCAATGTTTCTGGCCTTCTCATTTTTGAACATCTGCTGGTTGCGCCCAGCTGTTGATGAATATGGGAATGCGACTGCTACTAGCGATGCCTCTGGTTGAACACTAACAGCCTGGTCGCCATCTAACATGTCGCCCATCGTACTGGATGTGTGTTTGCTTTTCTGAACAGCAGCATCACTGAAAATAAGTTTGCAGTACACAGTTTTACAGTAGATTCTACTTACAGACTGATATTAATTTACACAACAATCATTGCTTAAATAATTGTCTGATATGGCACCCGTCAGTTGAGCAAAATTTAATGCCAAATGTTGAATTTTTACAGATGTTTTAGTAACCGACTTATAAGATTATGTTATAACACTTAACAGAATGACAAAGCAAAATTGATGGCATTTTCAATATGGAAATTGTAACATAATTTTATGATTATTTCAAAACATAGAACTTTGTTAAATTAGCTTGGAAACTAAAAAGTACTTCATCTTATTATATTTCCAAACTTAATGTTCCGTGTATAAATAAAAATCAAACATTTTTATTAAGTATATTTACACGACCATTCACGAGTTGTCATTATCTTAGTAACTATTACCATACAAACAAATGGCTTTACAATTAGATAATGAACTGATACTAACCCGTACACAGCTTGGTATTAGGCTTGCCGTTTGACTTGGTTTCTTTGTCAGTTTTCCAATAGAGAATATTATTGACATCTCATTAGTCAATGTTACAATATTTCACGTAGACATAAACAGTCAAACTAATATGCTTCTCAGTTATTTTCCAACCACACTGTCACAGATCATGGCAGCTGATAATAGCCGACAAAATTTACATTGTTACTGTGTCTTTTTCTCTTGAAAATCTACCTCTTTTATTACGTGTTCGTCAGTCAGAATGATTTATATCAAGGTAAATAAACGCTGTCATATGCACATAAAATACAATAAGCGTTCAAATGATAATGATTTCCAAAGGGAACAAACTCCGATTCTACTTTTGTTTTAATTATACTCGTTACATTTTAATAGTTATTTTATATCTAATTTGCTTTTAAAAGCGACGATATTAAAATCTGAAACAATACTACGGTGTAGCTAAAGAAATATATAATTTTTTAAGAAGTTTTGTATGTATTCCGAATGCGAACGGTAAAGTACGGACGGCTACGGCTTTCGTAGAAATTACAAAGAAATTAACGAGATAATTATGGGTTGAATACCGTAATTCAGTTTTAGAATCTTGAAGTTTACCATTTACTAAATAAAAAAATATAAATCCCTACCTACCTACCCTAATTTTTTTGGTCATATAACCTGAAACAAACAGTATTATTTTTTACGCCTAGCTGGATATGTCAGTGAGCTGGAGTTGTTGTTAAAGTCGCTGTCCATGGAATCTAATTCAACACGCATAGTATGAATGGAATATACAATAATGTAAATGCTGATTTCCTCCAGTCTGGCATCACCAGCTATCGCATACACAATATATGGGATAAAAAGTTACCAAAACGTTATTATTGAACCGATTTCAAAGCGTTTTTTTGTGGGGTTTTTATCAGTAAGATGTACATTAGAAACAATTTCTGCTGTTTTATTTTTCTTAATATTTCTGGACTGGAGGTTTAAGAAGTTTTAAATTTTATAGTTACAATAACGTATAAAACCACATAAAGCTTGCAGTGCTGAATGTCTGTTCTGACACATAAATATTGTAAAACTATACAAACTTTCTATAGCAGAAGCTTATTTGCGATGTCTCGTTAAAAAACTATTAGGAAAAAGCATTGCTTTCATTCACAAGTACACTAGTTTCTTTTGGCTGAGAAATACTTGTAGACATGACTGTAAACTGTATGATTTATTTATTCCATTTATATCAATCACATTCGGGATAAGCATAGGCAAAATGTCGTCAACTGACTAACCAATTTGTGTACCGGTAATCATCTTTTATCTCATCCTATTTACTTAATAATGTATCAATATGTTATCGTGTATATTATCCAATTAATTGCAATCTGTATCGTGTGTATCAAATTAATTACCTATTCTGACATGATAATCGCTAATTTTTCTATAGACAAGGAACAAAATTACCGTCGTTAAACTACCCAATAAACGTCGCAAAAAGAAGTCCCGATTCTGAGCAGAGCATAGTAAAAAGAAGTTCCTATTACAATTGCAAAAATATATGTCAAATCATGTTAGAATCAAAATAATGTTCACATTATCATTGTTTATCGACCAATAAACAACTCATTGTCGTTCTGATGCGTGGCTATTAAACAACTCGGGCTAATACCCTCGTGGTTTAATTCCTACGTATCAGAACTCAAAATCGTTAATTATCTACAGATAAACAACTCAAAATCGCAAATTATTTCTTAAATAAATCACTGTACCTCATATTGTGATCATGTTATTGTTTGTTGGCTAATGGTTCTGAGTCGAAAAGCTTCCTTCAGGGAAAAACACAAGGGAAAATTTTAAAGACAATTCCATCAATAATTCGTACAAATATAATGCATGGTAGAACATTGTTTACAAGGTGTACAATCCCGGCTGACAAAAATCAATGTTAAATGTGAACATGTCGATGATTTTTCCTATTAAGTGCTGACATTTACAGTTATTTATAAACAGTTAAACAGTTTGTTGTTTTAGCAAACAAAAATTAGTGTCTAGTGGTCTAACCTCCTTTCCAAATGCACTCATAAAATAACAGAAATAAAAATATTACGGGCATAAAATCACTCCATCATTGTCCCAATAGTATCTCGGTCGAGTTCGAATCACCCAAGACAGACTTCCTGAAAACCGTCGATCAGACAGACAAGACCGGCAAACTTTGAGTGGGTCCGATATTTAGTTCCTAAGAATCGGTCCGACTGTCCGACAGCTTTTTCAAGACTCATTCCTATATATTACTGGATAACAAAATATAAATATCTGAACAACTGTATACAACTCCGCTATATCACGCTTTCCAATACATCGCGAATCGTCCGTGGATCATGTTCGTAATTAATTTTCTTATTACCCAAACTGCTGTAAATAAATGCCTTTTGGTCTGGATTTTTGCGCCTTCATCGCTAATATTTTCATTTAAACTTGTGTTGTGCGACCAACTATAACCCGACCTGCGCAAAATTAACGTGTAACAGTTTGGCATCACCAGCTTACATTGCGCGTGCCATCCATGACAAAGTCCTTTCACTGCAGTCACTTTAATTAGCAGTCCAATAACAAACATGGTTACAAGTATGGGTAGTGAAAAACATGCTTCACACCGTCCACGTGGCGGGTGTTAAAAGACTGTAAGTCAAAGACCTTAACGACAACAATATTCTTGATACTGCGTAACTGCTTTCGCGTTTTAGAGGTAATATAATGGTGTCAACAAAAGATTGAGTCAAAATGCGGCATACATACACACACCTAATTGTGTTGTTTTGCGCTACGAAACTTTTATACAAAAGTTACATTTCACAGTTCTTTCCGCTACAAACTTTTTTGATAACACGGTCAACACGTCCACGCTTTCGCTGCGGATGACATGACTTTGTGATTGTCAGCATAATTTGTGCGGGCTTTTTAGCAAACCGCGGGTTTTACATGAAAAACCTGTGCATACTAAATGTAAATAGCATTTGTGTGTATATGTATCATGAACAGTAAATTTGGACAGTCGTTTCAGATTTCGCTTTTATTATGCGCATTGTCATATCGTAGTGTTATATTAATGAAAACAAGAATGAAGGGCCCCGCCACCTTTCCCCAAAAGGTGAAACAAGAAATGTCTTTAAACAAGAGGGCCCTAGGACGCTCACCTGAGACCTTGTAACCCAATTAGAATTTGCATCCCCGAGGCGTGGCTTATTTTTATCCCAGGGGCATAAGTTGAACAACCTTGAACAAACCTCTGGGCCTTGCGGTTTCAGGTAAAGATTTTTTAAGTCATTGTGCTATTTAAGTCTATATAAACCATGTGACCCCTCGGGGGGTGGCCAGATTTGACCCCAGGGGCATAATTTGAACAATCTTTGGAGAGGACCACTATGCAATGTTACGTACCAAATATAGGAAAGCTGTGGGCCTTGTGGTTTCAGGTTAAGACTTTTTAAGTCATTTTGCTATTTAAGTCTATATACACCATGTGACCCCTCAGGGGGTGGCCAGATTTGACCCCAGGGGCATAATTTGAACAATCTTTGGAGAGGACCACTATGCAATGTTACGTAATAAATATAGGAAAGCTATGGGCCATGCCGTTTCAGAGGAGATTTTTAAAGTCATTTTGCTATTTAAGTCTATGTAAACCATTTGACCCCAGGGGCATAATTTGAACACTCTTTGTAGAGGACCACTATTCAATGTTACATACCAAATATGAAACGTCTAGGCCTTGCGGTTTCAGAGGAGAAGAATTTTAAAGTCATTTTGCTATTTAAGTCTATATTAATCATGTGACCAATGGGGTGTGGTCTGTTTTGAACCATGGGCATAATTTGAACAATCTTTGTAGAGTACCACTATAGGATGTTAAATACCAAATACTTAGACAGCTACGCCCCAAAAACACTGAATAATTAGCCTTGACAATGGCAGAGTGGTCCCTGCCAATACAGAACAAATATAAATGCCATCACAGGCATAGTCAGAGATAGGCATCTTTGAGAATGTTAATTTTATTCAGAAATAGGCAACACACTGCCCACAGGCTCTTGTATCTGCCAACCAAGTTACACATCACTCCGCACGAAACTCTTTGTGGCCAAAACAAGCAGTTGGTTCAAATACTAAGAAACTTCCTTAGTCAAACAAGTACTATCATTGAAGCTTTTTCTTCAATTTGACCTCGTGACCTAGTTGTTGACCCCACATGGCCCAGATTCGAACACAGCTGAGATACCATTGGGACAAATGTTCTGACCAAGCTTCATGACAATTGGGCAAATAATGTAACTTCTAGAGTGTTAACAAGCTTTTTCTTCAATTTGACCTAGTGACTTAGTTTTTGACCCCATATGACCCAGATTCAAACTCGGCTGAGATACCATTAAGAAAAATGTTCTGACCAAGCTTCATGAAGATTGGGCAAAAAATGTGACTTCTAGAGTGTTAACAAGCATTTTCTTCAATTTGACCTAGTGACCTAGTTTTTAATCCCACATGACCCAGATTCGAACTCGGCTCAGATATCATTAAGACAAATGTTCTGACCATGTTTCATGAAGGTTGGGCAAAAAATGTGAATTCCAGAGTGTTAACAAGCTTTTTCTTCAATTTGATCCAAAATGACCCAGATTCGAACTCGACCGAGATATTATTAGGACAAAACTTCTGACTAAGTTTCATGAAGATTGGGCAAAAAATGTAACTTCTAGAGTGTTAACAAGTATTTTCTTCAATTTGACCTAGTGACCTAGTTTTTCACCCCACATGACCCAGATACGAACTCGGCCGAGATATCTTTAAGACAAATGTTCTGACCACGTTTCATGAAGCTTGGGCAAAAAATGTGAATTCTAGAGTGTTAACAAGCTTTTTCTTCAATTTGACCTAATGACCTAGTTTTTGACCACACATGACCTAGATTCAAACTCAGACGAGATATCATTGGGACAAATGTTCTGACCAAGTTTCATGAAGATTGGGCCAGAAATGTGACTTCAAGAGTGTTAACAAGCTTTTTCTTCAATTTGACCTAATGACCCAGTTTTTCACCCCACATGACCTAGATTTGAACTCGGCCAAGATATCATTAAGACAAATGTTCTGAAAAGTTTCATGAAGATTGGGCAAAAAATGTGACTTCTCGAGTGTTAACAAGCTTTTTCTTAAATTTGACCTATTGACCTAGTTTCTGACCCCACATGACCCAGATTCGAAATCGGCCGAGATATCATTGGGACAAATGTTCTGACCAAGTTTCATGAAGATTGGGCAAAAAATGTGACTTCTAGAGTGTTAACAAGCTTTTTCTTCAATTTGACCTAGGGACCTAGTTTTTGACCCCACATGACCCAGATTCGAACTCGGTCGAGATATCATTGGGACAAATGTTCTGACTAAGTTTCATGAAGATTGGGCAAAAAATGTGACTTCTAGAGTGTTCACAAGTTTTTCCTATAGCCATATAAGGAAAACTGCCCCCCCCCCTGGTGGCCATGTTTTTCACCGGACCGGAATATTTTCGAACTCAGCCGAGATATCATAAGAACAAAGGTTCTGAGCAAGTTTTATGTTGATTGGGCAAAAATTGTGACTTCTCCAGTGTTCACAAGCTTTTTCTATAGCCATATAATGAAAACTGCCCCGCCCCCTGGTGGCCATGTTTTTCAACGGATCAGAACCATTTTTGAACTTGGCCAAGATATCATTAGAACAAATGTTCTGAGCAAGTTTCATGTTGATTGGGCAAAAATGGGACTTCTAGAGTGTTCACAAGCTCTTTCTTCAATTTGAACTAGTGACCTTCTTTTTGACCCCACATGACCCAGTTTTGAAATCCGCTGAGATATCATTGGGACAAATGTTCTCACCAAGTTTCATGAAGATTGGCCAATAAATGTGGCCTCTAGAGTGTTCACAAGGTAAATGTTGATGATGCACGACGGACAAAGGGCCGTCATAAAAGCTCACCCAGGGTTGTCATTCAGTTTTGTTCAAGAAGGCTAAAGTAGATATTGAGGAGGCCAGAGCTTCAAACTTGGAGTGAGTGATCTAGGAGTTCTGCGTACCCCCCCCCCCCCACACACAATTTTGAAATGTAGATGCAAAATCCTAGCATCTGAGTGTTTTTGGACACATGATTCATGATATTTTGACGTATGAAATTCACCAATTTTTACTTAATTAACTTCAATAGTTCAGATTTTGTATAATTAATTATAGAAAACACAAAAAAGAAGGAAAAAATAAGAAAGCAGTAAACTTTTGTGCGCTTTTGTATGACTTGACTTCTTAAAATCTTTACACATTTTAAATTATTTTTACAGATTTAACTACGTTTAAATTAATAGTCTAATACACTTTTTGGAATTCGAAATTTTTTATTATATATTGATTATATTTTGTTAATTATTAATTCATATTATTAATTCATGAAGTTTTCATAAAGTATTAATTCACAATAAAATCGGTTAAACACATGAGTCATTAGGAGTAACCCCTGTTAAAACTATCAGCCACAAAGTGATGTCATCAATTAGACTGGCTTCCAAATCTGCAAGCCATTAGCAATGGTGTTGGATTGACTTCAAAAGTCTTTGATGTGACAGGCTGACAGCTCAATTGAGGCCATTGTCTAGCAGCTTGTAGCTATTATGTTACATGCTGGGCACATGGTCAGTGTGAAAAAGCATAAATCAATACTGCTGTACCTGAACAACACAAGCACTGTCAATAGAGCATTCATGACATAGCATTCTAAGACAAATATCAAAGGTGTCAAAAAATCTGAATGTTGTTTTGTTGCATTTGATAAATTGGAGATTTTAAAATGTGGGTCACGAAATATACATGTCTTGGAATTTAAATGGAAACGGTGTTACCAGGGAAAACTTTTTGGATATTAACATGAATATTTACATCCAATATGGGTTAGTGTGTGTTGAGGTTAAAGACTGGCTTTCAGAACATGGTACTCATTAATTTATTTATTTATTTTTTTCAAAATTTGAACCGGCCCATATCTCGTTTGAAACGGTCAATTTGGCCGGCTTCCAGCTCTTAATGACAACCCTGCTCACTGCTCAGGTGAGCTTAAAAGAAAAAAATGTGTTTGTTTTCGGTGTGACAATGCATTATATCATCACCAGAGAGGGAGACAATTTACATATTTTTTCGTGTCTTTATTACTGTAAAATATCAACGACATGCCCCTTTCAACACAAAACATCCATAGCTGCTTAAATTTATTATGCAACATCTGGTATATGATTAAGTTCCGAGGACTTTACCAGTGGTATTTGTAAAGTTTGATAGACTGACTAGCACAACAAGTTAGGCCCTGTGCCAATATTGAGCTACTTTTCATATGGGCAATATTGGACCAAAACTGTGGTGGAAATTTCTCCCTATATGTCTATAGAGTAGCGACAGGATTTTGGTCGCTACTTTCATGAGCCTAAATGGCATGGTTAGCATTAAAATTTCTTAATAAAATTTACATACCTGCAAAGAGAATTAATTCCCGACTAATGTTTTATAAATATTTGTACGATAACACTTCCATTTTGGATGCAACACCAATTTAAACCTAGACACTATTGCATTTTAAACGCATCTCGCTGTCCTCCGCAGTGTAAACTTTAAACGATATTCTGCTACACTGAAACGATTGGGTCATTAAGATTGTCATTCAATTCTATCATTCATCATCCGATTGGTTGAAGCATATTTGAAGAGTTAAACAAGGCAAGGTAAACATGGCGGTCTGTACATGAATTTAGATTTATACAAAAGTGTAAATTGGAATTAAACGCATGTCCTAGGTAAATTTCGGCACATGTGAAGCAGTTTAGGTGTTGTTTAAGTAAAATACATTGATCGATAACTTTTTTGCTGCAAATAATGGAAATTTATGAAATTTTAAACATTCGGTTTTCCACCACATACACTGCCTTTCGGCGATGAGAGGTTACAGCGAATTTAGCCCAATCTAAAAAAAGTAGCACTAAATTCGCGTTAAACGTCTCATTTATTAGACTAATAGACTGACATGCAGAAAATGACAGCACTCATGGGCAGATTTAGAGGAGGGCGGAAGCAGCTTACGTCTCCCCATAACAATGTTTAAAAAAATATAGTTTTTAAAAATCACAATAAATCAGGCATTCTCCTCAGCAAATAATTAATTCGTCACCTGAGAGCCAGATGGGCTTATCAGCCTACTTTGCACATATGCTGATAGGACCTTTTGGCTTTCAAGGGACGTTACAATAAGATTATCAGCTATCTTATCATGCTATTGTTCACAGAAGCCAAACTATGTCATTGTTTTGCTAATTTTTTCATTTATACACATTGGTACGTTTTGAATGCTCCGCCCCCGCTAACTTCAATTCCTTTATCTGCGACTTGCACTGGAAATTTTTGTATAGAAACAGTTATTAAATCTCCACTATAGCACAATTACCCTTTCAATGTTAACATCCTGTAGCTGTCTGTTATCGATCAATTAAATGCATTAGTTTTCATGTGTGTTACATCATCTAGAATTTCAAGACTCATTACAATTATAAACAGTCAGTTTGATGAATTTATTGAAAATAAATTAAGACAGTTAAATTGTTGGTCATTAAAATTAATGTTGTTTGTTTGTTTGTTTGGATTTTTCGCCGTATTTAACAGTATTCCAGTCATATAATGGCGATCAGTTAACCTACTCACACTTTTCCTGGGTAAGCTGGTTTACCAGTACTAAGTGCACATACTTATGCCAGTAACTGACAACTGCCCAACTTGAATCAGAGGTAGGGGGAGAATGGCCGTAGAAATAATTTCATGACCAATCCCCACACAAGTTATGAGGCTGGGCTGGGAATCGAACCCGCGATCCTCGGATTTGTAGTCAAGCGCTCTACCAACTGAGCTAGCTGGCCCAGCAATTTATGTATTAGTTGGGAAATACATGACAGACAAACATAAGTCATACACTCTAATAAACTATTACCAACAAAGTATGTCCTAAGCACATTAATAAACATATAATTAAGAAGTAGACTTGGTTGTTGTTGTTTTAACAAACAAGAGGGCCAAGATGTCCCTGGGTCGCTCGACTGAGTTGAGCTAGATCTGCCACTGTCATGGCGCAAATACTCTTGCCACCTCAATCATTACCAGTAATTCGCGTTTAATAACAACATCAATAAGTATGATTTTTTAAGTTTTCAATATAGCCATACAAGGAAAACTTCCCGCCCCCTGGCGGCCATGTTTTTTCACGAATTAAAATGATTTGAAGGATTCCAACTCGTCTGAGATATCATTGGGACAAATGTTCTGAGCAAGTTTCATGAAGTTTGGGCAACAGATGTAGCCTTTAGAGTGTTCACAAGGTAAATGTTGACAAACGATTCACGACGGACAACGGACAAAAGGCAATCACAAATGCTCACCATGAGCGTGTCGTGCTCAGGTGAGGTAAAAAGCGATTCTCTTCAAAGTTAACTGTCAGAAAAAACAGTTTGCAAGTATTTCTGAAGATGAAAGAAGATTTAGGCATTCTTCAATCTTGATGGGCAGAATTAAGCACATGTTTACGTTTTTTTTACTCAATTATGTTGGGTATCATAAAATAAATATCATATGGCAGCGTGTGTGACATAGACATTGTCAACCCTCGAAACAGAATGTCACCAGTCAGCATTCGCCTCGGGTGACATTCTTCCCGTGGCTTGACAATATCAATGTCACACACGATGCCATATAATATTTATATACTATTACGAACACAAAATATTTGGAGTTAATAAAAACATAACTCTTCTTAATGAAAATTACAATGCAGGTTAACAAATACCATTATTTCCTCAAACCTTCAATGCAAAAGCACATCATCCCTAACAAACACATTAACAGTTAAAACTAAAAATGAGCCACGTCGTGAGAAAACCGGCCTTAATGACAAAAATTTAACATATTTGGTATTTAATCATTTTGAAAAGTACATTATATTTAGAGATAATTGATACAAAAATATTTAGATTCGGACAAGAAACGCCAAGGTTATGCACGTTTTTGTGACGTTACGTTACTAGCATTTGACGTTAAGACGTTAGTGAGACGTTGAGAAACAATTGCGCGCTAAAGCGCACATCTGTTTTAGAACGAGAAAAAAATAAAATGTGTATTTTATCATCTCGTCCATAATATTTGTTAGCAAAGTACTTAAATCCATTACGCAGCCTTAAAATAAGACTATATTGTTGCCTAGCAACGATAGAACGCCACGGTTTACTGAAGGTAAAAAATAAACAGCATAACAGCTATTAAAATGTCTTTTATTCCAAATAATGTTTAAACACCATGCTTGTTGAACATTTTCAATAAAATACGGAATTCCGAATTCATGTAGAAAAAATATAACGGATCAGACTAAAAACGAAAAGGTTATGCGCATTTCCATGACATCAACTAATCATAAATGAAGATATTTTTCTTCTGATATGGAGCGTTGTGATGAGTTGAAAAATGCTTGCGCGCTGTATATTTTTAACGCATACAATTCAGATATGTATCCTTCTGTAAGAACTGTCATCGATGTTTTCTTGTAGACCCGTTCTGCACGTGTAAAGAATAGGTTTTGTTGCCTAGCAACAATAGAGCGTTAACGTGTGCTTAGCAGACCGGTCCACGTGTTGCATGATGGAATAACTATTGCTCTGATGGAAAATATGAAAATTAAATCTAAAATTGTATAATGATTTTATAATGAAGAAATGTTTGGCTTACAAACAAGTATATATTAATGGTTTACATAGATGTGCTATATATTGCAGAAATGCATAAGCGCACGAGTTTTGCCATTACAAAAGGTTGTACAATATCTCATTCAAACTAAGTTATCAACGTAACCCGGGCATTACTTAGTTAATACGTGTTATAATTTACGTAATCGAAAAAACAATTATTTTTGATGCACAATAGTTTCACCTTGGTTTAGTTTATATTTGATAATGTTGCTTAGCAACCATACAACTGTTTAATATGGTTCTAGCGAATGTTCAATATAAATACAGAAATAATAAACAATGCAATATGCATCATCAAAAACTAATGGTATGTTTATTATGTCACCATAAATCTGATGAACGTCGTTCATGCTGGTATTCAAAACACTCAATCAGCACAGCTACACCTATTCAGCGTTTGGTCTTGGGCATGTATTCCTGCTATGCAGGACGAACGTACGGACGGACAGATTTATGAAGATAGTATTGTCTGTTTTTTCTCAGGCCGGCCGCATTTGCAATTTCCCGTCGAGTAGTATTATTGACCCAGAATGAGGGGCTTTCAAAATGCGTACTGTCGAATGCGCGGCGTCCCGTGACGGCATCACCGCTCACCTTTGGACAACTTAAAGTACTGATACTTCCTGAAATCAAAAAACACATTTTCCTTCATGCCACAACAGCCTTATGAAACAAGGTCTCATTTATTTGCAAAACTGAAAGTTATACATACTTGATTATGAATGTAAAAAAGTGTTAAATTATTCATAGTACTCATAGGCATGATGCTACCTTATTCCAATTAGAGCCTTGAAATGCTCCACGAGAAATTCCTTCTAGTTCCTCCAGGACCATGCCGGGTATCGAACGGTGGTGTTGGTTTTTTGTCGACGACTAATCTACGACGGCCTCTAAATTGCTCCACACTGTCACAATCCGTCCTTCTGTATAGTATTAATGTTACCAAACCCTCCGTCCACGTGGCATTTCGTATGTACTGAAATGATGTGTAATTAATAAGATATACAATTACTGTTACGTAGTAAATGCCTGGTCGTAAAATGCCATTTATAGTGTGCTGTTTTTTTATAATAAACTTAATAATGCGATACCCGGCATGGTCCTGGAATATTTTCCGATATTCGAATATTCCAATATTCGAGTATTCGGTCCCATCCCAAATTTTTAAACATTATAAACAAATTATTTTTACAGTGCAATCCCCATGATTTTAAGTGCAAATAATTAGTCATATCAGTATTTTGTGTTGTTATACCAACTGGTATCTGCATAAGATATTCAACTGTTTGTTGATGTCCAGTCATCACTCGCCACATAAAGTAACCCAACAGGAACCGGTTCTCGTTTTGGCCTAGAATAAGAGAATAGAAAGTATTAATTCATAGACAAGTCATTATTAAGATACTGACAGATGATGATACGATTTGTTAACTATTTGCTTAATTTAATAATAATATTATAACATAGCTTTTACATACAAGTTATTATTGATAATAATATTTCATGAAAATATAAATTGTATAAATCTAAACAACACGCGAAGTTGACAGGTCTTTCACATTCAATGGGTTATGAGTTTACGAGCATATACGTATGGACAGTTATCAGCGTGAATGGCAAAATACGCAGGATGCCCACCATGGCTTTTGATCGCCCAATCTATCGGGTAATCAAAACAAAAATTACTACGTTTGATTTTAAACTGAACAATATGCTGATCCTTTTTATGTCAGTCAAATATTATTGTATAGTTTATACCGGTAGAATTTTAGAGCTATTTAAAACAAGTATAAAAATAGAGAATCTATACTGATGCTATTAATTATTCAACATGATGTAGATCTTCATTGAAATGACATATTATTCTTAATAATTTCGATTCAATCAGTTAACGTTCAAGTAGTTCAAGTAGTGAAACAGGGCGTAGGTATGTACTTATTGTCAAATAACGATAAGAAAACAAGAAGATATCGGTAGCCGGTTTTAAACTAGGAACGACTGATCCGAAGGCTAACTAACTATCCACCACACCAATGACTCCACATGTACTTTAAATGTTTGCAAACGTCATATTTAAAATTAGTAAGAAAAAAGACAATCGAAAGCCTTATGCGTGACACTTTTGACATGTCAAAAATATGTTCAACTCCGTTCTGAACCATACATTAAAGGCACATTTCAGTTTCTAAGTATTAAACATTACATATAACTAGATCAATGCGATTATAATGATTAAATGAAATCTAGAAATATATATTTTTTAAGAAAATAGCATGAAGTAAAATGTATATCTACAGTAGCAAACAGTGGATTTAATACCTCCACATATTACAACAATTTCGATCAATCATTTCGATTCAGACAGTGTGAACTGTATAAGTAAAACACTAGAACTGAGTCAATAATTCAGTGACTGTTTACTTTCAGTTTCTTACTGTTCATTTTGTGGTCCCAAAATTAATCAAATTCAAACAAAAACTTTCTTATAATTAATAAATTGAACAAACGAATGCTTACCTCCATTTCTTCATCCATATTGCCTCTTCAAATTTCAAATTAAAGTATATTTAACAAATTTTCACCAGACAAACTTGAATACTTCCTGAATCAAAACAATGTCGTCACTTTAAACAGGTTTTTCCACAAACGTCATCAATGTCATTAAGGCCGGTTTTGTCGCAACGCGGCCCAAATATATTTGAGGCGTGTCGTTAAAAAACCAGGCTTAATGCACGTGCATAAAGTGTCATCCTTGATCACACTGTGCAGTCCGCATAGGCTGATCCAGGATGACACTTGCCGCTTTTATGGTACTTTCTGTTTCAAGGAAGTCTCTTCTTAACATAAAGCCAATGTAGGCGGAAAGTGCCGTCCTGGGTTAGCCTGTGCAAACTGCACAGGCTGATCCGGGATGACACTTTACGCACAAGCATTAAGCCCTGTTTTCCCACGACATGCCTCATATACATGTTCTTGGGAAGTTATGCACAGGACTTTGAAAAAGGGAAATTATTGTTGGTACAGGGACAAAATATGCAAGGTTTAAGTCATTTTAAAGGGACCTGTTCACAGATTGGCAAATTGACAATTTTTCTTATTTTACATACAAAAAAACACTACTGAAAAAGAAATATATTGGAAATATAATGTTGTTTATGAAAAATCATATTTGAAATAGATAAAATTATCAAGCATTTGTTATGCTTTTCATCAGCATTTCGGAAAACACGTGTATTATTACATAGCGTTAAAAATTTACCACAATCATTGGCAGTCCAAATAGCCAAGTGGTTAGAGTGACAGATTTTTTTTCCCGGCGGGCGTGGTTCGAGTCACGGCAAGGTTACAATTTTTTAATTTACTTTTTTCTTTATATAATATATTTGTTTTTGGTAAGTTCAACTTCTTTAGCTTTTGCAATTAAGACACTAAATGACATTTTTCAAAAATATGAAAATCTGTGAACAAGTCCCTTTAAGGGGTTTATGATTTATTAAAATTATTTCCATTTCATTACAGTAACCTAAGGTCTCCAGTCTGTTTCAAGGCAAACGCTAACTGTTTTGCTTCCATGCATTGCCATTCTTTTCTTGCGTTACTTTAATACAGAATTCTTTACTAATAAATGAGGCGTGTCGTCGAAAACCTGGGCTAAACACATGTGCGTAAAGTGTCATCTCGGATTAGCCTGTGCATGCCGCACAGGATAATAATCCTGGACAACACTTTTTGCCTAGAGTGGATTAATGTTTAGAAGAGACTTCCTGGAAACAGATGATACCATAAAAGTGGAAAGTGTCATTCCAGATCAGCCTGTGCGAACTGCACAGGCTAATCGGGGACGACATTTTACGCATGTATTAAACCCAGGTTTCACATGACACTCCTGAAATCGATTTCTGTTGCTTTCAATACGCAACCACACCATAATCCTGCCTGCAATCACCAGATCTGATTCCACAGTGGACACTCAATCCATGTCGTAAAGCAGCAGCAACCGCAACGACATCAGTAAGTAATCCCAAAGGCCAAAATAACTGCCATAAATGCAGTCACGAGGAATTTGGGAATACGATAATCATGATGATGGAAACGGCAAAATTATCAAACCGGAGAAATAGGTCCAATGGTGACAATAATCCAGAGCAATGGCCACATTAAACGGGAGTGGTTTGCATTTAACATCAATGAGGCTAATATATGTCCTATAATTAGCATATTTACATGCATTGTGTGTCTGATGAAATTTTAACTCCAGGCGGAGGTATTTGATGGACATTAACGTAATGAACTCGTACTAGCTTGAACAACCAACAAAGTGTTCCAAATGCAACAAATTTCTATAAATCATTTATGAGCTGAGAACCGCTAAAATCACCAGTTAACAAAAGCATCTTCATCCCACTACTATTTGATAAAATAGATAAAGTGCATTGAAGTTAATTAATTTGACTTGTTTATTTCCTCTGCAACATAAAGACCAGTACATCCATCACAAGTGCAATAGAAAAAGTAGATGCCTTATATCATTATACATTGTAATGCATTCCCAATAACGCTTTAACGTTGAATCTAAATTTGTATGAACCATCTCTTTTTACACCATTCTTTATTTAGACAAATTTGTTAATGACATACACTACACTGGACTTGTGATTTTTGCCTTATGTCACGCATCACCGTGATCGAGTTGGAGTGATAAATCAAGGTGATTTGCGGTGACAACATTTGCGAAGTCGCGGTGATTAAACATCACCACTGATCGCGGTGACTAAACATCACATCACTGCGTATTGCGGTGAATATGTATTGTACAGGTAGATAACGAGTTTGTCAATGGTACATGTACAAATGTTATTTGTTGAGTCTAAGTCTATTTTAAATTCTTAAGTCTAAGAACGGGTCGGTGACTACGGGCCCCGAGTCATATTAAATGTTTGTTCCTGTTGTTTGCAATGTCTAAGACATCCATATAAATGTTTGTTCCTGTTGTTTGCAATGTCTAAGACAAATGTTTGTTCCTGTTGTTTGCAATGTCTAAGACATCCATAGAAAAATCAGCATGCATCAGGTTAGTATACGTTCACAATAAACGCAACAAAATTCATTTTAAAATGTACTGAAGTAACAAAGTCAATAAACATCAACAATGACAGAATGGGAGTCATACAAATGAACTGCAGTCAAAATCAGTGCCCACGTTCTGAAAATCTAATGAAATTGTTATTAATTACCGCAGATCATTTTCGCCATTCTCAATGTCTCGCTAATTTCCACTGGGGCTCACTTACCGTTAAATATGGCACTCTGAAGAATAAAACCCTTACAAGGAGAACACAATGGCTATTGAGTCTCGTTCATAGCAAAAATATTCAAAATTCATGCAGCACAATTCGGAAGCAGTTAAATACTATGATACTCCATAGAAATGGGTTTACACTCACATTATTATATGTGATCTTACAACAAAGTTATAATATGGTTAATAACTCTATAAAGTTGTAATCACTATATATTGGTGTTAAAAATGATAGAAAATAGAGAACAAATGTTAGATAAACAAGCAAATTACCCTGTAATTTCCCCAAAAATGTCCCATATGTACTTCAACAAGTGATTTCAAGGATGCATGGGCTCGTAGGTTTTCAGGGGAGTGAGCACTCTTGGCTGGTAACCCCTGATTGTTAGTTTATATCACTGTGAGAGTTTATTAAATAATGACTAATGAGCTAATGCACTGTGACACATTGTGACCCAAACTCCTCGCAGTGGTTACCTCCCCTATCGGTTTACGGTAAGCACTGCCATCACAAGTAAAATCCTCCCAGATCTGGAAGGATTATGTGTTTGTAATTTTTTACTAATTTAATGCAACTCAGTGCAATAGTCTACATAATTGGACTTCTTATACACCGCTTGCAGTCAATAATGAAAACAGAAAAAGAAAATAACTAATTAAAACCATAAATAATATCTAGAAGATTAAAATCGATCATCATCACTTGGTTTGTTATGACGGCAGGGATTTGATTAGAGCTATGCTCAGAACCAGTCAAATCTCTGCGCAGAGGTTGATTGTGACCTACATGTAATCAGGCTCTTATGACATGATGACCCCTTTGAGTCACTATGAACTAATAATATCAGCACACTGTAGATCCGCTATATCGCGATCCGTTATATCACAATGTCCAATATATCGCGAATCGGCCGTGGATCCCGATTTTTTTCATGTACTTCAATATTTTTCTTTTACCAAATGCTCATAAATAAATCCAGTTTGTTCAGGATTTTTGTGCCTTCACGGCGTCTCTTTTATTCACACTCTTGTAGTGCGACAAACAATAAGCCGACTCGCTCAACATCAAAGTGTAACAGTTTGACGTCATCAGCTTACAGCGCGCGTGCCACCCATGACAACGTCCTTTCTCTGCTGTCGCTCTATTTACCACCTGAATTACACGCAATCCACGTGGAGGGTGTATAGAGTAACTGTATGTCATAAATCAATACTGAGCTATCTGAATGACAATAACGTAATCGATACGGCTTATCTGTTTCTTTTTTGTTTCAGGGGAAATGCTAACCGCATATCGTTCGCGATATAGACACCTTATTTAGTTGATGTGTGCTACAAAACTTTTATACAAAAGTAAAGAGCAAAATATTCTCTGCGCTAGTTTTTATATGGCGATCTAGAGACCAACGCTTTCCATGCGGACGACGTGACGTGGTACACAACTGTCAGCAATTTTTCGCGCGCTTTTTCTAACAGAACAAAGAGTTTACACGAAATACATGTGTGTTGTAATTGTTAATAGAATTTATGTTTACTTCACATGAATAGTGAAATTCGGATAGGTGTTTCGGACTTTATATTTTTTATACGCGATTTGAAATTTATTCAACGGAATTAAAGGAATAATCTTATATTTTTATATACAAATGGAGTATTTTACATATGGATTTAATACATAATGGATGTTAACTACATTGAAAAGGGTGAGTTATTTACTTAATTACATTTATGTTTGAGATCGGGGAAAAACAGGCTGTATACATCTATATCTACTGAATGGCCTGGCAAGTTATATCGATCCTGATATATCGCGATTGCGATCCGTGGACCCCGCGAATCGCGATATAATGGAGTTACAGTGTACTAAGATAATAGACGCTTCCACAAATGTCAATCATATCAGTACTACGATAATAGACGCTTCCACAAATGTCAATCAAATCAGTACTAAGATAATAGACCCTTCCACAAATGTCAATCATATTCAGTACTAAGATAATAGACGCTTCCACAAATGTCAATCATATCAGTACTAATATAATAGACGCTTCCACAAATGTCAATCAAATCAGTACTAAGATAATAGACCCTTCCACAAATGTCAATCATATTCAGTACTAAGATAATAGACGCTTCCACAAATGTAAATCATATCAGTACTAAGATAATAGACGCTTCCACAAATGTCAATCATATTCAGTACTAAGGTAATAGACCCTTCCACAAATGTCAATCATATTCAGTACTAAGGTAATAGACCCTTCCACAAATGTCAATCATATCAGTACTAATATAATAGACGCTTCCACAAATGTCAATCAAATCAGTACTAAGATAATAGACCCTTCCACAAATGTCAATCATATTCAGTACTAAGATAATAGACGCTTCCACAAATGTCAATCATATTCAGTACTAAGATAATAGACCCTTCCACAAATGTCAATCATATTCAGTACTAAGATAATAGACGCTTCCACAAATGTCAATCATATTCAGTACTAAGGTAATAGACCCTTCCACAAATGTCAATCATATTCAGTACTAAGATAATAGACCCTTCCACAAATGTCAATCATATTCAGTACTAAGATAATAGACCCTTCCACAAATGTCAATCATATTCAGTACTGAGATAACAGACGCTTCCACAAATGTCAATCATATTCAGTACTAAGATAATAGACGCTTCCACAAATGTCAATCATATTCAGTACTAAGATAATAGACCCTTCCACAAATGTCAATCATATTCAGTACTAAGATAATAGACGCTTCCACAAATGTCAATCATATTCAGTACTAAGATAATAGACCCTTCCACAAATGTCAATCATATTCAGTACTAAGATAATAGACGCTTCCACAAATGTCAATCATATTCAGTACTAAGATAATAGACCCTTCCACAAATGTCAATCATATTCAGTACTAAGATAATAGACGCTTCCACAAATGTCAATCATATTCAGTACTAAGATAATAGACCCTTCCACAAATGTCAATCATATTCAGTACTAAGATAATAGACCCTTCCACAAATGTCAATCATATTCAGTACTGAGATAACAGACCCTTCCACAAATGTCAATCAAATCAGTACTAAGATAATAGACGCTTCCACAAATGTAAATCATATCAGTACTAATATAATAGACGCTTCCACAAATGTCAATCAAATCAGTACTAAGATAATAGACCCTTCCACAAATGTCAATCATATTCAGTACTAAGATAATAGACGCTTCCACAAATGTAAATCATATCAGTACTAAGATAATAGACCCTTCCACAAATGTCAATCATATTCAGTACTAAGGTAATAGACGCTTCCACAAATGTCAATCATATTCAGTACTAAGATAATAGACCCTTCCACAAATGTCAATCATATTCAGTACTAAGATAATAGACGCTTCCACAAATGTAAATCATATCAGTACTAAGATAATAGACGCTTCCACAAATGTCAATCATATTCAGTACTAAGATAATAGACCCTTCCACAAATGTCAATCATATTCAGTACTAAGATAATAGACCCTTCCACAAATGTCAATCATATTCAGTACTAAGATAATAGACGCTTCCACAAATGTTAATCATATCAGTACTAAGATAATAGACGCTTCCACAAATGTCAATCATATTCAGTACTAAGGTAATAGACCCTTCCACAAATGTCAATCATATTCAGTACTAAGATAATAGACCCTTCCACAAATGTCAATCATATTCAGTACTAAGATAATAGACGCTTCCACAAATGTAAATCATATCAGTACTAAGATAATAGACGCTTCCACAAATGTCAATCATATTCAGTACTAAGATAATAGACCCTTCCACAAATGTCAATCATATTCAGTACTAAGATAATAGACCCTTCCACAAATGTCAATCATATTCAGTACTAAGATAATAGACGCTTCCACAAATGTTAATCATATCAATACTAAGATAATAGACGCTTCCACAAATGTAAATCATATTCAGTACTAAGATAATAGACCCTTCCACAAATGTCAATCATATTCAGTACTAAGATAATAGACGCTTCCACAAATGTAAATCATATCAGTACTAAGATAATAGACCCTTCCACAAATGTCAATCATATTCAGTACTAAGATAATAGACCCTTCCACAAATGTCAATCATATTCAGTACTAAGATAATAGACGCTTCCACAAATGTAAATCATATCAGTACTAAGATAATAGACTCTCCCACAAATGTCAATCAAATCAGTACTAAGATAATAGACCCTTCCACAAATGTCAATCATATTCAGTACTAAGATAATAGACCCTTCCACAAATGTCAATCAAATCAGTACTAAGATAATAGACTCTTCCACAAATGTCAATCATATCAGTACTAAGATAACAGACGCTTCCACAAATGTTAATCATATCAGTACTAAGATAATAGACCCTTCCACAAGTGTCAATCATATTCAGTACTAAGATAACAGACCCTTCCACAACTGTCAATCATATTCAGTACTAAGATAACAGACCCTTCCACAAATGTAAATCATATCAGTACTAAGATAATAGACGCTTCCACCAATGTCAATCATATTCAGTACTAAGATAATAGACGCTTCCACAAATGTAAATCATATTAAAACTAATCTGCGATATTATCCAATCATCGCACATGCTAAGCCGGGTTAAACTATTATATAACATACAAAACAGGGGCGTAACTAGGCATACTCCTATACGCCCATGCGCATAAATGGTAACGCTTAAATGAAATTGGAAAGTTCTTCAATCTTAAAAAAATACCTTAATACCGGTCTATAAATACCTTAATACTGGTCTATAAATAGTGTTGTGTGCGGTATATGCACTGTCCGAGGTGACTGATAACATTTTATCTAGATACACTTTGTCCTACACATGATTGTTAAATAGTTAATACATGTTGTACATGTTTATGACTTTCAAAGAAAATGTCAATTTACCATCCCCTGAATTTGCCATTTTTGGGGGTTATACTCCATTTGGGCCTAGGTATGCCCCTGCAAAACAGCATGTGCATAATGTATGTGATATTTAAAGAGCAATTAGTAATATTTGTGATATTTGAATGGAATGGAAATTAATCCTTTAACGCTAACTAGGGAAGAGTTTCAACCATTCGTGGCAAAACCTGGATCAGTCTATTGTTACGCTGACTGATTCGTAAAGTTACAACAATGGAACAGGACTGGAAAATCATGCACAATCAGAATGCCAGACTAATTGTTAGTCCAAATCATGCACAATCAAAATGCCAGACTAATCGTTAGTCCAAATCATGCACAATCAGAATGCCAGACTAATTGTTAGTCCAAATCATGCACAATCAGAATGCCAGACTAATCGTTAGTCCAAATCATGCACAATCAGAATGCCAGACTAATTGTTAGTCCAAATCATGCACAATCAGAATGCCAGACTAATCGTTAGTCCAAATCATGCACAATCAGAATGCCAGACTAATTGTTAGTCCAAATCATGCACAATCAGAATGCCAGACTAATCGTTAGTCCAAATCATGCACAATCAGAATGCCAGACTAATCGTTAGTCCAAATCATGCACAATCAGAATGCCAGACTAATTGTTAGTCCAAATCATGCACAATCAGAATGCCAGACTAATCGTTAGTCCAAATCATGCACAATCAGAATGCCAGACAAATCGTTAGTCCAAATGGCAGGATCACAATGGCAAATTAGACCTTTCAAGTTTTTGTTATATTAAACAATTAAACTCCTCCTCAGCTATTGTTAAAGGACTAATTTCCATTCATAGATAATCACAAACACACCACAAGCTTTACCTTCTCGAAGAAGTGTATTAAATACACATTTAATAAGCATTAAACGCTGTGGTATTGGCACCGTATTTTTTCTGCGGTAATTGCGTATTAAATACACTTAAAAATGCAGAAAAAATACACTTCTTACAGTGTTTTTTTTCTGCATTTTTCCTGCGTTGACACACACATTTAAAGTGTATTTTTCTCCTTGAAAAATACACTATATCTTCAAAAAATATACTTAAGTGTATTTGAAGTGTATTAATAAACTTTTTTTTTTTTTTAAACGCAGAAAAAGTACAGAAAAAATACAATTAGTCTACTAAAAGTGTATGAAATGCGCATTCAACACAGAAAAAATACGGTGCCAATACCACAGCGTTTAATACACTTCTTCGAGGAGGCTCTTTTGTGTAAAATAGGTTAGCTGTTAAACACGTGATACATGGTAGAATGATTGGATACAATACAAGAATGATTTGCAAATGATTGACATTTGAGGAAATGTCTACTGTTCACATTGTTACTTTGTCATGCGTTTCTGTCCAAAGATTCGCATACTGACAATTTTTTCAAAATTATGACCAAGATGACAAAAAGAGAATACTACAAATTAAAGCAGCAAAAGTAATGCACATATCAATATTTTCCCCCAGGAGGTGAGCGGCGGGCTGACCTACTGAAATCTGACAAATTTCATTTTTGAGGGTCTAATTCCCCACCCTAGAACCAAGCATTTTTGTCTAAACCCCCACAGTGGGAGATGCCATCTTTAAGTTGTGTTCAAAAGCCGGCGTCTAAATTTTCTAATATTAACCGAATCTAAAATCCGACCAGTCTTTTTCCCGGGACCCGAATCATTTGGTGTGTCAAATGTCTGCCTGTATGGAATCGCTTTCAGTCTAAAGTCCTGTATATGCCCGCCACTCCCACCCTGGGGAAAATATTGATAGATGCATAATGCTGTTTCCAAGTATCTTAAATAAATATTCAACAACTACATTTCACAAATTTAAAATGTAGTTACATGAAACTATTTTTAAAATGGAATAATCCTGTTTTGGCATTGATATTTTGAAAACATGAGTTTCACTTTCTCCATTTAAAATATGCCATAATAAAAGCGTTTATCCTCAATATCTATGAGGATTAATTATCAGCATTTAAATAAAAATCTTACACAGCAATGTCATCTATTTTTGTTGCTTTCGAAAAATCATTCGAGAACTCAAGGCTAAGAAACGTTAAAAAATGTACTCATATCCTGCTTTATGGATTTTTCCAATGGACAACAATTGATGTTATAGACTCATAAGTGGACATAACAAAAGAAAATTGCAGCACAATAGGCATCAAACGTCTCATACTCATACCAACAATCAATACAATGATGTCATTATTTACGTTCACCAGTATGATAGTACTTGAAAATAAACCATTTATATTGTCACAACATCATTGCTAAATAAACTGTAATAAATTGATATAAGCCATATACAGGAAATGGGCAATATAGAAATACTTGAAAAACTGTGTGAGTCTTAGTGTTGGTTTGTTTGTTTGTTTGATGTGATTTTTCGACGTTTTTAACAGTATTTCAATTATATAACGGCGGTCAGTTAATCTACTCACACTTTTCCTCACGCTTAGCCGATCTAAGCGGTTTACCAGTACTAAATCACATATCTATGCCAGTATCTGACAACTGCCCTACTTGAATCTGAGGTAGGGGGAGAATGGCCGTAATAATAATTTCATGACCAATCCCCACACAAGTTATGTGGCCGGGCTGGGGTTCGAACTCAAGATCCCCAGATTGACAGTCTAGCACTCTACCAACTGAGCTAGCCGGGCCGGTACATGCTTGCATATTCCTGACAAGGAATATCACCAACTATGCAAAGGAGATATTGTATCAATTCTTTGACAATCAATGGAGTAATCAACAATGTTAATAACTAACAGCAAAAGTGATAATGAATTGTGGGATGTCAATAAATGCTGTTGATAAATAATAATGTAGATAGTTAGAAATGACAATAATGTCAAATGTTTCCTTATTCATATAGCATAAAGTTTAGATTTACATACTCAACATGTATTACATATTTAATATTTAAATATTCAATTTAAGCAATAGTACAAGCTGCAATTTACACATGCATGTATATACATGCATTTCCTTAATATCGGTCATGATTATAAAGTTTGAAAGACAGCATAAAAAATATACATTGTTTTTTTCTATTACTGAGGAAAATGTAAGACATGTAAGTATGAGTTTTACCCGCCGTTTCTCCAATGATTCCTCCCGAACCATGATTTCTGGTTTCTTTGGAAACCTGGAGACCTTCTTGCATTCTTTCTTCTTGATTTTCCGCATTTTCCGCTCTTCTCGAAAACTCTGCCTTTTTTCTCTGTGTCTGCAAAGAGACAGAAAACAAGATGAATATGCGTAATACACCTTGAAAGAGTAACTGTATTATTTTTATAGATTTATATCATGTCTCTTTTGTTACCCACTAACAAAAAAACGTTTTATATAACATAAATAAACGAAAAATCGACAAAAATATTTTTCCCAAAGCAAAATGCAAATATATTTTTTCTGTCGATATAGCAAAGTATTATTTTAGTTTTACATTTTTTAAAATAAACCGACATCATTGGAATCAATGGATGGTTATACATTGTAATTTTCGTACAAAATCGTACATTCCCTCTTCAAACTTCAAAGGGATGCTTTCAGCTGTTTTGGAGCTGTTTCTAAATTATAAAGCTACTTAGAAACAAGGCTTGTCACAGCATGTGACGTATGCCCCCAAAGCATATGCTTGTCAGAGGAAGCAACACAATGTCAGTTACATGTTGGCAAAAATAACACTTCCTACAAAAAGAGTTATGGTCCTTGTACTCTGCACTTCTCCTCAACATCCTCTATCAATATATGTGGTTTTACTTCAAATCACTTCAATACTAATGGAGTTATGAACTGCACAGGAAAATTAATTAAAGGGCAATAACTCCATAAATATTGAAGAAGAGCTATGGTCCTTGTTCTCTGCTCTTCCTCTCAATGTCCTCTATCAATATATGTGGTGTTATTTTAAATTCCTGCAATACTGAGGTAGTAATTATCGGCACAAAAAAGGGCAATTACTCTGTAAATATTAAAGAATGAGTATCGTCTTGTACTCTGCAATTCTTCTCAATGTCCACTCTCAACATATGTGGTTTTATTTAAATCCCTTCAATACTAATGAAGTTTTGCTCTGCACAAAAATAAACAAGAGGGCCAAGATGGCCCTAGGTCGCTCACCTGAGACTAAGGCATCATAATGGCTTTTTACAACTGAATAGCGGGTACACAGATATCTGAAGTTAAATGTTGACACAAATGAAAACGATGGACACCTGACACCCATAGCCATATATGGTCAAACTGCCCCGCCCCATGGCAACCTTGTTTTAAAACAGATCACAATGATTTTTATCCCATCATTATGCCTCCGTTGACGAAATAACGTCCCGTGGGATAAACTTAGCTGTATTTCCACCTTGTTGAACTAACATCCCGTGGGATAAACTTAGCTGTATTTCCACCTTGTTGAATACAGCAAACACAAGCATTATATTGAAGTTATTTTGTTTGTAAATGTTCAGTACAGACAACTTTTTTTGCTCAGCACAAAAACCTAAACCACTCGCCAAGGCTTGTGATTTAGGTTTTCTAAGCCTCGCTAAATAAACGTATCTAAGTGTCACTTAAGGAACATTACTTTGAAAATATTTCAAAATCCAGCAAGTGGTTTTTGACAAGAAGATTGTCAAAGTTGCCTATATGGCCATATACGGTCAAACATCCCCAACCCCTATGAGCCATATTTTTGTCACAAATCAAACTTATTAGAAGGAATTTGGTAGAGGGTCACACCAGGAACCGTTCTGTGTAATTATTTTGAAATCCGGTTAATGGTTTCTGACAAGATTGTCAAAATTGTCCATATAGTCATGCACCGTCAAACTTCCACACCTACTAGTGGTCATATTTTTTAATGAATTAATATATGGTAATTAGAACGAATTTGGGTGAGGGTCACCCAAGGATTGTTAAATCCAACCAGTGGTTTCAGATAAGAACATTTTAAAAGTTTTCAATATAGCCATAGAAGGAAAACTGCCCCGAAGCTGACGGTCATGTTTTTTAAAGAAACAACATGATTTCAAGGAATTTGGTAGTTGGTCACCCAAGGAACATTTCTGTGAAATTATTTTGAAATCAAGCCAGTTGATTTTTAAACAAGAAGATTTTGAAAATTTGCAATATAGCCATATGGAAAGTTTTCAATAAATCCATAGAAGGAAAATTCGCTGTTAATGTCAGTGACATACAAAATGTTAAATACTCAATTTCAAGGCACATTACTAACTTGTGAAAAATTGGAAATATTTCTATGCAGCAGAACCTTTCCAACACAGAACCCATTATGTATGAATCATGTGCATGCAATAAGGAAGAATGGTGCAGCTACCATTGTTATTTTCAAGTTTACTGAATTGTTTAGGAAACTTGTAAACAATCAGTCTTATTGCCTTGGGTGTGTGTGTAGTACATTTTTATCTGGTTGCTCTAGGGTTCTGTCCCATATGGCCATCACCCCCAGAAGACTTGCTATTGGGTCAAAATTGGGTCAGTTGGAGAAGGTTATGCAATACATGAAATAGGATAGGAGGTCAAATAAGATTCTAGTACACAGTAGCTGTGGTTAGTGGGTTTCTCTCTGATGAGATTTTCTGTAGAAGAATATCATAATTACCTTAAGAATTGGGAATATTCAATTTGAGTATTCAAATAGTATTGGAATTATGGGTTGTTGTTTATGTTCACACCTTCATCATCATCATTATTATCATCATCAACAACACCAAAATCACAATAATCATAAGCAACATCAACAACAGCTTTTGCTATTTTTAACCCAGGTCTTATAGACAACATTTATAGACATCTGACTTTATTAAGGTTGATGTCAAATAAGATTTAACTGATTTCAGACTGATACATTGGCAATTTGTTGAAAGTAACAGTAAGTTTATACTAGTTTACAGCATCAAACTGAATTATAAATGTAGTTTCAATGCATTTATTAGCCATTCATTTATACAAAAAGAATTTATATTGGTTTAATGAAATTTCATGGAATAATCCTCACCAAATTTACCCACCTATACAGCATCATTTTCAGTAAATATAGAACAATTCCAATATCATGCAATGCAATACAAGGAGATTTTCAAAGTTTTCAATATAGTCATATCAGAGCTCCAGATAAGACGCGTATCCGCGTATTTACGCATTGAAATATAAAGACAAATGCATTAGAAATCGGCCAAGTGCGTAACGTTACGCATTGCAAATCTGGGTACGTATTTTTAATCGCTTTTACAGCGTAACCGGTTTTACGAATCATCCAGCTCAGCTGATAGTGGAAATTAGCCTTTGAATCGATTAAAATTGAATCAAGCGAATCTTTCTACTCAAAATAGATTCGCCTTGTGTATGTGGTTTGAAATGAACGTTTTAAGGTCAATCAGCCAGCGCCAGTAAGCAATACCTTGACAAACGTTAAACGGAATGAGTCTTGTGAGGCTTCTCCTATTTAAAAGGTGATAAGTGGGGTCTCTTTGTCACAACAGTTGAAAAATCGGAAAAGAAACACAAAAATCATGTAAGTGAAAATATTTCTGAAAAAACAACAACAAACAAACGGTGTTAAAATGGAAAACTAATTATAATTGGCTAATTGTCAATCAAGTAGGACCAGAAATCAGGTTGTCATGTAGGATTTGCACTGAAAAAAAGTACTAAGTATCTGGGCAAATGACAACTTCTACTTTGCTAAGTAAATGATGTTTTTATAGATTTACAGATTATCGTCTACATTCTATTTATTCCATTTGCCAATATTAATGTGCTCATATATAACAAGCACATAAAATACTCCTTTGAACTTGTATAAAAAATGAAAATACCCTTTACATTTCTCTAATACCCTTTAAAGCTGAAGGACAGGGGGTTAAAATACCTTTTAACCAAAAAAGCAGGGGGTAAAATACCTTTTAGGCTAAAACCTTATCTGGAGCTCTGGTCATATAAGAAAACCTGTCCTGTCCAACCCATGATTTTTTAACGAAACAAAATGATTTGAAGGAATTTAGTAGAGGATCACCCAAAGAACATTTGTGTTAAATTATTTCAAAATCCAACCAGTGGTTTCTGACAAGAAGACTTTCAATAAAGCCATATAAGGAAAACTGCCCAGTCCCTTGGATTTCAAGGAATTTGGTAGAGGGTCATGCAAGGAACATTTCTGTGAATTATTTTGAAATCCAGCCAGTGGTTTCAGACTATAAGATTTTAAAAGTTTTCAATATAGATATATAAGGAAAACTGCCCAGCCCCCTGGCGGCCATGTTTTTTAACATATCAACATGATTTCAAGGAATTTGGTAGAGGGTCACCCAAGGAACATTTCTGTGCACATTTCTGTGAAATTATTTTGAAATCCAGCCAGTGGTTTCAAACTGGATTTTCTAAGTTTTCAATAAAGCCACATAAGGAAAACTCCCCCCCCCCTGGTGGCCATGTTTTTTAACGAATCAAAATGATTTCAGGAATTTGGAAGAGGGTCACCCAAGAAGCATTTCTGTGAAGACCATTTTCAAATCCAGCCAGTGGTTTCTGACAAGAAGATTTTTTAAGTTTTCCAGTTTTTAAGCTTTTCGTTGCTATGGCAACCAGAGTTTACAATATATTTGAATAAATTGAAGGAATTTGGTAAAGGACCATCCCAGAAACATCCTGCCAAGTTTGGTTAAACTCTGCCCAGTGGTTTCGGAGAAGAAGTTGTTTGAAGTAAAATGTTGACGACGGACGAGGGACGACGGACGCCCGACACAGACTGACCACAATAGCTCACCCTTGAGCACTGAAGCTCAGATGAGCTAACAACTTGTCACAGGATGTGACATATGCCCCCGAAGCATAGGCTTGTCAGGCGAAGGTAAAACAATGTCAGAGTACAATATTATGCCCTGGACAAATATCTTGAGATTTCAGCAACACAGCTGTTTGTTGTTGTGACACATTGCCTCAGAATGATCTTCACTCCCACCAAGTTATTACCTTCCTTACATGCCTGTAAGTGGAATGTGACATATCATCTGGTCAAGGAAAAAAATAAACTGAAGTAATATTAAAATCCTTCAAGGCTTTTGGAAGTTATAGAGCAGAAAGAAAATTCCTTGACATCTGACCTTGAATTGTGACCTTGAATTGTGACCTTGACCTTTGACTGAGGACCATGTGAGTTGTACACGACACATGGTCTGGTCATGGGAAATAATAATCTGAAGTAATATTCAACTCCTTCCAAGCGTTTAGAAGTTACGGTGGAGAAACAGAAATCCTTTACCTTTGACCTTGAATTGTGACCTTGAACTTTGACAAACAAGCATGGGGGTTTTATGCGACGCATTGTCTGGTCATAGAGAATAATAATCTGAAGTAACATTTAAATCCCTCCAGACATTTAGAAGTTATTAAGTGGAAACAAAAATAATTGACCTTTGACCTTGAATTGTGACCTTGACGTGACACATTGTCTGGTCATGGGCAATAATAATATGAATTATATTAAAATCTTTCCAGGCGTTAAGAAGTTACAGCCCGAAAACAAAAATTCATGACCTTTGACCATAAATTGTGACCTTGACCTTTGACCGACGAGCATGGGAGTTGTAGGTGACACATCAGCTGGTCATGGGGAATAATAATCTGAAGTTATATTAAAATCCATCAAGGCATTTAGAAGTTATGGAGCGGAAACAAAAATTCATGACCTTTGACCTTGAATTGTGACCTTGACGTTTGACCGAGTATGGGGATTGCACGTGACACATCGTCTGGTCATTAGGAATAATAATCTTAAGTTTTATTAAAATCCATCCAGGCGTTTAGAAGTTATAGAGTGGAAACGAAAATTCATGACCTTTGACCTTGAATTGTGACCTAGAACTTTGACTGACAAGCATGGGAATTGTACGCGACACATTGTCTAGTCATGGGGAATAATAATCTGAAGTTATATTAAAATCCATCCAGGCATTAAAAAGTAACAGAGCGGAAACAAAGTCTGGACGGACGGACCCACCCAAATCGCACGCATCCACGGACCCACCCACAGACGGACAGTGCATAAATATTTAATTGTCTTAATAATTAAACCACGAAATTCTGTATGTCTGTGACCTGTTCATTAATAGTTCATTTCCATTTTAAAGTTTATTTTAGTTACCAATTGAACCGTTCCTTCTTACTGTATCAGTTTGTGAATGCAAATTCGTGATTTTCAGATTAACAATTTGATCCGTGAAATTTCACTTTAGTTGAACTAAAGATTTTCCTTCAAATCTTTTAGAATCTGGTCTCTGGTACCTGATGATCCAGACTGAGAATGTTTGACTTCTGTACACTACATTGCATTTGGGAAACATTCTGTGTCCAATTATGTCACAAACGGAATTATTCATTTAAACTAGGGATGGTAACGAACACTGAAACACTATTCGAATATTCAAATTCATTATTCAAATATTTTTCGAATATTCGGTTCTTTATTTTGTTCATATTGTTATCACCACACTACCTTCTTTGTCATTGTCATCATCATTGTTGTCATCGATTATTCGTTGACATCCCTAATTTAAACAAGTTGGTTGAAGTCAATATTCTGTATACATATTCACATTCCAAACACCTATTTTGGTAGTGTTTTGGGATTGTTATACCATTCACTTTGAAAAAATGAAACTACCGATATGAGGCGCGTCTTGGGAAAACCTGACTTAATGCATATGCGTAAAGTGTCGTCCCGAAGTGTCGGCACAGGCTAATCCGGGACGGCACTTTACGCTGTTACGGTGTTTTTTTTTTCAAGGAAGTCTCTTATGAACATAAATCCACTGTAGGCAGAAAGTGCCGTCCTGGGCTGCACAGGCTAATCCGGGACGACACTTTACGCACATGCATTAAGCCCTGTTTTCCCATGACATGCCTCAAATGTATCAAATGTAGTGGTTGGGAAACGAGTCATTTAACTGACATCCGAAAACAGCCTGGTACAATATGTCAATACCACACTTTTATAATTCTGATCTGATAGGCAACACCTGTTTCCTTTCATTCTGCACTTGATCTTAATGCAAACAGAAATTTGTTTGTTTGGATTTTTTGCAGTATTTAACAGTATTTCAGTCATATAAGGGCGGTCAGTTAACCAACGCACACTTTTCCTGAGCAAGCTTAGCTCATCTAAGCGGTTTACCAGTACTAAGTGCGCATACTTATGTCAGTAACTGGATTTTCACATAACGAGACCACAATGTTTCTAAACTCAGACAAGGAAAAAAATGACAAATATACACATTTACTTCCTCATAATTATATAACTGTCATTTAAACTACATATAGATTCCTTCCCCTTCCTATATATATATCAATAATAAATATTCCAATTTTTTTCTAAAAGCATTATAATTATTCTTGGAAATGCTGCTAAATAATACCTTCAAAGGCCAAGATTTAAACAGATGTTGCTGCAATCTTTCAGACAATCTCCAGAACTCCATTTAGAATCAATTCAAGACACTTAAAACATGCTTTCTACAGCTGTTCAAAGACACGCACTTGACTCACTTAAATTACAGTGACATGTGTATCAATCAGCCTGGCTCAGGGCTTGCATTAAGGGAAGTTTGGGAGTAATTTACTCCCAGTTTTTGTCACAGGACTTCCAAAATTGCAGCCATTAAAGTTGCAGAACTTCCAAAATTGCAGCCATGGAAGTTCCCTCATGTAAGGATGAACAAGTTAGAAGAAAAATGAAGTAATTTATCTAAATGTATACCTCTTTCACTGAATAAATTGGCATATAAACACTTGATGAAAAATAACTTGCCTTAAAAAACCTTGAATTTTATACTTAATTTCATTTCTGAGCTGCTCAGGACTTCTGGAGTGCAATACTGTCAAAACTTCCAAATATTATGAGCAAAACTTCCAAAATCAGAGGCCAGGAAGTTCAAACTTCCAGTTTTAAAAAGTTAATGAAAGCCCTGCAGTGGCTGAGTGGTAAGTGCGTCAGACCTTAGATCCGGAGGTTGATGGTTCGAGCCCAGATGGAGGCAATGTTTTTCTTTTTTTATGCTGTTCTTGTTATAATACTTGAGCTCATTAGTTCAGATCTGTCCAGTTTATATGCTTAATGACATATTTCAAAAATACAAAAATCTGTGAACAAGTCCCTTTAATTCCTTATTGCAATAGAATATAATTCATCATAATCTGCAACCCTAATGTACACGTATGTATTTTATGTAGAACAATTTTTGTGGTCTCTTGTTTTTTCCGATTCTGAGAAATTTCATGTCCAATAAAGAGACCAAGAAATGCTTCTCGTGAAGACCCACGTCAGAGGTTCAAACCCCAAAGGCCGGGCCAGCTAGCTCAGTTGGTAGAGCGCTGGACTACGAATCCGAGGATCGCGGGTTCGATTCCCAGACCGGCCACATAACTTGTGTGGGGATTGGTCATGAATTTATTTCTACGGCCATTCTCCCCCTACCTCTGATTCAAGTAGGGCAGTTGTCAGTTACTGGCATACGTATGTGCACTTAGTACATGTACTGGTAAACCAGCTTACCCAGGAAAAGTGTAAGTAGGTTAACGGACCGCCGTTATATGACTGAAATACTGTTGAATACGGCAAAAAATCCAAACAAACAAACAAATCAAACCCCAAAGAAGGCACTACTGGTTATTTTGTTATGCTTTTCTTTATAGCCCCAATGCTTTAGATTTTACAGCTAAGGCATTTAAATAGATTCAAAAAGATGAAAATATGCGAATAAGTCCCTGTACAGATACACATGAAAAATGAAAGCAATTAATTAAGTTTTAACAGCTATTTGATGTCTGTTACAAGTTAGTTTTCACAGCCTTGAAATAAAACATTTTTATGACAAGTTTACAGCTTACGATACAGTTATCAATGCTTCTGAATGACGTTTGGAAAGTAAGCTGCTTAATTAATTTAATTTTTCTCCATCGCTACAGTATCTTGTGATTTAGCTTATTATTTGGCTTATTATCATATGCAAAATCATGAACCAGCTACATTTTGGCAAGTAAGGTTTGCTGGAAGATTGCGGACTTGCATAATTATGGGTTTTATTTCCAAAGGTACAGGTAATAACAACTCTGCAAAAAACAACATTGTGCAATGGATCTTGAGTAATCAACTCATATGAAATCAACAAACAGCAAAAAGAAACGTGACCCAGATCGCCACCTAATCACACAATCTAATCTTTTGTACACTAGTCCATTTCCAACCATTGCAGATAATTTTCTGTAAAATCATTCATAACTTTTTAACAGTTAGTTAAGTTTAAACCTATTCATTTAAGCTCGATTCTATCGAATGCCTAAGGCTTATTAAGAAACTCTCGAGTCTGTTTCCTGGGTAGATATTTAGATTTAGGGGCGATATTGACAACACTCTCAGAGTGGGGATCGAACCCTGGACCTCCTGATTGCTTGACGGACACCATATCCACTACGCCACCAGGGCCTCTCTTTTTAACTAATCAGCTGCAAGCCTGTGTAAAGATCCATATACCACGAGTACATAATAGCCACCAAAAATGGAAGAATGCAAGAAATCAAAAGTGTTAAGTAATCAACAAGGCTAGTCATTCACAAAGCTCCTCAGGGAAAACTTCAGTAAATTTCTTAAACTCATAAATTCCTTTTTAAGTCTGCGGCTGTTTCATGTAAAAGTATTTTTTAGGGATGGCATCGAATACCAAAGTCGGTATTCAAATATTCGCTTTTTCATTCAATCGAATATTTGAATATTCGCATAGATTGGTATTAACTATTTTGAACTTTGTGGCCTATGAGACATTATCATAATTGTGTATGACATTTTGGTTCTGATTAGCTAATACCGTCATACTTTCATAAAAAAATTGCACTTTCTAATTAATGTATAAATTGCATAGTATAAAAACATAAACAAGTGCAGTATCCATTTTAATTGTACTTTAAATCAGATAGTTTTCAAAACATCATGCATGTATATCAACCTGAAAACGCTCTGATAATCATAAGTTTATACGCAGATTTGAGAAAAGTTTCTCAGCTATAATGACTGCTAAAATTTCTGATCGCACTTCTGTATTTATCTTTCTTTCCCTTTTCACAAACACGAGTTGTAATAACAATTAATAGTTATGGTTTCCTAGTGTCTGATGTACCGGTAAATGCTTATTACTGGCAACTAGACGAGCGGCGAATGACACCGAACCGTATATTCAATATAATAACGCGGGCCCATACTATTGAAAACACGGTATTAGATATCTGTTGGTGAAAAACTCCCTTTAGGTTGACAGAAAAATACTTTCTACAATCAGAAAATTATTGGTTTTTAAAAAGCAATACACATTTGCAAATATTCGAATATCGTTTTAACTATTCGAACGGCAATCATTCAATTGAATATTCGAATAGTTTAGCCATCCCTAGTATTTTTACATTAAAATGTTTTCAACTAGAAAATATTACTTTATGTTTAGCATTTTGCCCTTTCATTAATATAAATAATTGCACTTCGAACAGAAACTTTTATCTGAAATTTTCACTTAAATACAAACTAAGTTAAGATTTCCCTTAGGACCTTTGTGAAAACCAGCCTAACACTTACTCTTTGGTGGGAACCGGCAGGTTGCATTGCGCTCGGAAGAGACCAAGCGAGGTGTGGAGACTGTAGAAGTGCTTGTAGCGACGCTTGACCATCCAGCTGTATTCACCATGGCTGATCATGATTGTGTATCTGAAATTATAGACATTTTAGATTATAATGTTATATTATAATGTGTTTTTATCTTAAAGAAATACAATTGTTATTTTACGGATTTGCCTTAATTATATGCTTTTCAGTGAAATTTTATTGGTGGAATAACATTTAATATTGTCACTGTTGGAATAGTGAAAATATAAAAAAATTATATTTTTTCACTGCAGTGAAAATATAACATAAAATGCACTATTTTTCTATCAAAAGCATCGGTTTACCAGTTGTGGTTTACCTCCCTTGGCAAATTTATATACATGTACAGTATTTTCATACATTTGTTTACAGAAAACACATGGTAAAATTCAACAAAAATATAATTTTGTGACAACGACACACAAATTATAGCACTTTTTTCCATTCATACTAAAATGATGAACAATTTTGGAATCATTTATGACATCATTTTTATGATGTCAGAATACACAAACGTGTGATGTTTAAGCTTATCTTGCGCAATTGTATTTATTTGTTGTCCAAAAGCATAAAATAACAAGAGGGCCATGATGGCCCAAAGCGTTCACCTGAGAACTAGTACAGATGAATACCATACTGTTGAGACAGGTTTGAAAATTAAGGTCTATGAACAATACGCAAAAGATAGGATCAATTTGATTTAAAACATCGGTTGGTGCAAGAGGCTAACTAAAGTACGAGTTGGGTAGTGGATGTGCTGTGTTTTTGTGAATGGTTCACAAATTATTTTTCTCGATATTCTTACCTGACCCTTTTTCATTAAGTCAGTGACAATTCTGGAAAATGCAGAAACAGTAGATTATTGTCTTTTTTCGCAGACAGTTTTAGAGAACTAGTTGCAATGAGTTAATTGCGATGCTGTGCTATAAGGTCAACTTTTGCTTTTTCATTGATCATTTTCTGTCCAATGATGATAAATGATGTTCATGCTGGCTCTGAAGATAACAATTTTGCATGTACAAATAACTGCATGCAAGGTTTGCAACTGTTGGAAATCAAATTTTATCAATTTGTATGTTCATACGCAAATTGTGTAAGTTTGGTCAACATTGAATCAAAAATCGTGTGTGCAAGCCAATCATTGATAACTTGTGTTTTTTCCTTATACAAAAGGTCCTATCATGCTTATAATCGAATTCACCTGTAATCTTACGTTCATAGACAAACTGTGCATGATTGGTAAAGATCTGATGAAAAATGCAGTCTCTATCCTGAATAATGTCCATTTTTGTATATTTTTCCAAAAACAAAAGGCAATAAATCTGGAGTTTCTAGCCCGATATTGCTTATATTCGACTTCACTTGTAATCTTATGGTCATAGACAAACTGTGCAAGATTGGTGAAGATTGGATGAAATATGAAGTCTCTATCATAATAAATGTCCAATTTGTTGCATATTTTTTTAACAAACAAAGGGCAATAACTCCGATGTTTCTTGTCCGATCTTGCTTATATTCGATTTTAACTGTAGTCTCATGTTAATAGACAAACTGTGCATGATTGGTGAAGATTGGATAAAAAAAATGAAGTCTCTATCCTGAATAATGTCCATTTTGTATATTTGTTTAATAAACAAAGGGCAATAGCTCTTGAGTTTGAAACACGATCTGGCCCATTTTGCCATCTGCGGAGATCTGATGGTCATACACAAACTGTGAAAGTTTGGTTAAGATTGGATAGAAAATAAAGTCTATATGTTGGAAAAAGGCATTTTTGCACTTATTTTGTATGAAAAAGGGGCAAATAATTCTAATGTTACTGGTGTGATCTGACCCAATAACAATCCCATTCGAGATTTTATGGTCATACACAAACTGTGCAAGTTTGGTTAAGATTGGATAAAAAATGAAGTCTCCAGCGTGAATACGAACTCAATTGTTGACGGCACACGGACGACAGACCATGGACGACGGACGTCGCAGGAGAGGTCCCCTATACCAAAAAGCTAACCGAGCACTTTGTGCTCAGGTGATCTAAAAACAAAATCTGTTGATTTCGGTGAATGATTGAATATTTATTTCACACGTGGTCATAATTTTTGTTTTTCGTAGCTAAGCCGTTTTTTAGACTGTTGACGGAAGCCAACAGTCATTTTAAAGAGGTATTTTTAAAACACGTATCGCGGAAAACTACTTCTTTTCTTTGCAGACTTATTTAAATTATGCAGTATGGAAAATCAAGAGCACGCTTTGTATAACCTACTATTAACTCGGTAGGCTATGAATCACTAACAAATGATGCTTCTATTTAAACTACCATGCTTCATCGGTTATTCTGCATGGCTCGTTGCAGATTGACTTGTTAACTAGCATGTAAATAATTCCGATGGCATTAGATAATTAGCTTGAAAAATCTGTGTTCATTACTTACAAATTAAGTTTATTATGATGTCGTATACTATTGAATAAGAAGCCATATTATCAAGTTTAAAGGTGGAAAATTGATCTTCATTCAAAAAAATGTTTCCTTTTTAGCAGAAATTCACTCATAATTCACATGCTTATAGTTTCTTTTGTTGCCAACAGTCTTCTAAGCAGTCAGCAATTTTATTTCTATAACCACTCGTGGAATAAAATTCAATCATTCACCAAAATCAACAAATATCCTCTATTTTGTGTACTTATTTGCACATTTTCATTGATTTACTTAATTGGAAACTGAAAGTCAAACAAATATACACGTGTAGAGAATAGATCATCATGAATAAGGTCTACCTTGACATTTGTTATGTGTTGGTTTTTGGTCAATCATTGTCAAATTGTCAGAAGATGTTGAAACTAAATACAAATTGTTTCATAAGCGGCGGGCATATACGGGACTTTAGACTGAAAGCAATTCCCAACAGGCGGGAATTTCACACGCCAAATGATTGCGGGTCCCGGGGAATAGACTTTGTTCGGATTTTAGATCCCCATAATATTGGTCCCCGGGCCATGTAGGGTCGGCAGCAAAAGTAGAGTCGGTCGGGAAACCAGAAACAGGACTATTTTTTTCTTTGGCCTAACATAATGAGATATTTTATCAAAACAAATCAACAAAAATGTTTGAAAAAATTAAAAACCCAAATGGGTATCGAACGCACGACTTTGGAGCCATACGAAGTAAATGACAGTAACTGCGCTACTCTGCTTTGTATGGAAACGAGTGTAAACTATGTTTTTACAAAATGCTCACAATTCTGACGTCAAAATGTACACATTAAAAGGGCCATATTATAAATCGATTTTTATCTCAGAATGCGAAAACTTTTTTCCCATTATATGAACCTTATTTTAACGGTTATTATATGTCATTATTAATATCTTAATTCAAGATTTGTTAAGGAAATTACCCCGTTGAGGCCCTTTTAGTTGACATAGTCCCTTTAAGTTAATTTATGAATAATAATAATAATAATAATAATAATAATAATAATAATAATAATAACATGTAGTACCAGCTTGACAGTTTACAGGCCAGCATTCTGAGGTTTGGTTAATACCAACAGTTTTAGATCTTGTGAAAGGCAGTCCTAAATCAGGAAAGATAAAATCTCATTTCAAGGTGACAAACTTGCTGATAACAGACTGCATGTCAAGTTAGCAACCAAAAACACATGCAATTTCAAAATACTTTATCGCTACGTACATGTATTGGTTAACAAAATGTGTATTAATAGCACCCAGTTGCACAAAATTTAAATCCTGATTGAGCTAAAAACATACTCCTTTTTTTTAAAAATAAAATTACTTACAAGAACAACTTTTGTTTAAATTAAAATTTAATTAAAACTTTAAATTATCATTCATTAAAAAAAAAACTAAAAATCTGACCATCATCAATTTGATTAAAATAAATTACCTTGCAAAATATGTATTGGCTGTTAGTTTAGTTGGCTGTTGACGTTCTGAGAAGTTCGATCAGGGAGTGCATGTACAATGTATTCAGTAAAAAGTATTTATGCAGTGTTTCTTAGCTAAATAAACCAGGTATGCAGGTTAGACTATTTGGAGTTTACAGGAACAAGAGATTTTTATAAAACAGTTATGCCCTCTCTAGGTCAAAAGCAATCTTTAAAATATCAAGTTTGGTGATGATCGGAAGAGAACTGTTGGACATAGGGAGCGGAAACTGTAAAAAAGGTTCATTTGAGATTAATGAAGGGCCATAACTCTGCAGTTCCTATGGTGTTTTGGTTGATAATCAAACTTGGCAAAGCATTATAACCTAAAATATCTTCATAATGTTTGGTGAAGATTAAATGAAAACTGTTGGACTTAAGAGAACGGAAATGGCTAAAATGCCAATTTTTGATAATTCAAGGGCCATAATTCCTGGGGCGATTTAGCCGATTATCAAACTTGGCTGAGATATTATGCCCACAAACATTTTCAGCAAGTTTGGTGAAGATCGGATGAAAACTGTTGGACACAGAGAGCGGAAAGGGCTAAAAAGGTTAATTTTAGATAATTCAAGGACCAGAACTCCATAATTCCTGCAGTGATTAAGCTGTTAATAGAATTTGGTTAAGATATTTTGCCGAGAAACATTTTCATAAAGTTTGGTTTAGATTTGATGAAAACTATTGGACTTATAGAGCGGAAACCAAGTGGTCTACTGACCAACAGACCGATCGGCCAAGATTAGCAAACCAATATACCCTGCCCTGCCATCTTCATATTGACGGGCATAATACAGGGGGGGGGGGGGGGGGTGTAATAGTGTTAGTATTTGACCAAATATTGTGTATATTTTTTTTAATATTGGCAATTTTCTTCCCATAATTTGTGAGAAACAAGCAAATATTCTGCTCGCAAATCAGCACTTTTGTTAAGACCAAACATACAAAAAAAGAGATAACGAAAGTGGATTATACAATTAAAACGTTATATATATCCTTGTATACTTCACACAGCATACATACAAATTAGGATTAAATGCTTTTCTCGTCATGTGAGGATGCTGCTCCCTCTTTACGTGGGTAATCTGCACGTGGATTGGCTCATTCATCCAGCAGTTGGGCCGCACATGTTGGAACCCCTTGACTGGGCAGTGAATACTCGAGAATGGAATGACCTTCCCTTCTGGAAAGAAAACAAGGAAAACCGTGATTATTTTTGTTCGTTGACAGGGTTTTTCAAAAGGACCCAATTATCGGGTCCTGTAGAAGAACCATATCCCATTCCCAACTGAATTGCACAAAGTTCCTAATTCTTTATATGTGGCGCGTCGTGGGAAAACCGGACTAAATGCATGTGCGTAAAGTGTCATCCCGGATTAGCCTGTGCAGACCGCACAGGCTAATCCGGGACAACACTTTCCGCCTACAGTGTATTTATGTTTAGAGGAGACTTCCATGAAACAGAAAATACCACAAAAGCGGAAAGTGCCATCCCGGATTAGCCTGTGCAGACTGCACAGGCTAATCCCGGATGACACTTTATGCACATGCATTAAGTCCGGTTTTCCAACGACGCGCCTCATATGATATTTATAGGATCTCACACGAGTTGTCATTTCATACCATATTTTATTCAACGACTGATACGAGTTGTTATTTCATACCATATTTTATTCAACGAGTTCAGGAATTTTGTTAGTAAGCAAGCCTTTGGCGTGTAATATGTAATTAGTACAAGTTATGCCGTTATTAATCTAGTGTCACAAACAACATTTTTATACTGAATGTGTACAATTAACACTTAACTTAAATTAACAGTGTGAGTTACATGTATTAATTTAGTAAACGAACTTACTTATGTTTACTTACGCTACATGTATATCGGTGGTGTTTGCACATCAATTGAATAGGCCTGATTAACGCTCGATATATAGCATAATGCACTTAATAATAGTGTTCAATTTTTTCAGAATGTTTTGAAATAACTTCTCATTTTAACGTACAAGTTATTAAAACAAACACCCGGTAAGCTGTGATAAAAACTACCGACCATATGGAGTTTGCATGATGAAATTTTATGGACCAGAATAATGCTATACTTCATACCATACTCTGCATAATGTAGGTTTTTAAATTTTGAAGATGTGTAAAATGTATCCCTCATTTAAACTTATTTTTTGGTCAATGGGTGAATTTTTTAAGATAAAACAAAACACTTTAAAGAACGATTAGAATTTAAATGGAGATTGAAATAGTATATCCCTGAATTATTGTTGATATATTTGAAATAATTTTGGACTAATTTGTTTGTCGGTCAATAAACAACGGTTTGGAGTTCTGATTGGTAACAATTTAATATCGAGGGCGTTAGCACGCTTGGTTTAATAGTCACGCATCAGAATGACATCGAGTTGTTTATTTACCGATTAACAACGATAATGCGCAAATTACTTTGATTCTAGCTTATGATCTGATTGTAATGAGATCTTCATTTTACTATGCTGCTCTCGGAATCATGTTTTCAACATGTTTTTGTTTCAAATATCAGAAAATGTTAAGTTATTTAATTTAACGAAGACAGTTTAATTAGATCATTTTGTCTAGAATGACTTTGACTAGCAAAGTTATCGATGTTGACAAGTTCCTTTAACAGTAAATAAGAGCTTTTGAATTGCATGTTTAGTTTTTATTTACATCCAAGTTTCGTGCTGCTAATGCAGATGCAATTGTATTTGGACATTTTTATACAAGCTCCTGTATAAATCCATCTATGCATATATGCCTTATTACCATAATTTAGTAGGTTACCATAAGTTCATGGCCGTTTAAAACTAAAAGAATGTTCGCTTGTGCATGCGAAAATATTGTCAGAATTACTATAACTGTTAAGTGAAATGTATGTTTTTGCAGTATCTGAAAGGGAAATCGTATTAAATGTCAACAAGTAAGTGACTTGGTCGTTTGAATCACAAATTAACGACATTAAATACACAAATTATTCACTACCCCACAACTATTTTGGAATCAAATTCATGAAATTTCGATCTGAAAAATCGTATATTTAGAACAGTTTTCCAAGGATAATTGCAAATGTATGATTAACTCCCTTGTGTTTATTTCTCACTGGAATTTTGCTATTTTCGGTAAAAAATAAATAAAAAAACAAAAACAATCCACCTTCCCTAAATTTGACTGACATTTTCAAACTTAACTTTAAGTTAGCATTCCTACCCACGAATCGCTGCGTGCAATTTTATCATTTATTTAATATTGAAGAACAATAACACAATATAAATATGTATAGATTCATGAAGCCTAAAGACAGCAAAGTTAAACCTACACAAAGAAAATTAACAAAGTGTGTAGATTTCATCAGGCCTATATTGTAACCTTTAAAAATATGATAAGGATTGGGTATTTTTAATAATAATATTTTCAAAAACATCAGTTTTCACCAAGATTTTCGTCCTTTGATCAGCACAGGTTCCAGCACAAACAATGTGAAACTAAATTGATGCTGTAAACACTCTTTCCCAACCAAAGTACGCCAGCCAATCAGAGCCCACGAAATTATGAGAAGCTTCCAGACGATACAGATCAGTATGGTCAGGTACAATAACATAACATATACATGAAATAGCAACAAAAATCGGTCTTTTAATTACTTTGTTTGCAAAGAGCACATTGCAAAGTGTGTTTTATCCAACTCAGTGGTGAGATAACAGAATTTATTAACGCGCTTGCGCCACAATTGTAAATAAGACCCACGAAATTAGGGTGACACGGCATATACTACTCAAAAGTTCTAAGCAGCCACTTGATTATTTTAAACTTTTTAGACCAAAAGCTTTATTCACATTTTTTGTTTGGAATGTAAATATTTTTCATGATTCATTCATATCGTATTATACAAACACTGGACATTCAATAAAGATATAGAAAAGTCCATTACTGAAGTAGCGGTCAGGGGCGTAGCTTGGGTTAAAAAAATGTATAGGCACAATAGGTGGAATCTACAAAATGACGCTGTAAGCAATAATTTGGGCCAGGAGTGTTTATACAAACAACAAACTTCAGCTAAACCTCGATTCTACAAACAAAATATTTGTAAAATATGCCTGTGTTTCATGAAATGTATTTCATATTGACGTAATCAATTCGTTAAACAATGAAGTTTCAACACAGCCAAGAAAGATCCCCTCACCCCAATCCCCCCTCTTGTTTTTATTCAGTTTTGGCATATTAAAAATTGTCATCCCTGGAAAGTGTATAGGCACGTGGATATAGTGCGTAAAGGAAGCTACGCCCCTGGCGGTTTAGAATTTTTGAATAGTGTGTATTAAAAGTTTGTATGAAGAAAACAAAAACTCAAAATTCAACCAACTTTAATAAATGCTAAATTTATTATAAATAAGTACACACAATTACATGAAGTCATGACGATACTAATATGTATGCGTTCAAGCATGCAATAATTTTGGCTATAAGTGCAGTGCAGTGTTGTGGTTCATTTAAAATGCACAATTTAAATACTGGTTGTAATAAGCAAACAATTTAATGCAGTTTTATAACGCCCCTTGGCGTCCTTGTTTGTGTTGATCCGATTAACTAGATATTGAGGAGTGAAGCTTTTGCACGGGTATCCTCATCATTGTCTAAAAGATTATGAAAGAAGATTATTCGTTTTCCTTTTGACTCTTGTCTGAATATTCTATTAGGCGTATCACGAGTTGCACTGCCGTTCATTTTAATGCAAATAGGTACAACCTTGTATAAGTGGTCTATGTATACGTTGCACTGATTTACAGTGGTGTATTTTCCAGAATGATTCTATGGCCTTTACCATTTCTTCCTTAGTTTATGGTTCACTTTTTGATACATGGCGCTTAAGCTGATTCCAAACCATCTCGATTGGATTTAAGTCCTGAATATGTGCCATTTCAGGTTGTTAATTCCATTGCTTTCCATAAAATCCCTAGCCATTGAGAACGATGTTTTGGATCATTGTCCTGCTGAAAACTATGTGATCCGGGGAATGTAGAGCGAATACATGGCACTAAGTTATTGCATAAAATTGATTTCGTATAAAATTCTTAATTCCTTCAAAAATTGTAATTCTGGTTGGTCCACGTCGACTTATTCCAGCCCATGTAACTATATACATGTAACTTCAGTGGGTGTTTAGGTTTGGGCATGCACGTGTTTATCAACTGTTTAGGCCTGTATGAAGTCCGTTTGTTGGAATGTACTTGAATGGAAGATTCATCTGTAAAGATAACGTCATCGGATGTGGCGTTTACCTCAAGCAGGCTCTCACAGAAAGTTTTTTTTACGACCTTATTCTGTTCCCTTACTAGCTGCGCATACCTAGGAGTGGCACTCGTAAACCCAGTGATCTTAATGGCGCGTTTTGTAGTTGACAGACTGAATGCCGCTCCTTCTTCTTGTATAAAGAAAACTGCCCTGCCCCCTGGTGACCATGTTTTTTCACGAATCAAAATGATTTCAAGGAATCTGGTAGAGGGTCACCCAAGGAACATTTCTGTGAAATTATTTTGAAATCCAGTCAGTGGTTTCAGACTAGAAGATTTTTAAAGTTTTCAATACAGTTATATAAGCAAAACTTCCATGCACCCCTGGTGGCCATGTTTTTTAAAGAATCAAAATGACTTCAAGGAATTTGGTAGAGGGTCACCCAAGGAACATTTCTGTGAAATTATTTTGAAATCCAGCCAGTGGTTTCAGTCAAGAAGATTTTTAAAGTTTTCAAATTATCAATATAAGAAAAACTGCATGTTTTTTAACAAATCAAAATGATTTGAAGGAATTTGATAGAGGGTCACACAAGGAGCATTTATGGGAAAACTATTTTCAAATCCAGCCAGTGGTTTCTGACAAAAAGATTTTTTTTATGTTTTCCAGTTTTTAAGCTTTTGGTTGCCATGGTTGCCAGTTTTCAACATATTTTAATAAATTGAAGGAATTTGGTAGAGGACCATCCCAGGACCATTCCTGCCAAGTTAGGCTAAAATCCACCCAGTGGTTTCAGAGAAGAAGTTGTTTGAAGTAAAATGTTGATGACATATGATGGACGCCGGACACAGACTGACTACAATAGCTCACCCAAACTACAAGCCCATACTTATATATACCATACAAGCAGCAAGTAGCATGGTGCACTCTAAATAGTGTACAAATATTTCTCAATTAAGGAGGAAATGTAAAACAGTGTAGAAGTATTTTTCAATTAAGGAGAAATAATAAATCAGCTTCAAAAATCATGTAAGATAATTACTCGAGTTTCCAAAATCCCAATTCAAATGTAAAGGTCAGTCCAAAAGTTACATGATTAAATGATACTGAATAAGTTACAAACTAAACAGTCCAAAAACTACAGAAAATAATTAACCCTTTCAGGCACTAGATCACATGATCTAAATCCTATATTCTGTTTGCTTGTTTACACCATGAATTCTAGCTATTGATTTTATTGTTTTAATCTTTTTCCTGACTGGATGCCAAGACAGACAGTGGAAAATTTTATTGCTGCACAAGCAGCCAACTATAGGTCAGAAGCAGGCTATCAATGGTTACTATGTGTAATGATGCTGATCTCAAATAGAAGTATCATGTTGACTCAGAGTGATGTATTGAGTTTACTGATAAGCAGACTCCACTATCTGGGTTATATCTGTGAATGAGCTACAACGGGAAATAACACATTTCTGGCAATTATCTTGCTGATAGTTCATTTACCTCCCTTTACAAGGTGAGTTATTCAGGAATAGATGTATTTGGGACCAAAAAAGGGACAATAACTCTGGTGTTCCAGGTCCGATCGAACTCGTCCAAGATTTTATGGTTATACACAAACTGTGCCAGTTTGGTCAAGATTGAATAAAAAAATGTAGTCTTTATCGTGATAACAGGCCAAATTGTTGACGGCATACGGACGACGCAGGAGAGGTCCTCTATACCAATAGCTCACTGAGCACTTCGTGCTCAGGTGAGCTAAAAAAAAGACAAATCTTTTGGATAACTTCCTCAAGAATCTTCTTGGAGCTTGTGACTGTCACTGTTTTTGGATAAGGTGTCTCTTAGACCATCCTCACCAGTTCGCCAATACATAACTTTCAGATGATTTTTACAGCGGTAGATCTCGTTAAAATTCATCAATGGAACACCCATGTTTACACAATGAACAGTATTTTAAATTATCCAACGGAACACCAAACTTGATCACCCGATGTCTCGCTCTCCACCCATCTCGACTGACAACTTTTCCAAGTTTTACATGTGAATAAATGTTATTACACAGCGATGGGCATGTATCTCCTTCACGCAGATATGCTTTTATAAACTAATAATTATGTTCAATAACAATACTCCTTGGACGTTTATTTATAAGTATTTAAACTTTAGTGTAATGAAAATGTCACTTGAAGGTATTCCCCATGACGGTGAACCCTGTTTTTGTGCAAACTACATTTTTTACTTTCATATTTAAACACCAATAAGCATTTATTTTATAAATTTAATTGAAAATAACTCAGAATTCAAAAAGTAATGTTTATTTTGCGGAAATAATGTCTACTTCGGATCACATCGATTAGATTTACGGTTAGTGGCGAATGGGCCAAGTAAACCGATATTTCGCGAGTATTTCCGAAGTCATTAGGACGTTTCTACCTGAAGTGCAAATTAGGTCAAGGTCAAAGTGAGGTTGGGTGATATGGGTGGATTAGGAACGGTCATAAGTAACATCTGTGTAAATATCCAAGTGTTGTAGTAAGCGGTGTTGGTGCTAGACAAAACGGTAAAATCTAGTTAACCAAGAAATGGCACTTTCGAATTATTATAAGTCCAACTTAGGTCAAGGGCAAGGTCAAAGTGAGGTTGGGTGATATGGGTGGATAGTGAATGGTGGAAGCAACAACTGTGTAAGTATCTAAGTGTTGTAGTAAGCCAAGTTGGTGCTAGATGACATGGGGGGATAAAAACAACTAATAACTTGACCAAAATATGTTGATAAATCCTAAAAGTTGTGTACTGACATGATATCATTTCATGTTGGCAATGTCATTTCAACAAACAAGAGGGCCAAATGGCCCTGGGTCGCTCACCTGAGTTTCATTAGTCGAACAATTTTCCATGTGTTAGATTTTTATACGGATATGGGTATACTGATAAGGACTGATGGAAATACGGCCTTAATCATCATGGTTTGAAAAACTTAAGTTACAACAGACCTTCAAAATTTGGGAAGTACATATTGAAATTGAAGCTTTTTCTTCAATTTACCTAGTGACCTACTTTTTGACCCCACATGACCCAGATTCGAACTCAGCTGAGATATCATTGGGACAAATGTTCTGACCAAGTTTCATGAAGATTGGACAAAAATTGTGACTTCTAGAGTGTTAACAAGCTTTTTCTTCAATTTGACCTAGTGACCTAGTTTTTGACCCCACATGACCCAGATTTGAACTCGGTCAAGATATCATTGGGACACATGTTCTGACCATGTTTCATGAAGATTGGACAAAAAATGTGACTTCGAGAGTGTTAACAAGCTTTTTCTTCAATTTGACCTAGTGACCTAGTTTTTGACCAAACATGACCCAGATTCGAACTCAGCCGAGGTATCATTGTGACAAATGTTCTGACAAAGTTTCATGAAGATTGGGCAAAAAATGTTACTTCTAGAGTGTTAACAAGCTTTTTCTTCAATTTGACCTAGTCACCCCACATGACCCAGAATCAAACTCGGCCGAGATATCATTAAGACAAATGTTCTTACCAAGTTTCATGAAGATTTGGCAAAAAATGTGACTTCTAGAGTGTTAACAAGCTTTTTCTTCAATCTGACCTAGTGACCTAGTTTTTGACCCCACATGACCCAGATTCGAACTCGGCCGAGATATTATTGGGGCAAATGTTCTGACCAAGTTTCATGAAGATTGGGCAAAAAATGTGACTTCTATAGTGTTCACAAGCTTTTCCTATAGCCATTTAAGGAAAACTGAAACCCCCCCCCGGCGGCCATGTTTTAAACGGACCGGAACCATTTTACGACCACGGCCGAGATATAATAACAACAGATATTCTGAGCATGTTTCATGTTGATTAGGCAAAAAATGTGACTTCTAGAGTGTTCACAAGCTTTTTCTATAGCCATATTAGGAAAACTGCCCCGTCCACTGGTGGCCATGTTTTTCAATGGAGCAGAACCATTTTCAAACTTGGCCGAGATATCATAAGAACAAAGGTTCTGAGCAAGCTTTATGTTGATTGGGCAAACATTTTGACTTCTAGAGTGTTCACAAGCTGTTTCTATAGCCATATAAGGCCAACATTTTTTAATCTTTTGTTTTACGGGAGCGCCGACACTAAATTTTGACAAAATCAAATAAAAATAAAAGTAACTTTTGTGAATTTTATTTATAATTTCCCCGCCGACTTTGTATTTTATTCATAGCACAAAAAAATTATATGCCGATAGCTAAAATGTTTTGTACTATGTTCCAATAAAAAGTACTATTTCCATTTCTTTCCCGATGGAGACCAAACACTTTGAGAACGAATATAAATTCGGCAAAATGTAAGGACTGGTTTTTGTATAGAACACATAGTTTATAACACAAACCGTTAATTTCCAATAACCAGTTTAGCACAGTCTGCCAGGTGCATGGTTTCATCTCCGAAATTCATTATCAAATTTGTTACAACCAGCTGTTTGTCAGCATTCACTGTCTTATTAAAGATGATTGCTAGCAAGCTGTTGTAGAATCAGCCCACACAACTAATTAAAGGATTATCTTATTGATAAATGGAGTGTGAAATTTTGTGTCTGGAATATGTCAAATGCACTGGTTATGGGGGGGGGGGATGTCTCGCTCTCCACCCATCTCGACTGACAACTGTTCCAAGTTTTACATGTCAATAAATGTTATTACACAGCCATGGGCATGTATCTCCTTCACGCAGATATGCTTTTATAAACTAATAATTATGTTCAATAATAATACTCCTTGGACGTTTATTTACAAGTATTTAAACTTTAGTGTAATGAAAACGTCATTGAAGGTATTCCCCATGCCGGTGAACCCTGTTTTTGTTAAAACTACATTTTTTACTTTCATATTTAAACACCAATTAGCATTTATTTTATAAATTTAATTGAAAATAACTCAGAATTCAAAAAGTAATGTTTATTTTGCAGAAATAATGTCTACTTTGGATCACATCGATTAGATTTACGGTTAGTGGCGAATGGGCCAAGTAAACCGATATTTTGCGAGTATTTCCGAAGTCATTAGGACGTTTCTACCTTAAGTGCAAATTAGGTCAAGGTCAAGGTCAAAGTGAGGTTGGGTGATATGGGTGGATTGGGAACGGTCATAAGTAACATCTGTGTAAATATCCAAGTGCTGTAGTAAGCAGTGTTGGTGTTGGGGAGGGGGGGGTTTACATTTCGGACAGTACAGTCAACGTGTTCTTGAGTTCTTACTTCAAATATAATATCCTATTTTACTAATTAGTTGTTTGTGATACATTTACTACATGTAATTGATATATATTTTGTTTAGCCTTTTTATGTTAACCAGAGTGCAACAATTCATTATAGTATACTATTTACAAATTTTAGTTCATTCATTAATATTTTGTGAAGCACTTGTAAATATTATAACGGTGAGTGTATACATGTTGACATTAAAATTATATTTAAAGTTATTCAAATTACTGCAATGAACAATAAACTACAATGTTTAATGCATTTAATATAGTGCAAGTAATTTAAGTGTACAAGTGCTTTTGTTAATGCCATAATATTAATATACAGCACTGACAGTAAAATATATATCAATTAAAACAATAAAAACATTGAGGTAGGATCCTAGAAAAGCCAGATGACAGGGGAATAGTGACAAATCATACTACAATTACATGACGCTTACCATTAGTAATGTGTGGATTGTAAACATCTTATAGCTGTTAATATCTTCCCCCAATATTGCTTATTTTTTTCCCCCTAAATCAGACATTTCGTGCTAATTTTCCCTATAAAAAGGCCAGGCCCTTTTCCCCAAATCGGCAGAGAAAAATCTGAAAATTGATCAAAAACGAAAGAGAATCCATTTCAGTTCGCAAAATAGCACAGTACAACACAGTTTCTGACATCGTTACCGATTTATGTTAAAAAAATGTAATCATTTTGAGTGTATTTGCCGACGAAGCAGAGGTGTTCTCAATCATACACTTTGACATTATGAAAAGCTTTGGGGAGGTTTGATGAAATAAATATTATTGATTAAAATGCCATACTTAAATTATATGCATTATTAAACTGTATAAATTGCCTAATGATTGCATCGGACCAGTTTGAAAATAGGTAAACTTTTAGGGTAAACTTATAGGCCATGTCAATTTAAAGTATGAATAAAAGAAAACAGGTCGGGAAAACTACTAAATTTCAGTATTAAGTTAGTGAGCTCCAGATGATCCAGTAGTTACAAAAAGAATGAAAATTGACAAGATACCGGGGTCAACGAACATGCCAGCTAATTAATGTTTAAATTAAAATAATAACAAGTGTACAAACACAGAAATATGACAATACAATATGAAACAAAAGCAGTTGTCAAGTTAAAAATAATAAATGTTTGGATAAATATTGTTTTTGGCCGTGACTGTTAAAAAATGTTTTATTTTGAAAATAAATTTAAAAAAAAAAATTTCATTTTTATTTTGTTTGTCGACTGGTGATAAAAAGACATATTATTTTTATTTCTCCCCCCCCCCCCCGCCGACTCAATTAAATCCCGTAAAACAAAAAATAAAAAAATGTTGGCCTAAGGAAAACTGCCCCACCCCTGCCGGCCATGTTTTTAAACGGATCAGAACCATTTTCAAATTCGGCCAAGATATCATTGGGACAAATGTTCTGACCAAGTTTCATGTTGATTGGGCAAAAAATGTGACTTCTAGAGTGTTCACAAGCTTTTTCTTCAATTTGACCTAGTGACTGTGTTTTTGACCCCACATGACCCAGTTTCGAACTCAGCCGAGATATCATTGGGACAAATGTTCTCACCAAGTTTCATGAAGATTGGCCAATAAATGTGGCCTCTAGAGTGTTCACAAGGTAAATGTTGATGACGCACGACGCACGACAGACAAAGGGGGATCACAAAAGCTCACAATGAGCACATTGTGCTCAGGTGAGCTAAAAAACGTCAATGCGTTTGGTCAGTCAAAGAATAATTATGTAGCCAATGAAAACGCTCAAGATGTTACCCTACACAAGTGTAAGATAAAAATATTTGTAATGGCTGTATTACACGGAAAACAAGGTATAGCACGTGAAATATATGCCTTTAAACGATCCTAGCTACATGTATACATGTATGTATCTATGATTAAAACAACCTGAAAGGTCAACTAATGTAAAAAATATACACAGTCTTATTTATTTCATAAGGTAATATAACAATAATGATTCAGAAATTATTCTAATGGAAGGCTAATATAAGCGAGTTTCATAAGTTAATTATTAAACAAGAACAAAAGATATTTCAATACAGGTCTAAGTTTTCCACATGAAATGTACTGGTACATTTAGTTAGTGTTTTGGCCATAGCATGATTAATGTTATTATTGATTAAGGTAGACACATTGTATCAGATTTCATGTACCAGATTAAATCTGACAAGGGCTTGCATTAATGGAAGTTTGCGAGTAATTTACTCCCAGTTTTTGTCACAGGACTTCCAAAGTTGCAGCCATGGACGTATCAAAAAGTTAAAAAGAATGCTTAAAACCTCTAATATCCAACAGTTGGAAGACTCGTAACATTTTCACCTTTGTGCAAGCCCTGTTTATAATTCAAAGTTTACAATAGGTCTGAAAAAAAACAACATGAAGTGAAAAACATGATTGAAGTACAATAATAGCTATACTAAGTGTACTGATATGTGCTGTGAAAATTGTAATGTACATATTTATATCACGCAATACTGTCAAAACTTCCAAATATTATGAGCAAAACTTCCAAAATCAGAAGCCAAGTTCAAAGTTCCAGTTTTTAAAAGTTAATGAAATCCTTGCATGTACCAACTCTTTTTAAAGGATATATCTACAAGGTGCAAAGGAACACATGGGGGCAACTGCAGTAATAAAACTAAAATGTAAATATTATTATTGGCATATAGTTCAGGTTAAAATAATGTATTAGGGAAAGATCTAGAGAAGAATAGCAGGCACCCTGCTCCTTTTTGGCCCCCCCCCCCCCCCGCTGCCCCTCTGCGCTGATCAACACATAAATGTTGAATATCTTTTGAAATTCAACATATTTTTTTCACAATTTCAACTGCAAATAAATAGACTATGCTTGAAAAGCTTAATCAGAAGCATTAGACTCATTAAAGCCCTGGATTTAGCAAATTATTAGAAAAAGTCAACAAACTGTTCCAGTTTTCCCCTGATCCGTTTTAGCAGCCTCTGTACCTATTTATATCCTAGATCTTTCCCTAATGTATAATTTATATAATAGAACAAGAGGGCCTTGATGGCCCAAAGGGCTCACCTGAGTACTGGCAAAGATGAAAGCCTTACTGTTGTGAAAGGCTTGTGGAAATGTACACCATAATGTCCTTTAATCATTTGTCTAGCTGATTTACTCTCATTTGTCTAGCTGATTTACTCTCATACATAGAACAAGTAAGGACCTGGATATATTTTCTCGACTCTAGTATCCAACCTTTCGCAGGCAATTTTGGAGGAATAGTGTCAATGCTGCAGTTCTGAAAGATAATGGCAACCGCTGCGCAAATGTCATGTCATGCTTGCTGGCTTGTTTCAAAGAGTAGAGTGTATTGCCATTTACCCGTCCTATATTGACACTCGCTTTAGATTTTATGGTCATAGACAAATTGTGCAGGTTTGGTCCAGACTGGTTGAAATGAAGACCTCGTCTTGCAACAAATTCATTTTTGCATTTATTTTCACAATTAAGTGGATATAACTGCTGTGGCCTGTCTCATTTGCTGCTTGTGTTGAGATCTTATAGCCATACAAAACATGCGGAAGTTTTCTCAAAATTGAATGAAAAATGAAATCTCGATGCACGAAAAAGGTAATTTTTGCTTTTTTTTTCACTATCAAAGGGGCCATAACTCTGATGTTTGTTGCCAATCTGACCCATTGTTGGCTTCTGCTGCAGTTGTATGATCACATACAAACTGTGCAAGTTAAGTCAAGATTGGAAGAAAAATAGTCTCTATGAACAAAAAACGCAATTTTTGCATTTTTCTCCACATACAAGGGGCCATAACTCCGGTGTCTGTGGTCTTACCTTACCCATTTTTGGCTCCTGCTAAAATCTTTTGGTCACACGAAAACTGCGGAAGTTTGGTCAAGATTGGAAGAAAAATGAAGTTTTAACAAGGTAAAATGGCAATCTTTGCCTATTTTTCAACAAACAAGAGCTGTCGGAGGACAGCACACTCGACTTTTCTTGTGCTTGTCAGAGTTACTGGCATTTTTTTCTAAAACAAGATACATGGAAATTCCACGAAAACCTAATTTTTCAAATGAAATGCATTAAAGTCAGCACATCAATAAAATTTTTAGTAATGGTAAACTTGACCTTGACCCCACCCACCCCATATGCAATCCCAAGCAAGGTCTCGATATTAGGTATCTATGTATTAAGTTTCATTAAAATATCTCAATGCGTTCTAACGTTATTGAGCGGAAACCATTTTTCTATTTTTAGTAACAGTGAGCTTGACCCCACCCACCATGCAATCCCACGCGAGGCCTCGATATAAGGTATCTATGTATTAAGTTCGATTAAAATATCTCAATGCATTTTTAAGTTATTGAGCGGAAACCTTTTTTCTATTTTTAGTAACAGTGACCTTGACTCCACCCACCCCATATGCAATCCCAAGTGAGGTCTCAATATAAGTATCTATGTATAAAGTTTTATTAAAATATCTCAATGCGTTCTCAAGTTATTGAGTGGAAACCGTTTTTCTACTTTAGTAACAATGACCTTGACCTTGACCCTATACGCAATCGCAAGTGAGGTCTCGATATAAGGTATGTATGTATTAAGTTTCATCTCGATATAAGGTATGTATGTATTAAGTTTCATTAAAATATCTCAATGCGTTCAAAGTTATTGAGCGGAAACCGTTTGTCTATTTTTTGTAACAGTGACCTTGACCTTGATCCTACCCACCCCATATGCTATCCCAAGCGAAGACTCGATATAAGATATGTATGTATAAAGTTTCATAAAAATATCTCAATGCGTTCTCAAGTTATAGAGCGGAAACCTTTTTTCTATTTTTAGTAACAGTGACCTTGACCCCACCCAGCCCATATGCAACCCCAAGCGAAGTCTCGATATAAGGTAAATATGTATTTAGTTTCATTAAAATATCGCAATGCGTGTTCCAATTACTGAGCGGAAACCGTTTTTCTATTTTTAGTAACAGTGACCTTGACCTTGACCCCACCCACCCCATATGCAATCCCAAGTGAGGTCTTGATATAAGGTACCTATGTATTAAGAGTTATTAAAATATCTCAATATGTTCTCAAGTTATTGAGCGGAAACTGTTTTTTATTTTTAGTAACAGTGACCTTGACCTTGACCCCACCCACCCCATATGCAATCCCAAGTGAGATCTCGCTATAAGGTACATGTAGAGTCCTTTTCTGTGTTATATGTAATAAACTTTCACTAATCACTTATCTTTTTGCTTCTATATCCAAAGAAATAAGTATTTTATCAGCAAGATAAACACTCCAGCTTGTCCGCCATGAAGTCACGTGTCACATTACTCAACTGTATTGAATGTTCCATCTGAATTGAGACACCAGTCCTGTATGGAACACACACCATCCTCCCCTCATACAACAAAATTAAACAGAAATCCCTACCTACCCTCGTTTTTTTGTGGGCATGAGACCAGAAATGGATATATATTTTTTACTTGTCTTAATGCGAGTAAATATTTCGGGGAAGATTTTCAGTGAATAACAACATGGAGTCAGTATGTTTCAACTTGTTCCCTCTTCCCAACACCTGTTAAAACTTGGATTGGAACAGGAAATTTCAACCAAGAAACTTCCTCCAAGCCCAGCGCCCTCCTGATATGAAAATGCTTAAAGGGGCCTACTCTTGCACTGCCAAACATAACAATTCAATAACAATAATTGTGTCAAATATTTTGTCACAGTTTCCAAAAAGACAAACTTCATGTACTACCTTATATATAGGAGATCCTGATACAGAATGGAATTAATATGTCATTTATGAATGATTATCATTTGTTATGAATTAAGAAATAATTTTTAATTTATCATTGTTTATTAGCCGATAAACGATGATTTGGAGTTCTGATGAATGAAACCACGAAGAAGTAAGCTAGAGTTGTTTAATAACTACGCATCAGAACAACAAAGAGATGTTTATTGGCCGATAAACAACTATGATCGTAAATTATTTTGATTCTAACATGATTTGACATATATTTTTGCAATTTAAAAATGAAGGATAGTATTACAATATTATCAGTGCTAATCTACTTATCTATCAGGACCCTCTTTCAGTTTGGAGGAGGCCACCCACAGCTCCATGACGGGGGAATTGTTTCGTTCATTCCAAGCAAGCCTTACTGAGGACATTTAAAAATGTACAGTCTGCATAAAATTAACATTCAGTGTGCAAACTAATTTATTTTTAATCATTAAAATGTTATTTTAACTTAACTTTAACAGCACACATAAAAAAGTTTGTAGATAGAATATATTAAATTGAATTTGGTTTTGATGCATATGAATGGGCCAAATTTTGACATTGGAGGGGAAAGGGAGCTGTTTGTGCTGGTGGAAGCAGCCTAATTTTGGTTGCAAGCCTTACTTTAGAGAGGGGAATAGGGAGCTGTTTGTGTTGGAGGAAGCAGCCTAATGTTTGTTGCTAGCTGTACTTAAGCAAGGGGAAAAGGCAGCTGTTTGTGCTGGGGGAAGCAGCCTAATGTTTGTTGCTAGCTGTACTTAAGCAAGGGGAAAAGGCAGCTATTTGTGCTGGGGGAAGCAGCCTAATATTTGTTGCTAGCTGTACTTAAGCAAGGGGAAAAGGCAGCTGTTTGTGCTGGGGGAAGCAGCCTAATGTTTGTTGCTAGCTGTACTTAAGCAAGGGGAAAAGGCAGCTGTTTGTGCTGGGGGAAGCAGCCTAATGTTTGTTGCTAGCTGTACTTAAGCAAGGGGAAAAGGCAGCTATTTGTGCTGGGGGAAGCAGCCTAATGTTTGTTGCTAGCTGTACTTAAGCAAGGGGAAAAGGCAGCTGTTTGTGCTGGGGGAAGCAGCCTAATGTTTGTTGCTAGCTGTACTTAAGCAAGGGGAAAAGGAGCTGTTTGTGCTGGGGAAAGCAGCCTAATGTTTGTTGCTAGCTGTACTTTAGAGAGGAGAAAAGGGAGCTGTTTTTGCTAGGGGAAGCAGCCCAATTTTGGTTGCAAGCTGTACTTTGCGTCACAGGAAATTAATATATTGTGTTTGTGGGACGAGCAAACAAATAAAAAAGAGATAAAGTTAAAATCTTTAAAGATAAAGTGAATGTTCATATAATATCCACAGATCTCAAATTACCATTCAGCTTTTGTGCAGTTTATCTAGCAATTGCTATGGTAGCACAAAATGTCAATGCAAAAAACCATTTCAAACAGTGATGAATATCAAATATCCATTTATATACTTTTTGTAGAAATAATAATTTCTTTAGAATGAATATAACTAGGATTGTCACATGAGAGACGGATATACCCCCACAATATGGCCTGGTCATAAAACTATGGTATCCATTCGAAAGAAATGGACAAAGAGAGAATGCTTTAATTTGTGAATGGTCAACAGTTTATTTGGAAAAAATTTATTTCAATAGGAGCCATAACTCTGTCAACATTAAGTGGTTTGTAGCCAAAGTTGAACTTGATCTGTATTTTATGATGTTACACCTATGTACCAAAAATAAGTTAAATATGTGAATCCTTTCATTAGTAAATTACTAATTGTCCATGTTTTTCGGGAATTAAAGTCAAAAAGGTGCCATAACTGTGTCAAAATTTAGTGGTGTGTAACCAGTCGAACTTGACCTGTATTTTATGATGCTACACATGTGTATCAATAACTATTTAAATATGTCAAGCCATTGTTGATTTATCATCAAGAAACCATGTTTTTAGGGAATTTAAGTCAAATAAAGGGCCATAACACTGTCAAAACTTAGTGGTTTGTAACCAAAGTAGAACTTGACCCGTTTATTATGATGCTACACATGTATACCTAGAATTATTTGAATATGTCATGCCATTCTTGAGTTATCATCCGGAAATGATGTTTTTAGAGAATTTTAAGTTGAAAAGAGGCCATAACTCTGTCAAAATTTAGTTGTTTGTAACCAACATCGAACTTGACCTGTATTCTATGATGTTACACATGTGTACCAACAATTATTTGAATATGTCAAGCCTTTCTTGAGTTTTTTATCCGGAAACCATGTTTTTAGGGAATTTTTAGTCGAAAAGGGGCCATAACTCTGTCAAAATTTAGTGATTTGTAACCAGCATCGAACTTGAACTGTATTCTATGATGTTACACATGTGTACCACAAATTATTTGAATATGTCAAGCCTTTCTTGAGTTATCATCCGAAAACCAAAAACCAACAGACCGGCAGGCCGTCAGACCGAGAAGCTCACTCCTACATGTATATAACCCCCCCCTAAACAGTGGCACAGCTACATGTAGGTCTTGTAGGCCCTTGCCTACAACTTTTTCTCAAAAGTGAAAAAACTAAATGGCCTAAAAATGCAATAAAAATCAAATGCTAAGGGGAGTTAAGGGTAGAACGATTTAATTCCTCTTTAAGAGATCGATTATAAGACGATCTAAATAAAAAACATTTTCATTTACGAAATGTGCCTTTTGACACAAATAGCAAAAGACTTAAGCGGATAATTAAAGTGTCTGAATATTTTAGCTTTCTTGGGATCGCAAAACGGTGAAAACTGGATCAATATGCTAATGTTTTTCGCTCGCTTCGCTCGCTCATATTCATACAATACAAAAAAGATCTTAGTCAAACATACCCGTTCTAGCTCGCTACCAATTCTTAAGTAAATAAATACACGCCGTAGTACCTGCGCCAAGGTTCAGTGACAATGATAAAATATGGACAGTGGGTATATATGCCTTTGTTCGGGGATGCTATATTATTGTATTGTTTTCTAAATATTTCAGATTATATATACAAAGATGTCAACAGCAATAAAGATTTAGAACAGGAAATACCACATTTATACTAAATATATTATTTAAAGTTGAAATCAAAGTCAAATCAATGACTATTTTTTAGCTTAAACAGAATTGTTTCAATATTATATAGTTTAGTTTCCAAAGATCTAAATTTACAAACATTTCGTTCAATGTTACATTTTTAGCAATCACACCAAATTTAAGTTTGTTTTAAACATTTATAAGAAAGATATTTAATATGTGATAAAGTCGAGCGGTGCCCCAAACGTTGGGACCATTTCCGAGCGATTTAATACTTTCCAGGCACCACATGTCAGCGAAACGTAAGTGACACAATGTCGGCATCACGTACCTTATTGGCTGGCAACGGAATCATCTTTCACAATAGTTGGTGTAAAAGACATGTCCGTCTGTTCGTCCATTCGTTCGTATTAATGGAGAAAAAAAACAGTGCATAGTACATTAAAAATACAGCCAATAAGCATGTGGGGGTTATTTAATGACATCCACTTTAAAAGGAGACAATGACACTTCGGTAAATAACTTATGTATATAATTCTTAATTAACTAATGTGAATGTGATTGTGTGTGTGTGTGTGTTTGAATGTAGTCAGCTATGAATTTCACTTGTTTAAAGATGTTTCTTAAATATATAACATTGAATAGTGGACAGGCACATCAAACAACGCCAACGTGCATGAAGAGGCTGAAAACGTACCTGCGATCAACCATGTACAAACTGGCTTTCCAGCCTTGCAAGGATGCACATACATAGGAAGAAAGCTATTCACTTTGAAAACGTCATTAATACATATGCGGCCGCGAACAGTTGTAAAATGGAGTTCTATTAAAAGTGATGACAGACATAATTGAAACTTAAACTATCTTGCAGTGAGCCACTTTAAGCAACGAACGTGAAGCCATATAGTTAAAGCCCATGTTAAACGCACTAATTTATTTGTTTATAACTATTTTATTTGAAGGACCTGTATAGTAAATGAATTTGATAAAGGTTAGAGCAAGAACGAGTTGTTTTATAATTATCTGTTTATACTTTCACATATATCCGCATAATTCATATAGTCATATAAATTTATAAATGTTAAAGCATAAATGTATTTGACAAATTTCTGACTTCGTATCTTGACCTTATGCCCGGGCCTACAACACGAAAATGGCCTAGCTACGCCACTGCCCCTAAATTGTTTGTGGGGTATAAAAATCCATTCAGATTAATCAGTAAAAAGAGTAATGTGGTAATATGGTACTCTTTACAAGAATGTTACAACAATATATGACGCGCGTCGTGAGAAAACAGGTCTTAATGCATGTGCGTAAAGTGTCGTCCCGGATCAGCCTGTGCCTGATCCAGGACGGCACTTTCCGCCAACAGTGGATTTATGTTTAGAAGAGACTGCACAGGCTAATCCGGGACGACACTTTACGCACATGCATTAAGTCCCGTTTTCCCACGACGCGCCTCATATAAATAATTTGGGTTTCCCAATTAAGTCCCAGCTCATCTACATTTTAAGTTTTACAGATTTTTTTATTTCAATTTAGTTTTGTCAATAAAAGACTTGCATGGCATTTTTAAGTGCTTAACACAAAATTTTATGAGAATAAGTCCCTTAATAGAATAGAAACTAAACTTTATCATAGATCTTTCATAAAATTTTAACTCAATTATTCTGCTGTCAGCATTACCAATAGCCAAAATAGCCATTGGTTTCTACAATTTCTAATTAGCAACAAAACATTCTGAAAATATTAGAAAATTAACCATATTTTCACACATTCTAAGGGAAATATAAGTAAATAACAGCTATTTTTTGTAAAATATTTGGCTACTAATTCATATTTCTTAACGCCATCCTAGCAACTATTAAAAAATGTCTAAATAGTTTACCAGCAGCTTTGCCAGCCTGCACTTCGAGCCCAGAGGTGGTGGTTTGCTGAACGGTGACATCTCCATCGGGGCAGTCATGCACATCCGGGGTCGCTATGTCATCTAGGTCGTCAAAATCCGAGTCATCACTGAGAACAGAAAAGGACCGTAAAAACTGCCGTGTGGTGTTTCTGATACTATGCCCTTTGAAGGCTTCTTCCATTAGCAGGTCACTCTCTGAATCTTTTGCAGCATCCATTAATGATTAATTACCTTTGATACAAACACACAGAATTTCCAATATAATAAACACAAAGAATTCCCAAGAACATCTGAGATATCAAACACCAGTTAAAAATTATTTGTCTTAATTTTGACACTATTGTTCAAACAGAATATTACTATATTAAGTTCTTGTCACCACTCTGAAAAATAAATTAAGACAGTAAATTCTATATCAACTACACATTATTTTTACACATTAACACTATTTTAACCCATAAATATCAAAATTGCATATCCAAATTTCCGAAGATTTATTAATTTCATTCTTCAACTGTCTAATCCTTTCATATATCAACACAACACAACGCAACACTGTAACTACTAACTGTCTGCACTACGTGCAGAGATGTTGTCCTGTCTATTTATTAGCTATACGACCCATGACCGGCAACAAACCACTGAATGCAGCAACCTGTCATATTTAATGTCATCAAAAGCCTTAACAATTTCAGCACTTGGCCAGTATTAAAGAAATTCATTTGAAAACATCGATGTGTAAAACAATTCCTGGTCGTAGTAGATAATTTATATGTACAATAACATGTTTCTTCAATCAAGCAATCGAATATGTTTTCGGAATGTTATGATGTATTCAAGTTATTATTAGACAAGATCAAGGAGCTATTAATAACTCTAACTGGATTAAAGTATTTTGTCACGTGAAGCACAAAAGCCATCGAATCTATTTAAAGATGTTTTACTTTCGTTTTGAAATTAAGTAAAAATGTACATTTTTTAAAACTCTCCAACTGCATTATTTATGAGTGATACAAAGTACAATCCATACGTTTAATGGATTCCACACTAAAGACCATCTGTCATTGAGTAACATAAATAACATATTATTCACCAGGGACCTATAAAAAAAAAAGTATCTGGCTATATAAAATTTCTACGCTACTTGCTGTTTCTAAAAACGACGTTTCTTAATGTGTTGTTGATTTCTATTGTAATCAAAACAATCTACTGTAACTGTTGTAGTCAGAGATTGACTGGTGGGTGTGATGTGTACTGGTTGGCGAGTAGTATCCGTGATTTTTTAGTAGTTTTTCTTTATTTTTAATCGCGTAAGTAATACTTTTAAAGAAAAGCTGGTTGCAGTACAAAGTTTGGCTCCTTCTGTTTACAAGGATGTAAATATCTTGTCATTACGTCATATGTATTTTTCCATATTAGGGGCTCCAAAGGGGTAATCAATACGCATTACTTGAAGCAATAAAACTTGTAGTATGCGTGATTTTTCCTTTCAATTGAAAATGCGAGTTTTGTGCTACAAACCTCAAGAGTTTAATCACTCTGTACTATTCTAAATTATATTACCTACATCATAATGATGTAATATTATTAAATTCTATGCCATATTAACGGTGATAATGCGACTACAAACATAAGTGGATGCCGAAAAATGGGCTTTTGATTACCACTTTAGCGCCACCTAAAAATGTGCTGATTGTAAACGGGAGATAACCTTGTTATTATCGACGTAGACGCTTCCCATGCATTGAAATTTTTTCAAAATCGTCCCGAAACTGGCCGTATAATTTAGTAAACATTTTTAAATTGTCATTCTTTGTAAATATTTTCTTTGAGTAAACATTTTGCGATTGCAAATCTTGATTTTTTGAAGAAAATCTATTTCACAAGAATGCGTGTTGAATAAATGGATGGTGGTGTTTAAATACTAAAATTGCTATTTTATGTGAATAACCTAGCGATCACCCTTGGTAAACCGAAAATAGGGAAGTACAAGATAAAAATAGGGGCCCAATTATAGATTAATGCGCATGCGCAAAGACGTGCGCGTGAATGCCCCGAAGGAGTTAAGTTGTTTTGAGCATATTTTTAACCAAAATGTAAATATCTTGAAAAATATGAAGTTTTGGAGACTTCAACTTATTCTGAGTTCGAAACAGTTGCTAGGTGATGTGTGTGTAAACTGTACATTCAATGGAGAGCTTTTACACCTTTTAATATTCAAATCACGGATACTGCTAGTTCACGGATACTACTCGCCAACCAGTAATATATTCCACATTTACGTAAAATGTTATGACCATACACTATTTATAAATAATTTCGTTGATTATCCAGTGATTCTGCCGATTGCATCTTTCACACGTTAAATTCAAAGACTGTGTTTGGCTATGTATGGTTCTATAATATACACTCAGCAAAACAGACATTCACGAACTCGATTAAAATATATCGTCCCCTGTCAAGCAAAGGCTTTTGACGTCAACTCAAATGGGTAACATGCAACTATAAACCGACAAACCGTGCAGACGATAAAAAAATTTGAACTGGACGATAAACAGGTTGGCTAAATCAGTAAGAAGATGGAAATACATGTATGTTCATATTTAAATCGGATTGATTAAATTTGAAGGGCAAAAACCACTACTGTACCAACATAATGGTTGGCGAGTAGTATCCGTGTTTTTTTAGTAGTTTTTCTTTATTTTCAAACGCGTAAATAATACTTTTAAAGAAAAGCTTGTTGCAGTACAAAGTTCGGCTCCTTCTGTTTACGAGGATGTAAATATCTTCTCATGACGTCATATGGTTTTTAACATATAAGGGGCTACAAAGGGGTAATCAATAAGCATTACTTGAAGCAATAAAACTAGTAGTATCCGTGATCTTTCCTTTCAGTTGAAAATGCGAATTTTGTGGTACACACCTCAAGATTTTAATTGCTCTGTACTGTTATACATTATATTTCCTACATCATAATGATGTAATATTTTTAAATTATATGCCATATTAGCGGTGATAATGCGATTACTAACATAAGTGGATGCCGGAAAATGGTCTTTTGATGACACCTTTGGCGCCCCTTAAACATTTGCTGATGGTAAACGGGAGATAACCAAGTTATTATCGAAGTAGACATCCCTCCTGCATTGAAATTTTGTCAAAATCGTCACGAAACTGGCTGTATAATTGAGTAATTGCAATTCTTTGTTAATATTTGCTTTGAGTAAACATTTTGCAATTGCAATTTTGAATACTAAAATTGCTGCTTTATGTGAATAACCAAGCTATCACCCTTGGTAAATCGACAACAGGAAAGTACAATATAAAAATAGGGGTTCAATTATATATTTATGCGCATGCGCAAAGACGTGCGCGTGAATGCCCCGCGAGGAGTTAAGTTGTTTTGAGATTTTTTTTTTAAGAAAAATGTAAATATCTTGAACAATATGAAGTTTTGGAGACTTCAACTTATTATGCGTTTGGAACAGTTGCTAGGTGATGTGTGTAAATTCAACATTCAATGCTGGAGAGCTTTTACACCTTTTAATATATACTAATCACGGATACTGCTAGTTCACGGATACTACTCGCCAACCAGTAGAGTTGATCAGTCTCAATGAAATAATTGTCGCAAACATCAATTGATACACATGTCTTGTTGATTATCGTTAATATTTGTGTTGCGTATAAGGTTGTGCTATGAACTGTATTAGTATTCAATACGGAATTCTCAATCTCGATAATATAAGTAGAGAATCTTTTTTTCTGGTCAAAATTTATAAAAGACGAAAAAGCATTGTTGTTTTCTGTATAAGTCGTTCTAGTCCAGGAATACTGTGAAATTCAGTTCACTTTAATATTTGAATTTAAGTTTCAGGCATGAAAATCAAACTAGTGGGACTGTGGCATCTATTTTGAGTGCACACATTGGTGGAACGTAAAGCGTTCGGAATTGATTCGTCAAGTATTTAACAAAATTGACGTTTTTGGTGGTGGTGGTCATGTGGTGTGGTGGTGATGGTGTGGTGTGGTAGTGTGGTGCGGTGGTGGTGGTGGTGATAGTGGTGGCGTGGTGGTGGTGGTGGTGGTGTGGTGGTTTTGATGGTGTAGTGGCGGTGGCGTGGTGGTGGTGGTGGTAGTGGTGTAGTGATGGTGGTGGTGGTGTTGTGTTGGTGGTGGTGTGGTTGTGGTGGTGTTGGTTTGGTGGTGTGGTGGTAGTGGTAGTGGTTTGGTGGTGGTGGTGGTGTAGTGGTGGTAGTGGTAGTGGTGTGGTGGTGGTGTGGTGGTAGTGGTGTGGTGGTGGTGGCGGTGGTGGTGGTGGTGGTGGTGGTGGTTTGGTGGTGGTGATGGTGATGGTGGTGGTGGTGGTTTTATGGTGTGGTGTGGTGGCGGTGGTGGCATGGTAGTGGTGGTGGTGGTGGTGGTGTGGTGTGGTGTGGTGGTGGTGTGGTGGTAGTGGTGGTGGTGGTGTGCTGGTGGTGGTGTTGATGGTGTGCTGGTGGTGGTGGTGATGGTGTGCTGGTGATGATGGTGGTGTTGATGGTGTGGTGGTGGTGGTGGGGTGATGGTGATGGCGGTGGTGGTGTTGCACGATCAGATAGTATACTTTTTTTCCGATTTGCAAACAAGTTACTTCCGAAGTTTAACGTTTTCAATAGATGGTAGGAAACGATTAAAAAAATATTGATGGAGCATAATTGGCATAATCGCTACAATGGCCTCCAAATGTCGCTGTCAGTTGAAACCGGAAAATGCTAGATCATATTGAAATACGAACAAGAAAATGTTATCATAAAAATATTACACAAGAGAAAAAAACCAATCGTAGTTGTCCAAATAACCATATATTTCCAACAGAATTAGAACTGGTCACAGAGTCAAATTGTGCATACCAGAGTATAGATTCATACTTTTATTTTTACAATATACACTCATGATATTTTTTATATAAACTTAATTATTCACTTTTAAACGTAACAGTCGTTTTTTAAACAGCGTTGTTCATCTATATTAGTTACCTGACATAATCCATATGGCGCAGCCCATATCCATTCATGTTATAGTATCCTTCCTACCTCTGTCCCCAGCTACATTTTGAAAGTTTCTTTTTGTGCATACCAGTGTATAACTGCATAATTCTATTATTAAGCAATACATGTGTTGTTGTTGTTTTATCAAACTTATTTATCCGCTTTTAAACGTACTTATATTTGTTTAGATAGTGTTATTATTAAAATGAATTTTACCTGACATAATCCTCATGGCCCATATCCATTCATGGTCTAATATCCATCTGCCCCAACCTACATTCATATAACCCAACCATTCAGCCTCATCAGCATAACGTCTTAGACACGCATCATAAAGCGCCTTGCCAAGATATAATCAAACAGTCCGCACACGCTTTGAGAAAATCACCTGATTTATTCATGAACTTTTCGCACATAAACGCATGAAAACAGACACGTGTTCTCTAGGTCTACTTTTTAAATAGTCTCTCTGAGGTTGTTTCATAGAAGATCAAGGTAAGTGATTGATTTTCACAATAGTTGGGCCAGGATTTTTATATTATTAGTTTCTCGGTCATTTTTGGAAAACTAGAACTCCGCAAGTCGGATGTGTCGCCTGACGGGGCGTAACTCGAGTACGATAAAAGCAATTATGCCAAAAAAACGAACTTGACCTTGCTTTTATCCCTACTAACACTTCCGTAAAGTGTCATTATGATCGCACAAAAGCTTCTCAGGTTACTGTCTGCACAAACCTTATTTGAATTATTTTTTAAAAGGGGCATAACTCGAGTACGATAAGAGCAATTATGCCGAAAATCGAACTGAACCTTCCTTTTATGCCTACTAACACTTCCATAAAGTTTTATAAAGATTGAACATAACTGTTTAGGTTATTGTCTGCACAAGCCTTATTTGAACGATTTTTAAAAAGGGGGCATAACTCACGTAGATAAGAGCAATTATGCCGAAAATCGAACTTAACCTTCCTGTTGTGCCTACTAACACTTCCAAATAGTTTCATAAAGATTGAACACATCTGTTTAAGTTATTGTCCGCACAAGCCTTATTTGAACGATTTTTTTTTAAAGGGAGCATAACTCAAGTACGATAAGAGCAATTATGCCGAAAATCGAACTAAAATTCCTTTTATGCCTACTAACACTTTCATAAAGTTTCACTTTTTTTATAGCACAAAAACTCAAATTATTGTCTGCGCATACTGAAGGGGACGCCGCTGACGCCTACGCCGCCAAATGTAACCACATGTATGTCGCTGGCTACATAAAAAAAAACTGTCCAGGTGGAGGCGGAAATAAAATTTAAAAAATATATATTCAATTATAAACATGTATTTTCGCAATAAACGTAAACAGATTCAATAATAATACAATGCAACGTTTGTTTATATATAAACATGCATATCAAGTCAACATGATTTACGTTCAATTACTGTATAATGTTTCTCTGTATTTTGAATTATAAATGTGAGTTGCAAAATCTATTGCATTAGAAATACAACAATTGTTGGTTTATTATTTTTACAATAATGAATGTGTTCGTTTGTTTTTAAATCTTTTTTGTTTTGATTAAACAAATCAGTTCGGTGGATCGGAGAAACTAAAAATGAACACACTCTGGCCTCATCTGACACTGTTAACGTGTATGTCAATAAAGCATCGCCGTCCTCATCAATATAAATAAACAGATCCGAAGTTTGAATGGGCGAGAATGCAATCTGGCAGATACCAACTTTTCATATCATGAAAGCTGTTTGTGTGTTTACATGTGTCCAAATCCTTCATAATAAGATCACCCGTGATAAAAACCTCAGCCCAAATACGCTAATTCCGTCCATGTAGACCAATATTTATGAACATACTATTGCTCCATACGGAGGAAACTACGGTGTCCCTTAAGTGACACAGGACGATGCTTTTTTTATTAAGTATTTACGAAATGTTTTCGGTGAAAACGCAATAATATTTCGTAACAACGTAATACGAAATTTTATTATGCCCCCACAAACGCAGTTTAGGAGGGGGGGGGGGTATATAGGAGAGAGCTTGTCGGTTTGGGGTTTATGGATGATAACTCACGAATCGCTTGACATATTCAAATAATTTCTGGTACACATGTGTAACATCATAGAATACAGGTTATTGCCGTTTTCGATTTAAAATTCCCTAAAAACATGGTTTCCGGATGATAACTCAAGAAGGGCTTGACCTATGCAAATATTTTTTGTTACTTAAGTGTAACATCATAGAATACAGGTCAAGTTCAATGTTGGTTACAAACCACTTAATTTTGACAGAGTTATGGCCCCTTTTCGACTTAAAATTCCCTAAAAACATGGTTTCCTACGATAACTCAACACTGGTTTGACATATTTAAATAATTATTGGTACACATTTGTAGCATCATAAAATACAGGTCAAGTTCGACTTTGGTTACAAACCACTAAATTTTGACACAGTTATGGTCCCTTTTTGACTTAAATTCCCGAAAAACATGGACAATAACTCATGAAAGGCTTCACATATTTAACTTATTGTTGGTACATAGGTGTAACATCATAAAATACAGATCAAGTTCAACGTTGGTTACGAACCACTAAATGTTGACAGAGTTATGGCTCCTATTGAAATTAAATTTTTCCAAATACTCTGTTGACCATTCACAAATCAAAGCATTCTCTCTCTGTCCATTTCTTTCGAATAGATGCCATAGTTTTGTGACAAGGCCATATTGTGTGGGTATATCCGTCACTCATACCTTCTATTGTCAAAAAATAATTGCGGGAATGAATGAAAATTATTATATATAACAGACGAGTGTACATAGTTATGTGTGAAATAATATACTATAAGTATCATTAGTTTTTCTACGCAAATGAAGTAAAGTAACTTGAACAGCATTTCGACGTATTACGAGACTTATGTTAACTATTTTTAGAGATTGAATAACATCTACTGCAGAAGTTGATAGAAAGATGCAATTATAAATAATTCTTAATAAAACGCAACCGCAATTCAAATATAAAACAAGAAATGTCTTTAAAAAAGACAATCGGCGTTGAAATTAATATTGAGATGTCATTTAAAAATTACCTTAACAAACGGCCAAAATGATCGGTTACGTGACTTCTCAGACCTCAGATATTTTGGTCCCCACCAATATTAGGAGACTTATTGGACCCGAGATTTTTCAGACACAATAAGAAAACTTCTCGGACTCAAAAGTTAATTTGAGATAAATGTATTAATTTAAAAATTAAATAAAATTATCATTAATATCTATGCTGTGAATAAACCAATCATACAGCTCCATGTTTCCACCAGTGATATATGAATAACCAAAATAATTTAGGTAAACATAATTGTTATCTGAATTTGTCAAGCCGATTTAACAAATTAACAATGTAAGAAAATAATTTCGGGAATGAGTTAAAACTATTATATGTCAGACGAGTCTATTTAGTTATTTATAGTACCGGTAATATACCATTCATCAAAGTTATCTAATATAATCACGATTTGAAGTCAAATAAGCATTTATGCTGTGTATCCCAATAAAAAGCAATAGTCAAGGAACATTCAGCGATTTTTGAAATGTTAAGAATTTATTTTTGATAACGCAAACATAAAAATTCATTAGACTATGACTATTTTAAATTATATCAGTAGAAAATTTCAAGGGTTCCTGTATATACTTAGTACTGCAAATTGTGTATTTATGCTACGCGAATAACAATTCGACGTATTCCGAATCTTCTTTCATAACATTTTATCTTTTGAAAATGTAGCTTCTTTTTACAGATTAAATAATATCTACTGGAGAAGTTGATCGAAAAAATGCAATTATAAATAATCGTTAATAAATCGTAACCACAATTTTAATTCAAATTCACAGTAAGTTTATAAATATAAATTTCCCATTTCTTTAAATTTGTAGGTTTATGATTCTCTGAACGCTATTATTGATGCATGTACGAGTATATTAACACAGTCATACACTGTTTCTAGCTACGCGCGCTATTTTTAGAATGACAATACTGTTTCTGGAATGTGAAGAACTCGCCAGAATCACTGGGCTACATGGATAGGCAACTCTGTGAATGAGAATGGGAACATTGCATAATTGCTATTTATAGAGCGTAGCGCTTATATAAATGTAGGCTAGACAAAATAGTTATTTCGTTGCGTGAATGAATATAGCATTCTGTTTATGGCATACAATGAGAAAATACGTTTAATAATTAGCCTCAGTTCTAGAGTATATTTCGAAGATATATTTATAACTTCATTTTAACCGCTTATGTAAACAATTATGTAAATTTTTAATCCTCAAAAGTATGCAACAGTTATTGGTATACGTTAAACTATAGTTTGAAGTTTGCATTCCCTAAAATTACAAAATTTGCCCAATTCTATTGGCATTCAATTTTCCCGCTGCAAAATTATCGCAAGAAATCTAGGTCAAAAGTGATCTTAGACAGATACGCCGAAAAATGTGAAATGGAATAATGACATAATAACATACTTGAACTACCAAATCAATGACGTAACCGCTATTTATAGAATGGGTACCAACCTTGCGATGCTGGCTCTCCATGTATTCATGTCCATACATCATGAAACAGGAAACCACACGATGGACCGCTTAAATAATAGCTGAAACAAAACAAATTGTATTTCACAAACAACTCTACCTGCTAAATTGTGAGCTTTCTGGTTCCACGTTATAATTAATGTTATCTCGTAATAAAGACTAAATAATGAGCTTTAACGACTTAGAAACTCGTAAGTATGAGTAATTATATCGTAATCACTAGCGGATCCGCGAGTTTTAGGGGGGCAACCCGGCGCGCGCCCCCCTAAAACTCGCGGACCATACATATATTGGCATATATAAAACGGTCAAAACTTAATAAATGTGCTTTTTTTCGATCGCTTCGCTCGCTCAGTTTTTTAAAAGAATGATACTCATCAACTTTAGTGAAACTTACCCAACCTAGCCCTCCCCCTACGATTTCTTACGTACACCGTAGCACCGGCACCAACGTTCAGCGAAAACGATCAACTATAGACAATGGGTATATATAATGTATACCTTTATTTGTGGATGATATTGTTTTCTTTTATAAATTCATATATTATATCAAGATGACAGATGCAATAAACCGTTGGCACAAGATACTGCCAATAGACATTAATACTTTTCGAATAAATAAGATTTAAAGTCGAAATTCAAGTCAAATCAATAACTACTTTCCAATTAAAACAGTTTTGTCTCCATACATAGTTCACAAAAATCTAAATCGGCAAACAATTTGTTCAATGTCCCATTAGCAATCACACCAAATTTCATATTGTTTTTATGCATTCAAGAAAGATATAACGAGGGTGTCGACAACGTTGGTTCCTGACGATTTCATGTTTTTTCCAGGCATGATATGTCAGCAAAGTCGGCATCACTTGCCTTATTAGTTCACAAGGCAATCGTACGAGTATCTTTCACAATATTTTGTGTAAAAAAACATGTTCGTCTGTCTGTCCGTTAGTTTGTTTCGATAACAAAACAAAGTACATAGCACATCTGATGACGATTGACGAGCATGACTGTGTACGTGTGAGTTATTTAATGACATTCACTTCAAAAAGAGACCATTACACTTCGGTCAATGAATAATACAAACAATTCTCGATGAATGTGTGTTTGAATGAAGTCAGCTACGATATTACATGTTTAAAGATGTTCATATATATGTATATATAACATTGAATGTCAAATAAGTATTTAGTGGACAGGCACATCAAATAAGGACAATGTACCGCCAAATCAGGTGCATGACATACAGATCAACCATCATGTCCTTTCGAACATACTACGGTGAAGTTTTAATTTATTCAGTGAATCAAAGTGAAATTTTATGAATATATGATGATGATGATGTGCACATAGTTGTTATATCTTTGATACGGATCTGTTGCTGATCACTGCAGACCTACAAACAAGGGTTATACCTGCCCGATCGAAAGTTTACGCCGCCCCCCCCCCAACCCGAAATCCTGGATCCGACCCTGGTAATAATCCATTCAAATCACCATATCGGAAAATGTGCCCTAACTTGAAATTACGACTCAATAGCTCGTGATTAGACTTAGTATCTCAGAAGTACGAATTGGTTACCCGTAATTATCCTTAGTATCGCAGAAGTACGACACAGCAGCTCGTTATTAGACTTTGTATCTCTGAGGTACGACTCAGTAGCTCGTAATAAGACTAAGTATCTCAGAAGTACGACTTGCTAACTCGTAATTAGACATAGTATCTCAGAAGTATGACTTGGTAACTCGTAATTGCGAGGAATAAAAAAAAAAAAAAAAAAAAACCTGACATCAGGAATCTTCCAAAAAACTGCTGTATAGTCCACCATTATAGATCGTTCTTGCAAACTTATCATGCGGTCTTATGTGTTCTTGACGACAATTTAATTAAGATTACGTACTCCTTTCATTGAAGATAATAAAGTAGTTCCTTATTTACGCTAGCTAGTATCTAAGTCAGTGTCCTATTGACATTACTATTAATACATGTGTCGCTAGAAAATATTTGTTCCATACACAAATAGTGTTGATTTGTTTTGAAAAAATATTATTAATGCTGTCCACCATGTTCTTTGTCAGTCTTTGGTCTAGTAAGGTGCCAATGTTATATTGTTGATCCCCGCATGGTCGTTTACGGTTGTAAGTATGAGGCGTATCGTGGGAAAACCGGGCTGAATGCATGTGCGTAAAGTGTCGTCCCGGATTAGCCTGTGCAGTCCGCACAGGTTTATAAAGGACGGCACTTTCCGCTTTTATGGTATTTTCTGTTTCCATGAAGTCTCTTCTAAACATAAATCCACTGTAGGCGGAAAGTGCCGTCCTGAATTAGCCTGCGAGCTGCACAGGTAAATCCGGGACGACACTTTACACACATGCATTAAGCCAGGTTTAATTTTATTTAATGTAACATTAACCCTAAACTGTGCAACTGTTTACTAGATCTGACCGTTTAGACCTGTACGCCTGTATGACCACGAAACCAAAGACTGGACTGCGCATAAGGTTAGTTACAGGGCAACCGTGCAGTTTCGAAGTCATCACACTTGACAAAAAGAAACTAAAACGCAGTGTGTAGACGTTAACGCGTGATTGTAAACCACGTTAAACGGTGGCGTAATTGCGTTATAGGCGTTTACGACTATCTAGAGACCAGTGTATATGTGCTGCAGTTGGTTATGACCGTCCGTGTTGTGTTTAAAGGGACATGTTCACTTATTTAAAAATTGACAATTTCTACATTTTTTTTTGCCATAGATTCCAAAAATGAAAGTACCGGTACATAATATATAAAGAAGCGAAATGACACTCAATCACTACACGGAAATAAACAGGAAATCAGTGGATGTGTCGTTATGAATAAACATCAACTGAAATTAATTAAAATATAAACGGTAACGCATTTCTTCGATATTACTGAAAACACATGTGCCACTTAATATCGTAAAAATACAAGTTTATGCGTCAGGCTGGCCTTGTGGTTAGCTCGACATTGTTTTGATCAGGAGTCCTAGCGGAAGCATAGTTTGTTTTGTTTGTATGGTTTCTTGAGATAGAACAGTTGGGTTGGTTTGTCCATATTCGTTTGTTTGCAGTGAATTTATTTTAAGTCGTTTTTTTTCCAAACATACATCAATTTATGAAGTAGTCCCTTTAAAGTTAAGGTGCATCGCTCGTTTGCCCGCAGCGCGTGTATACCGCACTCCTACAAACACGTGGACAACAATAATCACATGTAGTTGTATCGTAGGGATCAGAACGTTTAGAGAATCACCGCGTGCATAAACATTAGTCATATAGATATTGAGCACATAAATTTGGCCGAATCTCGAGCTAGGGTCAAACTAACGGCCGGGCGATTACTTGGCACTCTAATACCAAATGAGCTATATATACTACAGGGCTTTTTACCCTATATAGCAGTGGCAAAATAGGCGTAATCGCCAAGCATAATTTATTTAAAATCATGCCTTTTTTCCTAAAGTTGACTTGCCATGTGGATTTTTGTTTTCTTTAATACAATTTGCCCCACCCTCCACAGAAAACAATCCTTGGGCCTAGGCACTTTCACCGGCCCTTAAAAGGCTGTGTAGAGCTATTTCATTTACTTGACGGGGATGCTTTAAATCAGTCAAAGGCGATGCATACATACACTGTATATGACTCTTGCTAGTCGTTGACCAAATACAGAGCTCGTGACGCATTTTTATAAGGACACAATTTACATTGAGCACGAATAAAGCCTATACGAATATCTATTTAAAGCTACCTAAAATTACATTTTGTAATAAGACTACACATGTTATTAGCTATTTCATACATACATCGTTACATTATGTCTATGATTATTATTATTTAAATGCATATATTTTAGATCAAGTATTATTCCGGCAATTATCGTTCGGTAAATTCAGTATATATTTCCACAATTACAAAATTAATATTAAATAAAAATCAGTTTTATAAGATGAAGTCCATATGCTTAGGTATAGACGGATTGTCAGGGCGGTCGTGCATCAAACTAACGCATTAACACCACTGGCTAGCCGGACTCGTGATGCGCGTATTTCTACACAACCGGATTATTTCATGCTTGCAATGTGTCACTAAGTAAATACAGTGTTTACAGACGGCTAAAAGACAGTGGACAAACTATGAGATGGTCGAGTGACATGTCATGCCTTAATTTGTAATGAATTTTTTTGGTATGATCTCATAGTTTAATTAAATAGCATCACCGTCGTCGTCGTCCTCATCACCATCAGTATCATCATCATCATCATCAGCAGCAGCAGCATTATCTTAATCATCACCATAATCATCATCGTCATCATCATCATCAGCAGCAATATTATTGTCATCATCATCGTTATCATCAAAAGAAAATCATCATCATCATCTCCATTATCATCATAATCGTCAAAATCAGCATCAACCTCATCATCATTATCATCATCAACCTCATCATCATTATCATCATCATCACAAACGCAATGCACAAGCAACACCATCATCATATTCATCCTCAAAATCGTCGTGCTTATCACATCATTTTTCATACTTTAATATCAGCGTTAGTTAATGTAGCATATGTTGTATTTCTGTGTTATTTTGTGTCTAACATTTCATCATCACTATCACCCCACGTCTAATCTGGGTCCTTATTCACAAAGCTCCGACGGGAAAACTTAAGTTAATTTCCTGAAATTCCTAAGTCTGTGTCAGTTTCATGTATAGGTCTTTTGGCAATATACATGTTATGTTTGTAACTACTAGATATTACCTAGAAGTTATGTATTTTTCGGTTTTGTAATACGAAATCATTGAATTTCACATATTAGACAATTATATTCAATCTGAAAATTCACTGAAGTACAATGTAAGTTAAGATTACCTCCGAGCAACTTTTTAAATACGGGTCCAGACATTCTATCTATCATATTCATTTCAGTTTTATATTAACATCATGGTCAGCATTATCCCGACTGGTTGGCGTTATCAGAATGCAAACATTTTACTTTCCCTGATCCACCCGAAAATACCATATCTCGACAAAAGCACTCTGGACATGATGTTTCCATTATACTAGGTTAGAAAAAGTGCAATGCAGTAGAGTAACGTCCTTTAGACACTATAGGCACGTGCCTATACATTTTTCCTGAGATGCAAAAAAGCAAGAACATAAAAACAAAGGATGGATGAGCGTGCTGGATGTTATGTTTGATAACTTCATTGCTTAAATGTGTTACCACCTTTACTGTCAAGTAAACGAGAGAAAAATACTGTATTTGATATTTAATACACTAAGCACATGGTCATATAAACAAAAGATCATGATTTTAATGTTAAGAATACGATTTTGCAATACGGCCGCCCAATTGATTGACAGCTCATGCGCGTGCGCAAAAATGACGTCATTATCGGGATTCCCTAAATCTCATATATATGACGTTACATGAATATTGGCCCTGTTTTGTTCTATCGCGTCCTGACAAACTACTGGATTGTATCTGCTGTTTTGTTCTATCGCGTCCTGACAAACTACTGGATTGTATCTGCTGTTTTGTTCTATCGCGTCCTGACAAACTACTGCATTGTATCTGCTGTTTTGTTCTATCGCGTCCTGACAAACTACTGGATTGTATCTACTGTTTTGTTCTATCGCGTCCTGACAAACTACTGGATTGTATCTGCTGTTTTGTTCTATCGCGTCCTGACAAACTACTGGATTGTATATGCTGTTTTGTTCTATCGCGTCCTGACAAACTACTGGATTGTATCTGCTGTTTTGTTCTATCGCGTCCTGACAAACTACTGGATTGTATCTGATCCACATCCGATTCAGTTCGTTATAATTGTATCACATCGAGAAAAGCTAGAATCGAAGAAAAATATTGACGTGTCTTGTAATGATAATTGATAATTAACAGTGCATTGGAATTTTGTAGGAAATAACAGTTGCATTGCAATGTAATGCATTATTGCCGACCTTTTAACAGTGAGTGATAATTAACATAGCACGTGAAAACATGTAAGCAATTAACACCGCACTAGAGGAATGCAATGCAGCGGCCTAGCTTAGGTATAAACATGTATAATAAAAAGAACACTAATTTAAGCTAAACCCCGATTATAACAAATAAAATAACCATGTTTTTCTGTTCATTTAATATTGTATGTAGTCATTAAAGTGTGTATGTACGATCTTTAATATCAATTATTTTCGAAATAAGCTGATGAAAGTGACAATATAACTGGAAAAGTGTCACAAAACATATGATGACGGTAACACTAAAATATCCAATAAATCAACAAATATGAGTATCGACTTTTCTCACCGTTTATTAGTGTTGTGTAACCTAAAACAACTGTCAAGTCAATGTATATACATGTACATGTATTGGAGTTTCCGTATGTACAGTCGAAAACTAGTTTGTGATTAAAAGTAGCCATTTATGCGTTTTACGACAATGGTTCTTATGTAATTAACTTTATTGAGTTGTTTTAATTAAAATCGATTTTTATAGAAATATTACATTACCAAAAATTGAACTTAATGTGAAAATAGTTTAAGATACGGCCCCAGGACTGTCCTATTATGGACGCGATAGTATCCTGTATACATGTGTTTTATAAGAATGAAATCAAATGTTTGAAAGCGTAATTGCAACAACATACTTCATATGTACTTTAGACGGATTTTTAAATAGACATATACATGCAAAACGCTTTCATACTTTCTTTGAAACTAGATCTACCTGCTAAAGGTTTTGGCATGTATACATTTATACACGTACATAATTTACCTTTTGGAGCGGATAATTGTCCAGGAAATATCTAAAAGTATATTATTCCGATAATTTTAGATATCACGGGTAAAAAACAAACTCAACCACCCAATTTCGTACACCGCGAAGAAAATGAGCGTCAACAGCCCAGGCGTGTATTTTTACCTATGATGATTCAGGAAAATATGTCGGATAAGGCTAAGCATTAATGTAAGCAACATCTGTAGCACCGCTTTTCAAGGGAGAGTGCGAAATGATTACATTCATGTGCAATGGTGCGATTCTATAATTGATTTCTCATGCGACTTATTGCGCGTACATGTATGTGATTGAAAAGAAATGCTGGAAAAAGCAGATTCCCCCAGTGAATAGTGGTCGTATTTGACTTTCACATTAGAAAAACAACAACAACAGGTCTATATCCGGGAAACACCTAATTGTCCGCATATATTTAAACTACAAAGAACCATGAGCGGTTGTTGAGGCCAACATGTAATGTTGCTGTAAATTATTCGATTCCGATCTTGAATAGAAGAGCCCGGGCATTTCGTGCGAGTGTTTGATCATACCGGAAGATAAACTGGCAGCTAGTGTGGGCGTTTTGTGACATATTTGTTTCCGTTTTGACAAGATTCTTGTCATTGAGCACGTTGCAGAGGTGTATGGTGAGAGCAAAGAACGACAACTCTGCTAGGAGATTGATAGATCAGGCATTTCGTGCGAGTGTTTGAAGGTACCGGAAGATAAACTGGGAGTTAATGCAGGCGTTTTGTGACACATTTTTCCGTTTTGACAAGATTCTTGTCATTGAGTCCGTTGCAGAGGTGTAGGTGAGAGCAACGAACGACAACTCTGCTAGGAGATTGATAGATCGGTCATTTTTTGCGAGTGTTTTTGATCATACCGGAACTTCCGAAGATAAACTGGGAGCTAGTGTGAGTGCTTTGTGACATACTTTATATTGCTATTATTAGAAGGCGCGGCTGCAGGATTTGGTTTAATAGGGGGCGGAACAATTTAGAACCTACCGACATATACATGTGTATATTAAATATTTAGCAAAACAATTTCAGACTTCCTTTACTTACTCATAAGTTTTTATATTAACTCTGCTAGCCAAGTTATATGTTTATTTATGTACATGTGAAAGATGATTTTAAAAGGACATGCCTCTTTAAAAAGCTTGCTGGTGGTGCAAGGGGTACCTATTCGAACCTCGGTCATTATTGATAATAACCAAAGGAATAACAAATGGAAGAACAATTGAATTTCTCTGTTCAAATTACATGTACATTTAAAGATACGTGTATGTGTCGCGTTTATAAGAACGAAGAGAGCATGAAGAGAGTTCCTTTATTTGAAGTGAGTATGTTCGCTCATTTATATCAATTATTTTCAAAATAAGCAGATAAATGTGGCAATATAACTTGAACGCATACAGATAAACATAAACATGACACTGGAAACACTAAAATTTCGAAAAAATCAACAAACACAATTGTCGAATTTTGCATCGTTTATTAGTGTTGTGTAACCTAAAGCAACTGTCGAATCAACATATATATATGTATTGGAGTTTCCGGTTGTACAGCTGATAATTAGTTTCTGCTTAGAAAGAAGCCAATTATACGTTTCTGATCAATTGTTCTAATTAACTTTTCTTCCATTTTAAATCGAAGTATATGCAATTAACTTGATCGGGTTGTTTAAATTTATGTCCATATATTTGTTGTTAGATCGTACATACACATTTTAAGCCAATATGTTAGAGACACGGTGTACGACGGAACGAATAGTTGGTTATAAGCTTTATTGGAAAATATTTTTCACAAATAATATTTTCCACACAACTGTGAAGAACAGGATCTCATTTTTCACATTTTTAAGTGTGAAGAATGTTACTTGCCAAAACCGTGGTATGCGTGGGGATCACAGAAGAATATGATTTTATTGCATATAACAAACTGGATGCGATCACAAACTTCACGGCAAATGTGAGGAATAAGACTGTGATGTGTGAAGAAAAGAATCTCAAATTTCAAACCTGTAAACAATGTGATCTTATTTTTCACAGATGATGTAAAAAATAAGATTTGTGGAAAATATGGTCCTACAAAGGTTATTCAAATTCAAAGTCGTACCTTTATTGTTTTCATGTTCTGTCCAGACTTAATGTCCAGTACTAGTCCACTTCAATGTACATGCATTATTAACACAATCAACTCTCTTCAATAGTCGGAGAATAAAAAAGTCTAATTTTATTATATTTCCATCTAATTAACACCAAACACAATCAATAAAGCTTCAAATCTCACGGTCAATTCTGCACAGATATCTGCTACAGTTAATTACTTTGTATGCACTCATTTTAACCCATTCAACAACAAAATTCCAATCACTATACAAATCTTCTACCCATTGACGCTTTTCAATAACGAAAGTCGCGTGTTCAACGTTAACCCTCGGATGATTATTGTTTGGAAATCGATTTCTCTACAGTATATTTATACATTGAAATCTGAATCACCTACTTAAAGGGGTGTTGTGCTTACAGTTTGATTTAATCTGAAATTTGAAGTGCATTGGATTAGATATGTGATAGAGACAGAAATGCTTCAGTTTCTACAGTTACATGTATAGACTGTAAAAATTGAAGCAATTTTGTATCACGCATCTAGTCCAATGTACTTAAAATTACATCCAAATGTAATCGTTACGCGCCCTTACGTGGGTGTTCAGATTTAAATGTATAAATAGACGATCTAAAATACACATACACACAGCGTTATTATTGTACTAATACATTAAGCCTCAGTCACACATTCCCGATTATGACTCCCGATAGCGTCCCGACAGCGCTACGATACAAATAATCAAACAGTCGGGAATGTCGGAACGCTGTCGGGACATTTTCGAGAAACTGTCGGATCGCATTCGGGAGAATCGGGACGATGTCGGGATGCTGTCGCGACTCTGTCGAAACGCTCTCTGGACGCTGTCGGGACATATACGATCTTATGATCAAAAATTGAATTTTGAGCCCCGAATCTCAGAATATTGTCCCGACTTTTGACATATTTGATTCGGGACGCTGTCGGCTCAAGAACGGCAGTAAAAATCGGGAATGTGTGACTAAGGCTTTACAGACTTCTGAATTTTAATTCACGCCTTAATCAACACCCATCATTTATGAAATGAGCCTTTTATAAACTTTCTCGATTTTAAGACATAAAAGAAAACTTAATATTCTAAATAAATGAATGCGTCCGTTGTTTGTTTTTAATTCTGTTGTTGTTTGTATTTGTTTAAGTTTAAGTTTAAACCTATTTATTTAAGCTCGATTGTGTCGACTGCCAGAGGCTTAATGAGACATTCTCGAGTCCGTTTCGTGGGTAGAACCAGTACTTGGTGTCCTTCATTTGAGAAAGACCATTCGAATGCTCCACGATAGGGATCGAACTCATGACCTCCCGATCGCAAGGCGGGCACTATATCCATTACACCACTGCGATCTTTGTATTATTATTTTGGGGTTTAAACGTGTCATATAAACGGCGAAAAAGGAAGTTTTATAGATTTCTTTTATTATAAAAATACCGTGACCTTTTTATTTGAAATAAAACGCATTTCACCAATTTCGCCATTATGTGGACTGCTCAGTTCTTTAAGTGTATACCCACACAGTCACGATATTGATTTGAAATGTGGCCATATTCGTTGACTATTTATTTTATTTTTTTTTCAGTGAAAGTATATGTGATGCTGTATGCAGTAATGTAGAAAATATATTATATCCGATTTATATTGACTATTTATGGATCTACTTGTTTAATATTCCCTACGTCTCTGCATTTACTAAATCTGTTTCAAGCGCCAGCTTCTGCCGCCCAAGATACGCTGTAACGCTGTGCATTAGTGTAGATAAGGGTGGTAACGTGTACAATGCTAATAGGTATGGAACACAGAGTTATCGATAAGTGCTGTGATTTGTACACTGGTTGTTAAGAAAATGAATCGAATTTCGACTCATTAAAGGGGCTCTGTCAACGAAAAGGGCCACAAGGGGTAATACAAAAAAATATATATTAAGTTACTAACGGTGGCATATAATAACGGTTAAAATAAGGTATATATAATGGGAAATGTGTTTTCGCATTATGAGATAAAAATCAATTTATATTATACAATTGCATTATAGTCGTAATAAAACCTATTATATATTCTCTGTCAGTTTTGGTTATCATGGAGATGTATATGAGATACTGGCAGGTATCATCGTGTTCATATGCTCGTTTAGACAACTAGACGGCGTCGATTGGGGGTCAAAGGGGCATATAGAACAATATTAAGCAGTGATTCAAATAGCTCTATTTGAATCAGGAAACCATACTGACAAAAAACACCGCATGTCAGTCAAAAATTACGCCAAGAGGTCGTATTATATATTTATTACACTATGCGGGGGCCAAGATAATGCGCGCACACGCGTAAAATACGCACACACATTTTAAGATACGCAGAGAAAAATAAAATTTGGGTGTACAATTACGCAGAGAAATTAAGTTTGGTGTACATTTTCGCACAGTTTCCCCCAATTTCGCGCACATAACGTCATATTTAGAGACTGGAGACAGAAGATTGAAGTTTTGACAGGTCTGCCTATCTGAATGTACAGTTGATTTGTATTATAAAGTAAAAAATGTTCACATGCCTTTTTGGAACATTATTGTATTCAAATGGTGTTGCTACATAATTAATGATTATTATAATAATACTAAGTATTTTACACATTACAATGATTTGTTGCATGTACATTTTCTACCACTTATTCTGCATAGCGTGTACATTTACCCCCATAAATTCTGGAGAGGGTGTACATTTATCCCCAAATTTTCAGCAGTACGCGTACATTTACCCCCAGTAACAAAGCTTATCTGGAGCACTGACTATGGGTTTTACCGCATGCGAAACAAAAAATGCATTTTAATCTAATATTTATAAAGCCTCATATTCGAAATAAAACAAATCTTAAAATTCTGAAATGTTATAAATTATAATCAGGTTTTCAGACGAAGACATGGATTTGCGGAAGATTTTGACACGAATATTGCAATTTATAATTTCAAGTGTATTAATTTTTAGTATTTTTCAAGCACGTGTTCCAAAGCATAGTGTTTCATACACAAATTTAAATATTTACTTATTTTCAGGTAACATAAGAATCTTTATAAATATAGGTCCTGGAAAATTGCTCTAACGACCTTTTGACTCCAAATCTTCGTTCTATTCTGCTACACCCTATTTTAATGATACATTTACGAAATTGGAACTTTATCACTATGCCGGATAAAATGAGCTAATCAGTCATCAGTCAGTCAGTCAGTCAGTCAGTCAGCAGTCAGTCAGTCAGTCAGTCAGTCAGTCAGTCAGTCAGTCAGTCAGTCAGTCAGTAAGTGAGTCATTCAGTCAGTCAGTGAGTCAGTCAGTGAGTCAGTCAGTCAGTCAGTCAGTGAGTCAGTGAGTGAGTCAGTGAGTGAGTCAGTCAGTCAGTCAGTCAGTCAGACAGTCAGTCAGTCAGTCATCCAGTCAGTCAGTCAGTCAGTCATCAGTCGGTCAGTCATTCATTAATTCAGTCAGTCAGTCAGCCAGTCAGTCAGTCATTTAGCACCACAATTTAATATATAAATTAATTAACAATTCACTGTCCATAACCAATAATTAAATAACTAATTAATTAAGTTTTATGTTTAATTTTTATTTCAATATTATTTTGTTCTATTTTCTTCTCATACAGCTATCAACACCAAGTACATAAAAAAAACCATCAAAAGAATTTCATAACATGGTTGTAAGACAATTTCCGTCGTCATCTATTTCACAGTTAAGGTGTCAAACACGTTTTCCGTGCTGTTTGAACACGTATTTGTTGAACGTCGCCCTAGTCCCGTTATGTTAACGTTTCGCACGTACAATGAGGCAAGTAGGAGCGAGGAGAATACGATGTTTGTGTGAACATTGACTTCTCTCCTGTGGCATGATTACGTGTGAAAGATAAGAGGTTAGTTTTTTGTTCTTTCACTGTTCGCTAATTCTAGTAATCTTAATTATTGTTTAATAGCATACTTGTGCACGTAAATTTGTATGAAACATTCTGAATCTGAAGACGTTTTATTTTAATATCCCCTTATTTTCGTATATTTATATATGTTTTTAAATATGATTTTGAAACATTTACAAATGTATATGTACTATGTGGAAGTTATAAATATGCAACATTACAAATGACAAGCGTAGTAAACTACTTTCTCCGCCCAGATTACATTTATATTGTTAACTATATTCAGGACTCACACAAACAAAACATTTCTTTCGCCAAATTTACCTTACTTATGCACTTGGCATTGCGTTGCGTTTTCTGAAGGAAATAAAAGATTTGAACTCAACACTGATTATTTTCTTCCAAGTGTCCAATGTCTTTAATAATGGCTAATTTGGAAGAGTGAGAACCCAGCTTTAAAAGGTGCAGTTTTACAGTTTTAGGCTGTGAGAATTAATTTTCAAAAACTGACTTTTTTCCTGTTTTATCATAAAGTTATTGTTCATACTATAAGGTTTGAAAAGCACATTGCTTGTGCAAGTTTAAACTTTCAACGAATATCTGTTATTTTTGAAAAAAAAAGTGCTACCTGGTGGTCATACCTTAGTGTTTTTTTTTACACAAAACGGCATACAAAATATCAAAATAATTATGTTTGACAACCAAAAACAGCCTAACAGACATAAATTTTTGATATATTCTCCACATTTCTGTTTTGAAATTTCATTTTTGCAGAAGTTTTTTCCCAACACCAAACTGTGAATCTGTCCCTTTATGTAACAGTACTAAATTTCTTTGAAGATTTTGTTTATCCTGCGCTTGTTTGTTTATTTTAGACGAACTCAACATGAGCTGTCTAATGACCGTCAGCGTGTTGTCGACAATCGTTTGGATTTCGGTTATATATTCACCAACAACTGCACAGACCGATGCACAAGCATCTCCCAACCCAGATCCTAGACGACCACCGCTGCCAACCGTATTTCAAAGACCAACGCTAGCGGACGGAGCGCCGCCAAACACCCAAATCGAACCCCCCGATGCATTCAACTTCAGAGACAGCTTTTTATTAGGCCGCCTGCTAAACGGTGAAACGGGCGCATTTCGACAACTTAACGAACTTCGTCAATCCGTGGATACCCCGTTCATTTTAATGCGTAACATATTCCGTATTTTTCGACAACCGAGCGTACAAGACCATTCTGGATTAGCCGGTATGCTGCACAATATTGCCGTTACCAGGGGTCTTCTGCCTAACTCTCATGCCTTCAATAACCCAGGAATTACTAACATAATTGCGTTTCCAGAATTCTCCAGTACTCGAAGAAATTCCACGAGTGTGCTGAACATCATTGGTCGTACTGCAATGAATTCCGCAGCTGTAGGCCAACAACAGATGGGCACTTTGGTTTCGCCTATTCAAGATAGAATTAGCACTGAAAGAAATGTAGCCTCTCCTTTTCACTTTCTACGGATACAAAATAACGCTGGGCCAACGAATTTCCAACCGGTTACGAATAATATTACTCGTGGTGAATTCGGTAATGTCAGAAATGACCAAGACATTCGAAACATAAATGTGGACAATACTGTTGAGTCCCAGGAGTCGTTCCGTCTTGAAAACAGAGAACCAGTACGTTTTGGGACACAATCTGTCACTGATAGAAATCCTTTTACATCGACAGTTCAGTCCAGCAGACGATTTCCAGTTAATGACGTAAATCGTGTAACAACGGCTGTTGAACAAGGCCTCCAATTACCGGTAAATAGTGTAAACCGTTTTACATCATTAAACGAACAAGATATTCAACTCCAAGTAAATAATGGGAATCGTCTAACACCTTTAGTCGAGCAAGGCGTCCAATTTCCAGCAATAAATGGCAATCGTCTAACAACCCTAACCGAACAAGGCGTCCAGTTGCCAATTAATAATGGAAATCGTTTAACAGCATTAACCGGACAAGGCGTCCAATTTCCAGTAAATAATGGAAACCTTTTAAACACGTTTACTGAACAAAGGGTTAAATTTCCAGTAAATAATGGAAACCGTTTAAACACGATAACTGAATCAGGCGGCCAATTCCCAGTAAATAACGGAAATCTGCAATCAACATTAACCGAACAAGGCGTCCAATTTCCAGTAAATAACGGAAACCAATTATCAACGCTAACTGAAAAAGGCGTTCAATTTCCTGTACATAATGGAAACCGTCATTCAACATTTACTGAACAAGGCGTCCAATTTCTAGAAAATAATGGAAATCTTCAATCAACATTTACCGAACATGGCGTCCAATTCCCAGTAAATAATGGAAACAGTGTATCAACATTAACCGAACAAGGCGTCCAATTTCCAGTAAATAACGGAAATAGTGTAACAATGGCACCAGTTGAGCTAAGCAGTCAGTTTCCAGTAAATAGTGATAATAGTTTTACAACTTTTACCGAACAAGACACAACAACTAATGAAAATCCGTTAACAGCATTAAATGATCAAAGAATCCGGATTCCAGTTATGACTGAAACTACCCGAGACAGACACATTCCGGAAATAAATGGACTTAGTGTGACAGATTTTGTTGAACAAGACACTCAATCACAATCATCAAATTCTGGGAATCGTTTAACAACTTTAGTTGAACAAGATCTTCAGTCACACGCTACTACTGCTGGCAATCGGTTAGAAACCTTGGCTAGACATGGAAACCAATTCATCGCAAATAATGGAAATCGAGGAACATCGTCTGTTGAGCAAGGCATGAACATTAGTAGCAGTCGTTTAACAACACAGACTGAAGCAGGAACAGACAGTCAATTTGTTGGAATAGATGTGAACCCTTTTGTGATTAATGGTCATTGGACAAACTTAGAGATTCATGAAACAAACACGATTACACCAACACGTAGGCCCACTATCGAAGAAAGAGCACGTGCGTTTGATGCTAATGAAACCACTTCGGGCATCTCAGTCGATGTGGTCAACGAGTCATCTGTCATAGAAACACAACTTACGAAGTCCATAGATGAACTGTTGCGAGATTTCCAAGCATTGTTTCCAAATGCGCCTACTGAAATCGATTTTATTCTAAACACGGACGTTTCAATACCTGGCTTTTCTGAAACTCGCTTTAGTGAACCATTTCCAAATGTAGAAAATGTCAACAATGGCTTGGGCGACAACGTTGGAAACAGGGGGATCGACTTCCGTTCTGGCGTTATAATAGATATGCCAAAAGGCGTGAATATTTCCACAATATCGTCAGTTGTCGCGGATCAAGTCAACGATACGCTAAGGTTAGAAGTGTTTGTTGATAGCGATAAGCCAAACAATCACGCTGATAAGTACACATTACAGGAAGTTGGCGAAGTAAATCTAAAACCTGAAAACGTTACTTATCAGTATGTAGGGGAATTGAATATGAGTTTTCCCAGAGTGATGCTGCAACGCGTCGGAGAAGTGAAGACTGGCGAGCAACGGCAATTCCTCATCGAGTTTCAGCCGGATCCACAAATTGGAGGCCCTAATTCATTACCTTTGCAAGGACTGCAAACAACTGATTTGGTTCCCGGGGAAAAGCTGACAGTACATGGGACGGGCGAATTGAGGCTGGTGACACGGGAGAAAGTCCTGATTGAAAGGATAGGGTATGTTCGCTTCCAACCTGTGGCGGATTCAAATCATACAGCTGAAAATATTCAACAGAATGTTAAGGTTCCAATGCTTCGTGTTGAACCGCTTGATACTCAGACTGTTGTTTTTAACGCGTCAGAAAGCAGAACGGAAACTGGCATAAACAATGGTGCTTCCACGTTTGAAAGTAAGTCCAGCACTGGACGCATAAAAATACTGCAGTTTAATGGAGATACTAGAGAAATATTTAATACTCGGCAATAAATGAAACCTATATGCATATATAACGTTATAGCATCGTTTAGTACAACGCGGAAACAATGTTGCAATACGTACATAATAACAGTGGTAATAACATGTGTTTATAATATATTTGTCGTACTTATGCAAAGTAAATGACTGTATGCACGTTTTGGTGGACATTTGTCCACATTCTATTGAAATACATGATGATGGATGTAACTGAGTACCTTACGTAAATGTAAACGACATGTACATGACGTCGATGTGTTTTAGAATGCGTTTGAAATATTTTGTAGTCAAAAAAGCATAAAGGTTTATACGCCAGCGCATGTGGAATCATTATTATAATATTGTAACATTATTAAAGACGTAATAATCTAGTTTGTTATTATTTTATTGTAAAGACAATTGCATGAAGACACCTTGTTTTGTTTTAAACAATGAATTATACTTGCATTATAATGGAACTCTCGGTGGAGCGGTCGCTTGCACAGTGTGCAACAACATACGGACTCAAAATATCTCACACAACGTGTTTAAATGAGTAACAAATGAGACGTGTCGTGGGAAAATCGAGTTAAATGCATGTGCGCAGTGTCGTCCCGGATTAGCCTGTGTAGTCCGCACAGGCTAATCTGGGACGACACTGTCCGCCTACAGTGGATTTATGTTTAGTAGAGACTTCCTTGAAACAGAAAATACCATAAAAGCGGAAAGTGTCGTCATGGATCAGTCTGTGCGGACTGCACAGGCAAATCCGGGACGACACATTACGCACATGCATTAAGCCCGGTTTTGCCACGATAGGTCTCAAACGTATTATACATTCAGAATTCCCATTTAGTACACCAACACAGTGCGTACATTTACTGTCAAGACGATATTGGGCAAAGGGCAAATCTCTGAATGTGTGGGTATCCTTATTCGGTCGCATTAATTTTACTCTGTATAAGACGGCAACGATGCGACAACGCTACTTTTTTTTCTGCATTTCTCGCATTTTAAAAAATATGTATCGTCCAAATTTCACGTGTCTATTACACTCTCAGTGCGAGTTCTGTTAAAAATAAAAGGAAAAATATGCCACATCGTGGCATCGTCGCGGTTAAGTACAAGGCGAATTTTAACCGGCGAATTCAGGATTACGTCATACAACAGGGTTCATATATATTAAACTGTGTGTTTGACTGTCTTCCATAAAGTTCCAAAGAATAGTTACGTTTATTCACAGATATTTAATTAATAGAACAGGAAACAGCTGGCACAACAACAGTTGTAAAATATTTAAACATTTTACAAATTACTTAGTACACACATTATTACTGCTACAGGTGTACGTCAGCTTGGTAATAATTACTTTTGCGAGTCGAAAAATATCCCCAAACGTTGCAATAGTGATGAATTTATGTTTCTGGCCTATTGTGACGTTGCTTTATACAATACATTAAGAAGAAAGCAAAACTAGAACTTCGTGGCTGGTCGCTATGGTTATAAAAATAAAATTCTACATGAAATCTTAAATAAATAAATGTATAATACAGTTCACTTGATTTCGCTTTTGGGCAAGTTACCAGGATACTAGTAATGCATATACCTCTTAATGGAAATCTTAACTTCGGTTGCACTTAAAAATTGTAAAATAATTCAAATCAAAATTACTATGTGAAATGCAATGATTTATGTTATAAAAGGGTAACATAATAAATATCCACCCAATGTTTACTAGTAAAAACATTTTTATGTAAACAAAACTAAACAGGAAACAGCCAGAGACTTGAGGCAAATTAAGAATTTAAGACATTTACTTAAATTTGCCATACATATCTTTGTGAATACGGCCCCGTTCTTTTAACAACATTTACTATAAATAGACAAAGTCCGATGTTATATTGTGTTAAGTTCTGTCTCCGATTCAAGATATGTTGCTCCAGTTGCTCCAGTCTGCATTGGTGGCCGTCTCCTTCTGTTACAGTTTCGCAGTGTCAAACACATTGCCAGTAGCGACCTTCGAAACTTCTTGCCAGACAAGATGTAGACAAAGAAGTTGACCCAGTTCTGCATTTCCGTGATGGCCAGCCCCAGCATTGAGTAGAGATGAAAGTTAATGAAATCACGTACGCTGTGGGCAAGGATTACTGTTAGGTCCGGATATTGTACCTCCCAAAGTAACACTAAAACGTATGGTATATGCAGCGCGACAAAAACCACCGATACTCTAATCAGCGTCCGAGTCAAACGACGTTGCTCCCTCTTCGTTTTATCGATGATAACCCGGTTTGACGTCAGTACTGTCCTTTTATTTGTATGAGTCGAAATGCTCGTAATTATACAAATATTACAGGTAACGACGATAAATAGAGGTATTATAACGAAATAAAATGCTTCAGCAATGAACCAAGTGGACACAAGAAAGTGTTTATATTTGCAAATAAGTTTTGTTGGGTATCTCAGTGACGGTATAGCGGTGACGTCTGTAATGTATGGAATTGACAAGAGACAACTGCAGAAAAATAAGATTTTAAGAAACATTTTCACTCGTTTCATGGTGAACCAAACACTTGACTTGAGAGGGTGCATAACAGCGCACGTACGCTCCACTGTCCAACAAACTAGAATGTAGTTCGAAAAGACCAGGCCAGTGCCGACTATGTAGTTGAATATCCGACATAGTTCGGCGTCGATATAGTACAACAAACTACTGCGGTAGTTGTAGACGAAACGTGTTACGGTTACTATTAAATCATTTATGCTTATAACCATTATATACAATTCAGTTGTTTGAAATGGTTTCATTTGGTTTGCCAGTACTATGGTCAAAGTATTCGTTAAAATACCCGGGAGGTTGGTGAAATAAAAAGAATAATCCGCGATTATCTGATACACATGATATTCATAATAATCTTCAAACGGAAATCTTGCCGGCACACTGACGTCATTTGTACTGTTTTCAAGAGAATTATCGTTTGCGATAGTGGTATAGTTTTCTTCAACTGTCATATCAAGCAATATTGTTTTATTGTCAGCTTTCAATATGGCATACTCGGTTGTAGCTACCGAGTGCGTTGTGGTGTATTCAATTATACCTTCAGACCAGGATATGCTTGAAGTAGAAAAGTAAATCGTGGCCTCATCTTTCTGACTTAATGTGGTCTCGCTAGATTTTGTATAGCCTGTTGTTTGAGTATAGGCCTTTGTCCATATAATGAATACAGTCATCAGGAAAAGCCACCTACTTCGCATTGATATCGCCCTCATTGTTGACAGGTATTTCGCAATTCTAAAACAAAATATAGCAAATATGCATTAATAAAGTCATCGCGCATCAGAACACTATAAATTGTATGCGTTCATAGAAACTATTTTTAAATCTAAATAACATAATTTATTGGCCACTTAATATGCTTAAACATAATTTTAATAATACGTATGTTACCGGACTTTTAATGCGTGTATTTGACGTCGAACAGTAATGAAATTTTATATGACCGCCAATGCGTAGCTTTAGAATTTTCAACTTAAATGTATATTGAAAACAGACCGGCCTTCAAAAATGTTAAGAGTGTGTCAAGATGCTTTGCATATTTTTTGCAAATATATTTGGCCAAAAGTGGTTACTAGTCTTGTTTGGACAAGGTAATGAAGACAAACCTTGCTACATCATAATTACTTAATATTTAAACAGAACTGTATAGGCATATGCTATGTATTATAAATAAGACCTTCAACAAATGTAGTGTTACAAGAAAATGTTTATGTATGCTATATGTAAGTTCGTGAAATGTATTAAAATATTGCTATAGTAGAAAATAGCTAAAATGTGAACGGTGCCTAACCATGGTAGACAATATCATCGTCAGATAAACATTAGTATGATCGCCATTTACGTTATGTATGACAATATACCGTAGTTAATATTATATTATTCATTTTTCATCATACTTTTATCAGTTACATCGAACATTTGTTCAATAAATCTTTGATGCAATAAGTATTTGAACCAACAAATCGAACCGTGACGAAAACATGTTTCTGTGATGATGTTTATAATATAATTATATTTAAATTGATATAATACATCACATACAATTTTATTTTGCTACGTTTATAATGATTAAATGAACACAATAATAAAATACTTACCGATTTAAATTATGTATCCAAGAGCAACTTACTGAAGAAGAAGTTTGTTGTCTTCTGCAGCGCTAGACTTCAAGATCGGAAGCCACGAAAGAACGTGTCGTGAGAAAATGGATTACATCATACCTAGCTAATGTGTGTTCTGTGTTTTCCAAATACGTCTGGTAAATATGGAGATCAATTTAAATCTTTTGAACGTACCAGGAAGTCTCTGAAACCAACACTATCATGTCAGGAGTGTGGGGGGGGGGGAGGGCAGTTTAAATCGTTTGAACGCACCAGGAAGTCCCTGAAACCAACACTATCATGTCAGGAGTGGGGGGGGGGGGGGGGCAGTTTAAGTCGTTTCAACGCACCAGGAAGTCTCTGAAACTAACACTATCATGTCAGGGGGCAGTTAGTTATCTAATAAAAGTTATGTAACTATTTTCAATGTGATTTCGTGATGAATCTACATTATGTGTGGACCCGAGTTGTGTGTTCGCTTTATACCTTACATAATTAACCATTTAGGACACATCTACAGTTGGGACGAATTTGTAAGTCAAAGCTTCAATTTCAACATTTATGACTTACTGAACATAGTAATATGTTTTAGTAGTGTAGATAACTAGTAATTATCTTTTGTTTTATATTGTTTTGGCTGAAATATTTTCTGCTATTATCGCTTCTGCTACTATGTCTTCAGTGTCGATTGCTGCTACTTAGGTACTAACGACCACCACAACATTACAACCTAAGTTTATCATTTGTCGAGTTTTTCCCCCAAAATCAGAATTTTGAGCTATGGTTCAGCAGTGAATTTTGAGCTATGGTTCAGCAGTGAATTTTTAGTATGTCAAAAGACTCGTATAAATGGTCACAATTCAACCAATTCTGTCGTGTCAATTATTTCACCAACATTTTCTCTATTCCCTGAACAACTTGGCTGTACGTTTGAAAACAAGTTAGTTGAAGCTTTAAACATTTCCTTTGGAACACTTTCCATGGTAATATTGCATGTTTATTATCATTGGGGTGATAAACAGTGAGCCAAATATACTCCGAATAGAAACGTACTGATGCGTATCGTTGTATTGTATTTTTTCGGCGTAGCTGTCTAAGATCACTTTTGACCCAGATTTTCTTGCGATAATTATGCAGCGGGAAAATTGAATGCCAATAGAATTGGGCAAATTTTCTCATTCTAGGGAATGCAAACTTCAAACAATGGTTTAACGTATACCAATAACTGTTGCATATTTGGGGATTAAAAATTTACATAATTGTTTACATAGGCGGTTAAAATGAAGTTATAAACATATCTTCAACATATACTCTAGAACTGAGGCTAATTATGAACGTATTTTCTCATTGTATGCCATAAACAGAATGCTATATTCATTCACGTAACGAAATAACTATTTTGTTTAGCCTACATTTATATAAGCGTTACTCTCTATAAATAGCAATTGTGCAATGTTCCCACTCCTAAATCTCATTCACAGTGTTGCCGTTCCATGTAGCCCATTGATTCTAGCGAGTTCATTACATAGTAAACAGTAGTGTCATTCTAAAAATAGCGCGCGTAGCTAGCAACAGTTGTATAGCTGTGTTAATATACTCGTACGTGCATCAATAATAGCGTTCAGAGAATCATAACCTAAAAATTTCAATAAATGGGGAATTTATATTTATAAATTTACTGTTAATTTGAATTAAAATTGTGGTTACGATTTATTAACCATTATTTATAATTGCATCTTTCTATCAACTCCTCCAGTAGATGTTATTAAATCTATAAAAAGATGCTACATTTTCTACAGATAAAATGTTATGAAAAAAGATTCGGAATACGTCGAATTATTATTCGCGTAGCATGAAAACACAATTTGCAATACTAATTATACAGGAACCCCTGATATATCATATTTCTACTGATATAATTTAAAATCGTCATAGTCTAATGAATTGTTATGGTTGCGTTAACAAAAATAAAGTCTTAACATTTCAAAAATCGCTGAATATTCCCTTACTATAGGCCTTTCCCAAAACTAGGTGATCTCCCTTAGAAATTACCTCCCGTTATTGCGAATTCACATCTGCCATATTTGAAACCCGACTTCCGGCGACTTTTTCCCTAGCTTGCCCTATAAAGTATTATAGATCTAAGACCAAGCGGCTTTCAAAACTTGTAATGGAAATGTTTAAACCATATGTTTTTGATTAAATATTATTTTAAAAAAATCAGAGGATATATATTACAAAAATAAATTATTTAGAACTAAATGTAGTATTGTTTTAAACTCATTACTAAAGCCATATGTCTGTATGACAGGTATCCGGAAAAAAAGAAGTAGTTTCCTTGTCTCTTCTTAAACGGTTGTTTTCCATACATATATACCACCACATGTTCTCTCAATGGATACTTAGTTATCTGACTGAAGAGGGGGTCATAAAAATATCAAAGCCACAAACCGCTGGGATCTTATCAAATTGCCCTTAGAACAATACCGCTAATCCGTGCAATTGCGTAATGCATCGATGATGAAGATCTACATGCAGAGACAACTAACATGTCACACTTCGTCTCCATTGTTTGCGTCTCAAATTAAAGTTTATCTCACATTTTAAAATGTTGTTGTTTCCGTTGTTGTTCTTTGCCAATCAGAACAGAACAGAACAGAACATTTTATTTAAGACTTGTACAAGTACATCGTCTACAACACATATAAATATAATACATGCAATCAACATGACATAGCGTAGTGTTAAATAATTCTAATCAATGCGTACTTCGATCGAGGAATTCGGAGGATGAACGTTAACCGTGTGTTAATTATTAACGAAAGTTAGTGCATTTCTAACATTCATAGCTTCCTTAATAAACTTACACAGATTAAAAACATCTGATTTATTAGTTGAATTTAAAAGCTGGGTAAATTTATAGACAGAAGGTTTTACATAGAAATATCTTCTAATATATTTTTTTCTGATGTCAGTATAACAATTGCAAATAATGGCAAAATGGTATTCGTCCTCTATATCTGTAGAATTACAAAGTGTACAATATCTTTCCTCTCGTGGAAATCGATTATATCTTCCTGTTTGTATTCTGAGAGGAAGTCCATTTAATCTTAATCTACTCATGTATAAGCGATAACGTTTTGATAAAATATCTAAATATGGCTCGTAATAATGTGTTGATTTACACAATTTATACTGACACAACATTGAGCTGTTGTCAATTTTTGACATCGTTTCTTGTTTAAAGGTGTCTATAATACGGGTTTTTAACTCATTCAAAAATAAATCCTGATTGATACTGCTAACATTATCAAATACGTATGCAAATCCATAATCAGCTAACAACTTTCTTATATTTGCTGCCCAATTTAAACGTCCGTTATAACTATCAATAACAGATTGGGAATAAATAGTTTTAACAATAATATTGTTTGAGCTAGCAATTTTCAGCCAGTATTTAATCATTCGAATATATCTACTAATAAACAATGGGTAACGTCCCAACTCACTATATGTAATTGCATTACAAGTATTTATTTTAACCTTTAACAATCGCTTGCAAAACTTAAGGTGGACTCTTTCAAGTTCCTTTGACTTAGTATAACCCCATACTTCACAGGAATAATTCAATATAGGACTCAAAAAAGCATCAAATAACTGACACATTGTCTTAGGACTTAAGTCAAACTCCTTACATTTGCATAAAAGAATGTTCATTGCTTTCAAAGCTTTACCAACTAGGTGTTCCTGATTTAAAATAAAATTTCCAGTGTAATTAAAAAATTTTCCTAAATAGTTAAAATCATTTACAACTTCTATTTTTTGTCCATCGTATCCCCAGGTATCGCAATATGACTTTAAACTATTTAAATGTTGTTGTAATCACCCTATGAAATTTCGCCACCTTATTAAACAGAACAGAACATAATTAAAATCATTTAACACTTTTTCGAATTAATAAATTAATTTAAATTGAAGAGTGAAATAATAAAGCACAGCATGTAATTTTCAATGCTGAAGAATTGACAGGTGGTGAACATTTAAGAGCTCATCGTGTTTTGTTTTTCTCAAACATACGGGAATTACCGTAGCTGCTGCGAGAATAAAATGTTGTTTGTTTACCACGATTCCGACAGAAATGAACAGAACAGAACAGAACAAGACTTTTATTTTCACCCAAGTATATAACATATACAATTAGGGCAATATAACAAAGCAAAATTGTTAGTAAATTAGTAACTTCCGATAATTTTTACGTTAACACAATTGTGTAGATGATATACGGGGGGTATTTAAATAATAAGATACATAGTCGGAACATATGATAATAATAACAATAATAACAATAATAATAATAATAATAATAATAATAATAAAAATGTGAGATCTATAATCAAAATCAAAATACCAAAAACTTGATAAAATTATCAATATCACAATCATTATCATATCATATTCAAAATCATCATACTAATCATAATAATCATAATAATGATAATCGTCATAGTTATCATAATCATCATAATCGTGGCATTTAAGAAACAAATAATAGTACAGTTCTATACTAGCATTTTAATACTAGCACTGGTAAAAATAATTAGTGGTTTGTGATCATCGTTGTGCGGTGACGTATTTTCGTTTGCACGCGGCGTTTCGGATTGAGAAATTGAAACGACTACGCGTTTTAAAAGGTTTACATTTTGCGTCAGAAATTTAATTCATTATCAATACTTAAAAGACGTGTTGTTGCGAAAGACTGTGTGCGTTAGCGTTTATGGTGCTGGAGCTAGCTTTGTAACAGTTTCAGTCAATAGAACAGAACAGAACAGAACAGAACAGAACAGAATATTTTATTCAGTTACTTGAACATATATACATGTTCCTCATAACATGATCCAATGCATAACAATTATAAACACATGACAACGTATAATATATGTACATATATACACACTTTATAACAGAAGAATTTTAACAAACACGTAGTTAATAATTCAATAGTTCTATATGAATATCAAACAGTAGATATATAGTAAATTACAACGTAGTTTATAAACAAGATTCACTCCCCGAGGAGGGACTTATAAGTTATAGACGAAAAAGTACGAAAGAAGAATGACAAATTTGTACAAAAGAAAACAACAAATGAGTAGTTATTGGACGAAATTGATCATAATTTTTCGTCTGTTAAAAGCATGGTATATATATTTACAAAGGTTTAATATAGTTTTATAGCTTTTAGATTTAAATAAATTTATAAATTTGACCATACTGGGCTGAGTATAATAATATTTACTAATATATTTTTTACGAATATCTATATACAGTGGGCAGATACATATAAAATGGTACTCGTCCTCAATATCATTTTTATTACAAAAAGTACAATATCTGTTACAATGTTCGATTCTGTTATTACCATGACGTCCTGTTTCGATTTTTAATTGGTGAGATGACAATCTCAATTTGGATAATACAATGCGATATCTTAGTGGAACTTTATCAAGGTAACATTCAAATTCATAGTCAGTTTTAAACAATTTATACGTGCACATAGATCTACTAATATTTATGGCTGTATACCACGATTGTTTGAATTGATCGTGTAGTCTTTGTTTAAATTCTATATGGAAACTTTTCTCGTTAACTGAATGCGGTGTAATCCAAACAAATGAAAATCCATTGCTATCTAACAGAGACTTAACATCAGTTAGCCAGTTAGATTTGCCTTTGTTAAAATCATCTAGCAACGCTTGGTACAACCGATTAATAATAATATTGTGACTATTTAATAACTTTAGCCAGTATTTTATTATGCGTGTGTGACTATTGATATGAAGTGGGAATCGGCCAAGTTCACCGTATATTGCCATTGTACATGTAGATTGTTTAACTTTAAGAAGATTTTTACAAAATTTCAAATGAATTCGCTCTACTTTTGTGGATTTGCCAAATCCCCATACTTCGCAACCATAACTCAAAACTGATCCTACAAATGCGTCAAATAATTGACATATGGTAATAGGTTTTAAAAGGGCTGTTTTGATATTACTCATAAGAGTATTAAGAGCTTTCAGTCCTTTACCAGAAATGGTTTCGCAATTCAGAACGAAGATACCTGTATAATTAAAAACAGTTCCTAAATAGTTAAAATCATCTACAACTTCTAACGGGATATTATTGTAAACCCATTTTTCTTCATGTTTTAAAGGACCTCGTTTTCTAAATACTACGACTTTGCTTTTGTCGGGGTTAACCTCAAGTCCCCATGAATTACAGTAAATTTGTAGACGATTTAGACTGTGTTGGAGATCTGCTGCAGTTTTCGCGAGGATAACCATATCATCTGCAAATAGCATCAAGATAAAAGTCAAATCATCTATCGATAGGCCACTATTAATATCATCACAGAGGAATAATTCGAGATCTTCTAGGAAGAGAGAAAATAGTATCGGCGACATTACTTCGCCTTGTTTTAAACCTACAGCGACTTCGAAGAATTCAGAATATGAGCTACACCCTTTTATACAATCTTGCACTTTCGAGTATATATCCCTTATTACCCGTAAAGTTTTGCCTCTCAGGCCTATTTTAAATAATTTATACCACAAACCATTTCTATATATACTGTCAAAGGCCTTTTTAAAGTCAACAAACGCACACGCAAGTCTCCCATTTTCATTTAATACTTTACTTATAATTGCATTTAAAACAAATATAGCATCTACGGTGGAACTCCCTTTTTTGAAACCAAATTGTGCATCACTTATTATATTATTATCGGCCGCCCACTTCGAAACACGTTGATTAATAATACCAGTGAATATTTTGGAAAAGCAGCTATTCAACGTAATGCCTCTATAATTATTAGCATCATTAGGGTCACCTTTCTTAAAAATAGGTACAACTAGTCCGTTCATCCACGATTCTGGGTAGATACCAGAGTTAAGGATACCATTAAAAATATCAACTAAGTGTGAAGCTAAAATATCACATGATTCAATAAAGTATTCATTAAGAAGTTGATCCGCAGCAAAAGATTTGTTGCTCTTCAGGTTATATATAACGGATTCCACTTCTTGTATTGTAACTGGTACATCTAGTTCATCAAAGATACAATCAACATCAACATTATCATGATTATTATTGTTATTATTATTATTATTATTATTATTATTATTATTATCATTATTATTGCTACAAAAATGCTCAGCTTCTTCATTATGGACATTTGGAAAGTTGATGCTTAAATTAGAGAAATGTTTAAAAAAAATCTTCATTGCTGATTTTATTATTATTACAACCATTAGTTTTATTATTTCGAAAATGTTTCCAAAAATCTTTAGGTTTAGAATGTCGTAAGCTTTCAATTTTTTTCATCTTCTTCTTATCGCAGAGGCGCTTTTTGCGCTTCACTAATTTTTATAATCTCCCTTAGATTTTATCATGTCCTGTCTATTAATATCACTTTTATGGCAGTTATAATTATTCAAGGCTCTAATATAAGTTTGCTTTGTTTCAATGCATTCTGCGTCGAACCAATCAGATTTGTTGGAAACACTTTTACAATTATAAGCACTATTATGATCAGTCTTGATTTTACAAAAAAGTGGGTCAGCAACATCTCGTATTTCTTTGGTAAAATTACTTATACAATTGTTAACAGATTCCCTATCACCAAAATTGGTATTCAGTGTTAAGCAATTAAGTGTAGGCAATTTTGATATAATGCCACGTCTAAATTCATTCCTCAGACTTTCATCCCATTTAATACTAATTCGTGTGTAATTGTCGTCATTACTATATGACACAGTGTCACAGTTAATGAGAAACGAGATTGATGCATGATCCGACCATTCGTTAAACGGGTTCACACAGAAATTGTTCAATTTACCAAAGTAACATTCACTCAACACTAGGTAATCAATAACACTCGATCCTGATGAGCAAGCATAAGTAAAATTTCCAATATTATAATCGTTTCCAAGCCTTCCATTAGCAATTCTCATGCAGTTCGACTTACATAAATCAAGCAATTTAATACCAAAATTATTATGGATTTTGTCCATTGAAACTCGTTTGATTGGTCTATCCGGTTCATATTCATCGTTATCGTAATCTATAATTGGTTTGTCACAGGTAATATAATCTGTTTTATCCCCGTTTCCGACCCTGGCGTTAAAATCTCCCGTTAAAAATACATTTCCGCGAGTTTCAAATGCACAAATATCGCTTTGCAATAAGTCAAATAAATCAACGTTTATAAAATTATACATAGTTGACGCTTCAGGCCAAATATAAATTCCTGCTACGTAAATATCATCAGACAGATTAAAAAGTGTTTATCTATTTTCAACCAGATAATTGTATCAAAGTGATTTTTAACAATTGTAATACCTTTGCAAAATTCGTTTCTTATATACAAAACTACACCCCCACTACATCGTTTAGCTTTTTTATTTTGAGTTTTCCTATAAAAATTGTAACATTTATATTGATTCAAATCAAATTTAGATTTTTTATTGCCCCATGATTCAAATAAAAAAATGATATCATATTTACAAATAAGGTCAGTAAAAGCACTATCCTCTAGTTTCGTTCTACTAAGACCATGAATGTTCCATGCCAGTACAGATAGTCCGCCCTCGTCGCGCCTCTAGACTCTACCTGTAACTTCCGGAACCCTGACGCTCTGTTTCCGAACACCGTCTACCATCAGGGAGTCGTAGGCTAACCATGCATTATGTCCCTTTTTCTTAGCCTCTTTTAGTTCCGGGATGAGGGCTCGACGCCGGGCAGCCATTTCCGGCGGAAACTGCTCGTGCATGTAGAACCAAGTTTTATCGAGCTCCTTGCGGCGGCTGCGGACCATCTCTCTGTCTTTGAACAGGGTGAATTTGGCGACTATCTTCCTCGGCTGGCCGCCTTTATGGCCGTAAGTTGCGTTACCCATTCGATGCACACGCTCGAACTTAATGTCGTTTACAATGTCCTGTGCAATTTTCAACTTCTGAACCAAAAATGACCTTATTTCGGCTTCCGTATGCTCATGCCTTTCGTTTGGTACTTCCGGTATGTTACCAAATATCAGTTATTTTTGTCCTGATTTACGCTTGAGTGCACCTGCGCGCGAGGTCGATGTTAAACACAAAGGCAAGATGTAGGACCTATTGTGTGTGGTAATTACTCTAATCAGCTTTGCATTGCAGGATTACAATGGAGAATGCCGTTATCTGAGGGGTTAACGTTAAATGACTGATGGGGCAAAAGCAAAGTATAATTTGTGTGCTGGCTAAGTTTAAAGGGAAGTAACAAAAGTATAATTATTAATTTATGTACTAGAACTGCTAGATTAATTAGGATAAAGAAACAGGATTGTAGGTGAAATATAGGTATCAGTTGTACTCATTTAGAATGCAACAATTGTTTCCATTGCCTTAATTGAAATATAATATCAATATAGCAGGCAAAACTATTTAAAATGTTAACACTTGTACTTGAGTGGTACCATTTTGTACTACTCATATATAATGCTGCAATTATTTCTGTTATCTGAGTATAAGTATATAGCAATCCTACGTTAATATTGACATAATTATGCACTTATCATTTGGTACAGATACAGAATGAAGTTATTATTTACATTGCACAGTTTATATTTACATGCATAGATTTCTAATTAAAGTAAATAATGTGATTAGTATATACATGCACAAATATATACATTTGTGACCAGACAAATATTTTGATATATTGATTACACAAGTGTAAACGGTCACTTATATTGAGATAATATGTAAATATGTTATGCTGTTAACAATAAAAATACATTGAAATAAAGGCAGTATTGTTACAAACTACAATATTAGAGTTGGTGTATTAGCTGGTGGCATTGGTAAAAACAGGTAGTTAAATAGATAACTTGCTATCGCTTAAACTTACTGAATATGAAGCGAATAAATTTGCTTGTATTCTGTAATAGTTGTAAGGAATTAGATGTTAGGATTTTAATAAGAGTAGCATCATAAAGATCATGTCCTAAGAATTGTTCTCTTTCAGATTTAAAGAAATCGCAGTTTAGTAGATAGTGATGTTCGGAGCCAACTTGACCAGAGTTACAAAGGCTGCATATTCTTTCCTCAAATGGGGTTCCATCGTATCGACCGGTTTCAACTGGTAACCAGTGATTTGCAGATCTAAATTTAAAGAGGTATGTATATTCAGTTTTTGTAAGTTTTATAAAGTAGTCTTCAAAGGATGGAGTTTGAAACTGGTATATATTTGTCCCTTATGTGTTTGCTGTAGTTGATTGTGCCATTGGGTTTTGAATTGGGTTAATAATTTGGCTTTGACTAAGCGGCAAATTTATTTTGGGTTTTTAGGAATTGGTTATCCCATAAGTTACTTAAGTTTACTGAGGTGAGGATTTCTTTAATTTTGTTGGCCCATTTAAAATTTGACATTGGCAAGTTCATCATGTATTTATAGATTTGGATAGATAATTTCTGATCTTTGCCTATTAAGATTCTATTCCAAAAAGAGATCATGTGACTTTTGATGTTAATTGCTATAGGGTATCTGCCAAGTTCACCATATAAAAAAGCCATTGGGGTTGATTTCCGAGCATTCGTAATTTTTCTAAGAAAGTTATTATGGACTTTCTCCAAGATATCTACATTTTCAAAACAAAAAATTTCTGAGCCATAGATTAAAATTGGTAAAACAGTGTGGTCGAAGAGTTTAAGAATTAAATCAATAGGTAGCTCTGCATTATTTGCTCTAGTATATAGAAGGTGCATTGCTTTTGTTGCTTGCTCGGCTAAGTGTTTCCGTGCATTGAGGAAAGAACCATTGCTGGAAAGGGTAATGCCTAGGTAGTGGTAACGGTCAGTCAATTTTACAGGGTTGTCACCTAATGTGAAATGGAAGTTTTGTAGTTGTCTTGCACCAAATATTACAATTTTTGTTTTGCTAAGGTTTATTTTTAAATGCCAGTTATCACAGTATTTATGGAAGGTATTTAAACTATTTTGGAAGTCTATTTTTTAATCAGATAAAATCACAGTGTCATCAGCATAAAGTAGAATAAGTAGTTTTAGCCAAAGAGACAAATCCAGGGGATTTTCTAGTTCTATGCCAGTTGAGCCATTGAGGTGCATATGTGTTTGAAGGTCATTTAAGAAGATGGAAAATAGAATTGGAGATAGATTTTCGCCTTGTCTAACGCCAATTTCTGATACGAAGGGTTCTGAAATATTGCCGTTAATAGAGATACTAGATTTGATATTGTTGTACATGTTTTGAATTAAATGTAAAAACTTGCCATTTATATTTTGTTTAATAAGTTTGTGCCATAGGCCAATTCGCCAAACCTTGTCGAATGCTTGTGAAAAATCAATGAAGGCGCAGAATAGTTTTTTTCTTTTTTTCAGTATTTCGATCAATGAATGTAATGTAAAAATATGGTCAGAGCAAGAGTAGCCTTTCCTAAAGCCAGCTTGATTTTCATCTAAAATATTATTTTCATTAAGGAATTTGTTTAATCTTTCATTGAGTATGGAAGTAAAAAGTTTACCTAGACAACTGAGGATAGTAATTGGTCGGTAGTTATTAGGATCTTTAGGGTCACCTTTGTTTTTAAATATAGGTATGATTATTCCATTTTAACCAGCTTTGTGGAATGAACCCTGTTTCCAGTACACAGTTAAATAGTTTATGGTAAACAGGCATAAGTAGATGTTTAGTGGACTTGATATACTCATTTAAAATATTGTCGAATGGGCTAGGTGTTTTATAATTTTTAAGCTTTGTGATACATTTTTCTATTTCTTCTTCAGTAATTGGGGTATTAAGCCTGTTGCTTGTGTCATTTTTGTAGATGGGAGTTTGTGTCATTGAAGCGATTGTCATCGATTGTGCTGGTATTAATTTCTTTGAGTGATCATGAAATTAATCTAATGTGGGTATATAGTTTTAACTTTAGTTTTTGGTTTAAGTTTATTTAAAAAGGACCAGTACTGTTTAGGATTTTTGTCGGACATTGAACGAAGTTTATTTGACATGTTATGTTTGCTGGCATTAATGTGGTAGTTCATGGTGCGTTTATATTCCTTACTGGCATTGATCATTCTTTGTTTGTTGTCTATAGTTTTGTTTTTTGTGTAGTCATTTTGGGCAGTATGATAATTTTTTCTTTTCGTGCTTTAGAACATTGAGGACCAAACCATGGTTTATTGTTTTCTGGTCTATTATAATGAAATCGTTTTTTATTTTCAGGGTATGTGCTGGTGGAAGCTTGATGGAATACTGATTGGAGTTGATCGGTTATGTGCTCATTTGTCTGCTGTGATTGTGGGTAAGTGTTAATTTGCAAGAGTATTTGGTCTATTATGTTAAGGTTAATATTGTTAACAAATTGGTTGGACAAGTCAGGATTCCATTTTGGTTTCAGATTCATGTCACATATTTTTGGAGGAAATATTGGAGCATTTTCTGTGTGATATGTTTATGGACAAAGTGAGGGCATTATGACCATCTGAGAACAGTGAATCTGTTTCAATGATATGAAAATCTGAGAGAAAGTAAAAGCAATCAGATGAAGCAATTACATAATCAATTGTAGATTTATTTCTGAAAGTTAAGATAGCACAATCATTACCTGATGATAATCTTCCATTGAGGATAAAAATGTTGTTATTTTTGCATAAATCAATAAGTCGGAGTGCATGGGTATTTGTTCGATGGTCTTTAGAAGTACGAATAAGTGGGATAGATAATTGTTCAAGGGTTTTATATTTGTCAAGTTGGCTCTGTATATCATCATCAATATCGAACATGTCATTTAAATGGGGATCTGTAGTTATGTAATCTTTCATGCTTCCAACTCTGCTATTGAAATCTCCTGCAAGAATTACATATTTATGTTCATTACATTTTTTAGAGATTTCATTTTCAAAGGCCATAAACTCGTCATCGTTGAAAAATTTGGAGTTTTCGGGTGGAACATATACAGCTCCTATTATAATATTTTCATCAAGTTTCGCTAATGATTTGCAAATGGATATCCATAGTACATATTCAGAGTTTGATTGTAGGACTTTAATTGAGGAAGTAAGTTGGTCTTTAACAAATATACCAATGCCACCAGATTTACGCTTATACTCTTGTTCTCTGTGTTTGGCTAAATATTCATAGTTATTTATTTTAATAATATCATGTTCATCAGTGTGGGTTTCCGAGATACAAAATATGTCGTAATTACTAATGAGTTCAGTGAATTCTGGGTAACTGAGTCTTTTCTTGAGTCCACTGTTTAAGGTTCCTAATTTTATGTTTTTCTCTTCCAGATTAGAGAGTGATTCGACCCCCCCTCTGGCCTAGTGGGGATGGCTGCTGGCATCTGGAGCCCTGTTCAAATTTGGCGTCTGTGGAGTATTCCGGTTTTGTACAGACTCAGCAGTACGAGAGGTGTCCCATGGACGTTGTATCCCCTGCACAAAGGACTGTGCGCTCAGGGGAGTCCTAGGAGATAATGGCGGATGTTTACGAGTGTTTGCCGTCGAAGGACGAGGGGATACTGACTTTGTTCGCCTAGATATGTGCTCAGCGCTCTGGGCTGGTGTATCAGGAGTGTTGAGCACTGATGTGTTTCTGGGGATGACAGTGATCGTGTTGATAACAGGAGGATTAACGTTTAGGTTCCTGATATGGGAAGGTGGTTCGGAGTGTGCCTGTTTCGATTGGAAGGCTTGTGAGTTAGCAGAGACTCTGTTGCCCTGGAGGATCGCGTTCCAGTCAGGGAATATGTCGTCGACTACCTTGCCGTGTACAACAATTTTTGCAGGGAAGACTATGGAAACTTTGCTGCGTGGATAACTTTCGCGAAGTTTCTTGTATTTTGGCCAAAGTGCTTTCCGTGCTTGGGTTATTTCCTTTGGATAGTCTCTGTTGATGCTAAAATTAGTTCCTCTTAGCCGGTTTGCACGTGAGAGGACATTAACTGTGTTTTGATAGTCTAGAAAGTTCACAATAATACCTCTGGTGGCACCCTTAGAAAATCTTCCAAGACGGTGTGCTCGCTGGATATGAGGACAAGGGGTTAGCTGGAGCTGTTCAGCCAGGAAATGGGCTATGACATTGTGGCAGTTTTCATCTCTCTGTTCGCTGATCCCGCCAAATATGAGATTGTTCCTTCGACTCCTTGCCTCAATGTCACTAGATTTGTATTCCAGGAGTTTGATTCGTGAGTTGTGATCAGATAATGACCCTTCAATGGATATAATTTTTGTGTGCATTAGTAAACATTCATCCACTTTGTGTTCAAAATTTTTCATTTGTTTGAATATTTCTGTCATTTTTCCATCCAAAGATAAATGTTCAAAGTCATGTTGGTTTGTTATGACTGTACCACTGCTACATTCACCACCTGTGTTTACTCTAGAACGTTTCCTATTTATATTGTCATGGTTAGTGGTACTTCCCGCCGGTGGAATGACAAAACGGTTCTGTGTAATAAATGGTTCATCCTGTGAATTTTCGTTGCTGTAACAGTCAAAACTGTCTAGATGATCTATACTTACAGATTGGGAGTTATTTTGAGGCTATTAACTGGCACTTATGTAAAGAAAACGAGGTTTAAATTGTCAGATGAAAAAAATGGCGACTGTTTACAAATTACCGGAAATGTTCTCAGAGTTATATACATGAAGGAAAACTAAATACTTGATCAAACAGACTCAACAAGTATAAAATATAATTATTCAAACGTATATTATACTCTTCTGTTGGCTTAGTTAATTACTTACTCTGAATTGTGTAAACTTTTTTCAAAATGTATATATCTATGTCTGTTTTATTATAGATACTCACCCTATTATGTACATAATTATCACGACATATCTATTTCCTGGTGACATATAGACCCATTGGGTCGGGTGTTATCTGTTTCGTTGATTATATGAAGTTATCATGAACATTGTTTAAACACATGACACAATAATAAACAAATTATTTATTAAATTCTCTTTAATACAACATCAGTTATAACATTTAATGAGGAGTGACATCATCTTTAGTTATTGTAATATTGTGTTAACAGTAATAAAAAAGATAGTTGTATTGTTACATTATATTTCAAGATCAAAGCGAAGCCTGTTCATATTAATATCTAGCATTTAGCACACAACAAGAATATCTGCAACGAAAAAAGCTTTGAAGTTAAACACAAATGTGTATGGAATTCAAAAACAAGAAGTTGCTGTTAAGAACATCGGAATTACGCTCAAACTTTCTGTGATGATACCTTATTTTCTTCATTTTAGTCGTCAGAAGAATGTTAGCTTAGAGTTACTTAGCAAAATCATTTTACTAAAAAACAGCTTTTTACTTATTTTATTTGATAATGCAAATTTAATACATAATGAAGGCATAGGTTGTTTAGATACTCAAATCGCTATTTTTGCGTTTTGTTGCATAATAAAAGTTAAACGTACTGTGTACAGTTTGTTTGTCAATCTGCAAAGATATTGTTAAAAAGCAAAATAATAATTAAATTGATAAATAAAGTACATGATGTATATTATATACGAATGTTGATATTTGTAAATTTATTTTTAAGATTGAAAATCAAAAATATTGCATGTTTTTCGGTAAATATCAATACGCTTATCCCGCCTAATAATGAATAAACGTCAAAAATATTGCATGTTTTTCTGTAAATATCAATACGCTTATCCCGCCTAATAATGAATAAACGTCGCCGGAAGTGAACAGGGGACATCACTCGTGATTACGCAAGGGAAGTAACCTAGTTTTGGGAAAGGCCTATTGCTTTTTATTGGGATACACAGTATAAATGCTTATTTGACTTCAAATCGTCATTATATTAGATAACTAACCTGAATGGTATATTACCGGTACTACAAATAACTTTATAGACTCGTCTGATACATAATAATTTTTATTCAGTCCCGAAATTATTTTCTTACATTGTTAATTTGTTAAATTGGCTTGACAGATTCAGATAACACTTATGTTAACCTAAATTATTTTGGTTATTCATATATATCACCGGTGGAAACATGGAGCTGTATGATTGGTTTTCCCAGCATAGATATTAATTATAATACTATTTAATTTTTAAATTAATAAATTTATCTCAAAATAACTTTTGGGTTCGAGAAGTTTTCTTATAGTGTCCGAAACATGGGGTCTAATAATATTGGTGGGGACCAAAAAATCTGGGGTCTGAAAAGTCACGTAACCGATCATCTTTGCTGTCTGTTTAGGTAATTTTTAAATGACATCTCAATATTAATTTCAACGCTGATTGTCTTTTTTAAAGACATTTGTTGTTTCATTGTAGGACTCATTATGATTCATAAAGATAGTCATAATATGGTCATATTACTGCATCATGTGTTGATCATTGTTTTGTAATCAAATGAAACATTTGAATCTGACAGCTTAACTTAAAATGCACCGCTATGCAGCTTTTGTTTACTGAAATTTATATTGTATGTACATTTTGAGTGTACAAGATATGGTAACAATGATCACTTATGTAAGTTAACTAACAATACAAAAAACAAACAAAAACAAACAAAAAATGTGCATATCGTTCATCAAAATGACCCTTGAAAAATTACATCAGCAAATTACATCAGCAAAAAAAGTCAATATGAGTAAAGTGATTGTACTCGCGTGAGTAATGGCATCGTTATTAATATTGTTAATCGCATACATGTGTTATAGGTTGTTTGCAAAATTTTATATATAAGTATCTAGTTGCATTAGTTGTTCTGCAAACTTGTAAGAAGAAACAATATTTTGAGGCCCGACAATATTTTCAAATATAGTTATTGGTAAGTGATTTTATATAGATTTCCTCAAGTGTAAAATCAGTTTTCAAACTTTAAGAACCTTAAAACAATGAAAACAATGTACACGGTACACGTCTATGTATGACATTCTTTTCACGTACTATCAATGCGTTTAAAATACACAAAGCTGGTTTCACGTGGTATATTATACCTGTACGTTTTAATTCTAGAGGAAGTTAAATCACCATTAAACCAACACAATGTTAGGTTTCGGTAGTATCATACTTCAAAGGCACGATCAAGTGGAGATACATAAAAACTTTGAATACTTAAATGTATTTCGAATACCGTTTTGTAATTAAGGATATTAAATTTGTAGAATATTTTCCGGGACGGTTTCGTAATTTATTGTAACGTTTTGCAGGTTTTTTTTTAAATCTGTCTCTCATACAGTTTTATTAACATATAATAATGAAGAGTCAGTAAATGACTTGTTTTGCTGAGCTTGTATCACATTTTTAAATATTTACCATCCTGCAGGCATTCTTATGTATTTATTTCCTTCATATGTGATATGTCTAAATTTTCAGTTTTTTGTTCAATGCATCAAACATAGACCGATATACAATTAATAACCAGTTGATTTACCTACAGATCATAGAATGTTCAAATACAAGTTCATACGTACGTTTATACACAAAAGTATAAAAACATTAATATACGTGATTCATGTTAAGTACTTGGTGACGTCTTGGTTATTTCAGCACATTAACTGACAATTTTACGCTTCTTGGCCCTTTATGGACGAACGAATGGTGACCCTAGCTATTGATATTCAACTGTTGTGCCATAATTTCATTCAACAAACACACTTACACCTGTTTAACATTTAATTTCATTCAACAAACACACTTACACCTGTTTAACATTTATGAATGTCAGAGATAGACAATGAATTAGTTCATTTTGTGCCGACATGAACTAAATCTTGGATAATAAGAAAATAAACCTTATAAAGGATCGAACAATATTTTAATTTATAATTCGTGAATATTTTACATTTGGTCATATACATTAATAATAATAATAATAATCCCTTTATTTTGCGAAGGTATCCCATTAAGACTCCACATTGATACAAAGTAATAATACAAGTGAAAAATTGCCATCTTATTTACAATGAGGCCTTCAAACTACATATATGTATATATAATTAAACAACGTAATAAATTATATTAACTGTACACATTTCAATCAATATATGTGATGAACATAACAACATTTTTAGAACAAAAACAGTACAAAACGTATCTTTAATTTGCTCCCATGTATACGTGTATATTAAATTACGAAAATAGCAAAATAACAACCTAATTATTAACATATCCACTTTGAACTCTGTAAGTTTAAATATATTGTAATTGATTAATGTATTTTTTTTCTACAAAATAATAATCTAGATTGGAAACCCTAGCTAAATAGTTTACTTAAACTAAAATAACCAATTAAAATGATTAAAATAAATAATAAATACTTAAGAGGTATCAATAATGTACAACGATGTTAAAATAAGAAATTCTTTATTTTCTCATAAATATTACTAAATGTAAACATTACAATTAATACTTATGACGGACATATTACAGAATTTAATAGCATTGACAGAACAATGCAAATCTTATTTTCTGTCCTTTCTCTTTTATTTTATTATTAAGTTTGTTATTTAAAAATTAAACCATTTCTTGTTGTGAGAATCTGATCTAATAGTTTACTTAAACTTAAATAATAAATTAAAATATTTCACCAAATAAAAGGACGTATGAACATAGCAAAATCATGTTACTAATTATACTGGTGTATATGTTCCAAACATATTAATACAAGCAAGTAAGACATGTAACAACATTTGAATCAATATTAACATCAATGAATAACAATAACAATACATGAATTTACCAAAAGTGAGTATATATTGACAAATTGTAAGACACGATGGTAAGAACCAGTTTATGTATTAGACATAATGGTGTTACAATTAATAAGAAGCGTGAATCGCGTTCCTTAAGTAATTAATCGATCATTCTTTACCGAATGTGACGTCACACTGCGGTATCGATTTAATTGTCAGTTCAATAGTAACTCGCGCATATCGGGCGCGAAGATCATGATACCAAGAACGGTCACTAGCACTGTTAGTTGTGTAGAGTGGTATTTGTTAAGTCTATAGCTATGAAAACGCGAGTTACCGGTTTTGGGATGTACACGAGTATTGGACTGAATTTATTAATTATGTAAGCAACTCAGTTTGCGTATTAGAAGGAAAGTATTTCTTGAGTTTGAATTTGAAAGTGTTTAAAGTTAAAGATTGTTGAACATTTTAATAAATGTATTTAATTTTGCACCACTTTAATTTAAAACTATACGATTTATTGACATAAACATCATATTAAAATTAATGACAAATTAAATTGTAATGACAAATACAGCTTTAAAGATATAGGCCAGATACACCTGTATTGTAATTAGTTACTAAACGATTTATTTCCGCAAAATAAAATGAGCGAAACAATGCATTTAAATGTTTTCATGTCAAAACGGATACTTATTCTTAATAGATTGTTTAAACTAAAGCAATACACCTCAAATACATACTCACGAAACTGTCCCCGGGGAAATTAATGTGAAATTTGCAATACAAAGGTTAGTATATATTGAAACTCCTAACGAATATTATCGCATTTAAATACTGAAGTTGGTACGGAACAGTTCAGCTGGCTCGTATACAATGATTAGCTTCCAAACAGTTGGCATCTTATGGTGTTATTTGGTTTGCAACATTGAGTTTTCTTACGCCCAAATTGGAGTCACAGGTAATATACTTTTGCGGTTGTAATTAATGAAGGAGGTATAAGTAGGTATGCATTATGATAAATGCTGTATCTTGTAATAGTTTCAAAACAATGTATTAATAGCATAATATATGAATTATTTAAGCACATAGAAATATGATTTTTTTTTTAAATAAAATAAACACAAAAAGACCATCGGTTAGGCCAGAGATTTTTAATGTTTAGTTTCTCAGACATTTTTGAACAGCTTTGCAGTCAGACGGTGGAAATGAAATAAAAACTAAAACTAAACTTATCTTATGAACACATTTTTTTCGCAATACACATAGCGATATAAATATAATTCAATGCAGCCTTTGTTATATAAAGATGCATTAAAAATCAACATGATTAACGTTGAATTTGCTTCATTGTGCATATTTAACATTATAACTGTGAGTTAAAATCGTTTAAGTTCCTAAGGAATAAGGAATGAGTAATGAATTTACTAATAAGCGTTAATTATAGCCATTAATACTCTTAATAATAACTCTTTCTTTATAAAGACAAATATTATATTTATGTAATTTAATTAAAATACTAACTTTATATTTTAATACGTGTTTTTAGTCAGATAAACTCTTAAGTTATTAAATGAGATTAAAGCATTTGTTAAATTGTTGAAGCGTAATAAATCGCATGTAATTGACTTTAATTTGAATGACTTACGTTGATATGATCAAATTCTTTGATACTGTCTATAGAAATGCATTGTGGCTAAAATGTTTAAATGTGGCATAGAAGATTAATAATATTAATCAAGAAGATATGTTTCAAATTGTTAAGTCATGTGTTAAGAATTGTTCGTCAGAATATTTTAATTCTGCTGTAGGTTTACGCCAAGGTCAGGTTATGCCCCTAATGTTCTTTTCATTATTTGTAGCGGAGAACTTATTTTGCACAACTATTTGTAGAGGAGAACTTATTTTGCACAATGAAGCTCCGTCCGATTTGAGCTTAAATGTTGATAATAGTGTATTAATATTGTATTGATACTGTTATTATTTGCCGACGATATTTGTATTATAGGTAAATGTGTGGAAGAAGTGCAAAAGCATTTAGATCTTTTCTTGAAGTATTGTTATTTTTAGGGATTAAAAATTAATGCAAATACAATTTAAATAATGTAATAAACGTGGCCATCTGAAAAATGGACATGTGATGGTCAGCAAATAGAAGTTACTGTAGTTAACGACTTTAACTATTTGTGAACTGCTTTTAAAAATACAAGAAATTATAATTTGAATCAAAATTTATATCGTATATTTAACAAATGTACAGAGTTGGACCTTAAGCCCACACCGCAATGTCAACTGTTTGATTTTTTTGTCCGATCCATTTTGAATTACGCATTAGAGGTAAGGGATAATAAAATATTTTAAAAGGGTGCATTTAAAGTTTTATTATCGACTGTTGAATGTTCATCAAAATGTATGTAATCTGGAACTTTTGGCGAATTAGGTAGATACCCACTTTTTATTAATCCATATGTAATATTTATTCAATATTGGTTTAAAATCATGCAAAGTAAAAATATCGTCCATGGAAGGCAAAAGGTGTCATAACATACGTGCAAACAGCTGTTAGATACTTCTGGCCTTCATGGGACGATATTATCCTCAAACCAGTAGACTTGCCAACTTTACAGCATTCCCAAAACGGACTTTCTATCTGGGTTTCAAATGTAAAATTTTGTTAGACACATATGGTTATTCGTACGTGTTTAATAATCCAAATTCTGTCGATGTTAATACATTTATAGCTTATTTAAAAAGAAAACGTTGTAATTGATACATACAAACAAGATTGGTTTCAATCTGTATTAGATATTTATCGTAAATTAAGCTTTTTTCATTTATAAGTTTATTTAGATTTTGTACCTATAAACAAAAACATTATACCACAAAACAACTTCGGCTTTGCTACTGAGAATTTAAACTTGAAGATATGCTGGCTAAACTATCACGAAAAACAGAAGCTGTTGTCTTTGTAACAATGAATTTGGATGTTGAAGATGAGTATCACTTTGTAAATGTTATTCATCCACTGTTATGAGGCGAAAGAAAATGTAAGCAATGCTATAACAATAGACTTTTTGTTTACAAATTCCACCAATTGTAGAAGTACAACTGTTAGATCCGAAATTATTATGTTAGCAAAATTTGTTAAAAGGGACCTGTTCACAGATTGACGAATTGACAATTTTTCAACTTTTTGTCATCGATTCCAAAAATAAAAGATAAGTGTATACAAGGGGGCAAAATAATACGACGAACCTAGAAATATACTGTAAAAAAACCGTTTCGTTTATGAGTAATCATCAATTGAAATTTATTAAATTAAAAAGCGTTTGTAACGCTATACGATGGAATAATTTGGAATGTTTCTGTTGTTTTCGTTGAAACTGTTGACATCGCTTGGAACACTTATATAAGGTAAAAAATGCAGATGAAAATGACGTAGTCGGATTGGCCGAGTGGTTAAGGCGGTAGCCTATTAATCCGGAGGTACCAGGTTCGAACCCCGGTGGAACCAGTTTGTTTATTTTATTGTTTTTCCCAAATACTTGTGTTGTTATTGTACTTGAGCTTTTTAGTTCCGTAGCTTAGATCTGTAAAGTTAAGACATTTAATGGCTTACTTCAAAAAATGCGAAAATCTGTGAACAAGTGAACAAGAAGCATTAAAAAATAAGAAATAATCGTCTTAATATTGTAATTTAACTATCAGTAGTTATATTCAATAAAAGTTACTTATGAGCATAACAGTTGTTTATTAACTTTCATAGGAATTCTATGTACGACTGTGTTTATATGATTGTATTTGTTATTATTATATTCACTATTATGTGACCAGAGGTATGTACAACTTTCAGTATAAGACGATGTACACTGCACAAGATTTAATAAATACGTGCCTTCTCTTGTCTTGAACGTACTTATGTAACGAACCCCATAAATAGAGCAGTGCAGATCACTGGTACCCTGTTAATACTTAAACATGTTTTATTTATGTCGTATTTGCTCAGTGACTGATACAATTAAACGTTGGTCCTAACTCATAAGCCAAACATAGTAGTAACGTTGCTCAATTATACACGTAAGTGTTCACCTATATGGCAATACAATCAAAAATGCGTGTACAATGTAAACGATACAAGGTTTTCCATTGCATTTGATCAGTGTTGAACTTCTATCGTCATTTGGCGGTTTGTATTTTACGCATATTACATGTTACGTATTTCTCTGTTTGCCTTTTTGTGTGGACAACCTGAAAATTATCAACTACATGCTTATAGTTACATTGCGAGAACTGCAGTTTTTGACAAGCTATCACCAATACAACCAGACATATTCGAGTGTAATCTTAAGTAATGTTACTTATTATACAATCATATTGGAATCATTAATATGAAGTTGCATTACAGACTGTTGGGTCGATGAAACCGGATGTGAAGCACTGCCACATTCCGTTTGCGATACGGCCTTCATACTAACATGTGTGTGTCCAATTGTTCTACTGCTTCAACCAAAACCTGACCTGAGTGGCTGTGATTATAGTAAGTTGTAGACGGATTGGTTAATTACGCTTGAGGCATATTATTTTTAGTATGTACCGCCGGTGGAACAGAATGTGCATCACTACCAAACTCCATCTGTGACCAGTTCAACACGCTGAGGTGTGTGTGCTCGGCTGCACAGAAGTATAAGGCCAAACCTGATAACAGCGGGTGTGACTACAGTGGGTATTAGCAATAAGTAAAACGCTTTTTACAAATTTCTTTATGCAGAAAAGTATCATAGGTTATTTTCTGTTGATTATAACCCTTTTTGAAATAATGATGCTAACGCTAAGAGTTGAAATGGACGTTTATTTCTTTATAACAAAGCCTTAAAATATATGTGCCAATGAATGCTTATAGACTGTGGTGCTTTGACGAACCCTACGAACGGAGCAGTTTCAACCACTGGTACCCTACAGAACTCTGTTGCTACCTACACGTGCAGTGCGGGGTTCAAACTGACCGGAGTGAGTACCAGAACGTGCATCCTTGGGTCAGGCTGGTCAGACACCGCACCGACCTGTGTTGCCGGTATGCAATTATATACTGTCATAAATAAAATCATTAACTAATAAATGGTATATAGTTATGACCCCTTTAAAGAAACGGGGGTATATTGCATTGCAAATGTCGGTCCGTTGGGTCGGCTGTCCGTCTGTCCGTATGTCCGTCTTTACTTGATCTTTACCTGGTAGGTACCTGTAGGTTGTTTGTGATATGTAGAGAATCCTTCTTGATTATTGCGACAAAAGAAAATGTCAAACTGTCCAAAAGAATATAAAAATTATTAAAAAAATAAAATAATTGCAAAGCATTGACCGTGCAATAACTACATAACTCTTAGGCCTAGACTTTTCAAACTTGGTAGATAGGCTGGTTATGACAGGTAGAAAATCCCTATTGATAAGTGGGTCCTTGGGGCAATTGTCAAGGTCAAACTGTCCAAACGATTTAAAAAAAAAAGTTAACTAGTTCATATTTTTCCTGGCAATAACTACAGTACCCTTAGGCCTAGATTATTTAACCTTGGTAGGTAGGCTGGTCGTGATTAATATATCGCAATTGATTATTAAGTCCCTCGATCAAAGGTCAAGGTCAAACTGACCAATGGTTTTAAAACCTTATCCGCGCCTTTGTTCATCAAACTTGGTAGGTAGGTTGGTCATGACTAGTAGAGGATCCCTATTTACTATTGGGTCTTCGGGTCAAAGGTCAAGGTCAAACGGAACAATATATGTAACAACTGACCAATAATTTCAATACAATGACCGGGCAATACTTAAACAACCCTTAGACCTAGTTTCTCTAAACCTGGCAGATATGTTGGTCATGACTAGTAGATGATACCTATTGATAAGGTTGTCGTGTCTAGTATAGGATTCCTATTGATTACTGGGGTCCTATTGATTATTGGGTCAAAGGTCAAGATAAACTGTTGTCTGGGCAATAATTGGACAATTGCTAAAGGTAGGTTTTTAAACACTATGTTGGTACGTTAGTTACGCCATTTTATGATTTACAACCCTGTAAATGAAACCATTTATCCAGTCATTATCAATTTGCCATGGGGCATTCATCACTGACAGTGATAGTTTTAGTTAAAATCGAATTTCGTTTCTGTTTTACTAGCAAATACATCTTTTGAAAGCTGAATAAGGAGCATAATAATAATAATACTAATTATTATTATTATTATTATTATTATTGTTGTTGTTGTTGTTGTTGTCGTGGTTGTTCTTGTTTAGTTGTTGTTGTTGTTGTAATTATTATTATTATTATTATTATTATTATGTTTATTATGTTTATTATTATGCTTTTTATAATGCTTTTTATTATGTTTATTTTTATTATTTGTAGGCAAACTGGGAGACTCCTGCGCCACTGTTACCGACCTGTGTGTGAACCTGTTCAATGCAGCATGTACTGGAGGCGCATGTACCTGTCTGAACGGATACACACAGAGTTCAGTGTATGACTGCACGGGTGAGTTGAACAACCATGACCGAAATAAAAAAAATTACATGAAATATAGATACTTAAGAAATGATTTTTGATTTATCGTTGTTTTTCGGTTAATAAACAACGATTTTGAGTTATGATGCGTAGGAATTAAACCACGAGGGAGTTAGCCCGAATTGTTTAATAGCCTCGTATCAGAACGACAAAGAGTTGTTTATTGGCCGATAAAAAACGATAATGCGAACATTATTTCGATTCTAACATGATTTGACATATATATTTGCAGTTGTAACTGGAATTACTTTTTACTATGCTTTGCTCAGAATCGGAACTTCTTTTTGCATTGTTTATTGGGTAGTTTAACAACGATAATTTTGTCCTTTGTCTATAGAAAAATTAGCGAGTTTTATGTTAGAATAAGTAATATGTACCGTAAGATCGATTTACTCATCATGTCAATGTTGTTTTAAAACTATAAGTCATCTTAATGCTGCTAGCTCCGAAATACGAATTAAACATTGAATAAATTTATTGGTTTGATACAAGAATTGAGAGACAGGCTAGAAATAATTAACGTTTTTATATCGTTATATGTATGTGATTTGCATTTATATATAACGGTAACTGATTTTAAATATATTTCTGCGTAAACTTTAAAGCAGTTAGTGAAATAAGTTCAGACATTGTCGTTTCATTTTAGACATCAACGAATGCGCCTCCACTCCGTGTCAACACAATGGCACGTGTATCGATGGTGTCAGTGGATACACATGTTCTTGTGTAGTCGGTTACACAGGTGTCGGGTGTGAAACAGGTATGAGTATTTGATTATTAAAACAACAAAGCGACAAACGTACCCAAACCGCAACGTGACATTCACATGTCAATGACACTTTTGTTTCATACTCGGTTTATAAAAATATTTAGATTACAATGATACATTATCTAGCAGTATTATTTAAATACTCAAAATATTAAAATGACTAACTCATACATTGCAGTGTACGCAATAAAATATTTCACAAACTTGTCATAAACTACTTATAATATAAAAGAGAATGCACTCTGTATTTTTTCTTCATCTTGTGCGGAAAGCGATATAAAAATATCAGAAACAATCATCAAGCAAACTATTTAAGAAAATTGCTTTGGCAAAAGTCTTACAATTGATTTACATTATCACAAAGTTCGCGTGCGTATTTATTTCGTCAGACATCAATGACTGCACTTCTAACCCGTGCCAAAACGGAGGTGTCTGTACTGACGGCAAAGCCAAATATACGTGTGCGTGTGCCGCAGGTCATACCGGAACAAACTGTGATACAGGTGAGAATTAACAAATATGTTATTTATATAAAAATTCATAAACTATGTTCATCGTTTTAATAAAATATTCCTTTTATCGTAAAACAAATATTGATAGTTAAAAATTATATACACCAAACACGTATATCTGCATTTACTGTATTAACAAAAATGCAGTCAATACGGAATTTTGTAATTCCAAAATCATGTATTATGTACGAACAACGAACTTCTTCAGTTGTGAATGAATGCACATCCAACCCGTGCAGAAATGGCGGCACATGCAACTACCGCGTGGGTGAATTCACGTGCAATTGTGTGTGCCAGGATATACCGGAGACACCTGCGCAACAGGTATACAATAGCAATGTATCTACATGTACTAACTTTGTGATTCTCACACAATATGACAGTGTATTTCTTTAAAATACAGCTCAGATATGATATTTAACTTGAAACACGATGTTGCATATACTCGTAAGTATAACCTTAAGTGGCGGATAATAAAACTACTTGCGTGTTGCAATGGTCTGCAAATGTTAGACCATTGCTAATGATATTATATTTTCTGCAGTTAAACTTAAACATTAAATATAAATATATATATGGTTTTGCAGACATCAACGAATGTGCCTCCAACCCCTGCCAGAATTTCGGTTCATGTCATGATCAAGTAAATGGCTTCAATTGTACTTGTGTCAGTGGATACAATGGTCACACGTGTCAGAATAGTGAGTATTTATCTAGAACGTAGACACAACCCAATCAAAAGTACAATATTGCCAAGAAATAGGTAAACCTTTATATTTTGTCCGATATGTCGTCTTGGCGCTTAATCATAGTTATTGTTTAGTGCATTTTATATGTTCTTTTTAATTTTTCATCTACAGATATTGACGACTGCTCACCTGTTACCTGCTTGAACGGTGGTAGTTGTATTGACGGTATCAACACATTCAGGTGCAATTGCATACCAGGTTTCACCGGAACCTTCTGTGAAACAAGTAAGTTCTAGAAGGCTTCAAATCAGGTCCGCTGGTGTCCTCAACAATTCAAACTTCCTATGGAATAGTTTTCAGTTTGCCTTGATTACCAGAAAAGGGAACAGTTATAAGTCCTACTTTCAGTTGCTGAAATCGTTAAATGTAATTGAAGTAAGACATCAGAATTGTTGTTTTAGATATCAACGAGTGTGCCTCGGCCATCTGTCAGAACGGAGGATCATGTGTGGATCGAGTGGATGCGTATGCTTGTAGTTGTTTGACAGGATTCACTGGAATCCACTGTGAAACAAGTAAGTATAATGCGCTAGGATAGGTTGGGCTGTTATTCCTTTTTTCAAACGTATGATATGCTGCAAATATGTGGACCCGAACAAAATGTTGTGCATTATTATAAACGAATAAATACCTTAAGAGTACATTGTCAACGTAGCCCAGTCGACCTATGTGTCTATTTGTGTTGTTTTATTTGTTTATGGCTTTTTCTGTCCGAGGACAATCAACACTGTAACGAATGAATATCACGTTGATTTATTAGACATCTGCAATGTGCAATCGATATAAACGTAATGATATTTCTTTAAACATTATAATGTACAATGATTGGTATGACTGGTAACATTACATTTTATTTCAATACAAATATTAAATAATATTAATCTATAATAATGAATTTAAGGATATATTTATAAACCTATTTATTATAAAATATTACTATTGATAATAATAAATATTATTATAATAAAAACAACTAACCTGTAACGAATGAATATCACATTGATTTATTAGACATCTGCAATGTGCAATCGATATAAACGTAATGATATTTCTTGCACCTTGACATAGTCATGAGACGCTAAGTCATGCGTGACAGGTTTATAATAAGTGGATTAGTATAACTTGTGAAGTGTTAGATTGGACTGAATGACCATGAGAACAATTTACAGATTAGGGCAAAATTAGAAAACTAGTTTTTACAACAGAAATCTATTATGAGTAATCTCATCCTATGACAACATAAGCGTTCATTCAGTTACACAGTTATGCCAATTTGATTAGCATTGACACGATCGCAAATACTAGATTTTAAATGCAAACTGTAAATGTTTTCTTTAAATGACATTACCGAGATAGACGCATATATGTAAGTTATTTGAAGATAATTTTTTTTTAGATATCAACGACTGCGCCAGTCATCACTGCCAGAATGGAGCCACTTGCTTGGATGGTATCGCCAAATACACGTGCAAATGTGCGCCTGGTTTCAACGGAACATTGTGTCAATTCAGTAAGATGCATTTACCTTAAAAATCATTGTTTTACAAGTGTTTTGTACTATCTACAAGTCTGATGTGGCCATGTCCAAATACCAAATTGTTAGATTTGTTAATCATTGACAGATGTAAACGAGCGCAATAACCACTCATGTCAGAATGGAGCCATATGTGTTGACATTGTGAATGGGTACACCTGCACCTGCTTAGATGGCTTTACTGGACAATTTTGTCATACAAGTAAGTTTCAATCACACAAAATTTACCATGCATCAAAATAGGCCAATGGGGATATAATCCAGCAGGATTATCAGTTTGCTGGACTATCAGTCAATCCTTATTGACCCAACCGTAACATATACACAGTGTCATAGATAGTCTAATACATTTCTATTTGGGCTTTGCTGTTAACTTTATGCAATTTGGCCAACATGTTTCCACATAAGAGATGTGCACTATGGGCTAAGTCACCAATCTGTGTTGACAAGAGTCATTACTTAAAACGGAAGGTAATTCTGTAAAACAGTTATACATACAGCATTTAGTTACATTACGATTGCCAAAAGTTAATGGTTAAACATTAAATATTTTAGTTATTTCATGCTATGCGGTAAATGAGTGGAGAATACCAGTGAATGATAAGCCGATCATTTCGCTCTGGGTCGAGTGAAATGATAACATTTGATTATTTAATTCTGCGTTATATGGAACTACTTTTTAATTTGTTTTTATTTATTTTTGTTGAAAGGATGTGACAGACTTAATCGTCAGTGTAAACATCGGCCTTTTTAAACAACAGAAAACATATAATAACAATCAATAAAAAACAATTAAGCCACAACGACGCAGAAAGTAAGGCACACTTTTCCCACCACAACAGTAGGCGACAATTTTGGAATCATTCTGACGTCATATATTATAATATACAAACTTGTGACTCTCCAGCACATCTCACGCATTTTTCATTATTTATCGTCTAAAAGCTTAAATAGGAAAGAAAATTTGTCGATTTCAGTTTAAGATTGTATTTTATTTCATTTGTTGTCTTATAAAACTGATATTTTCACTAGTGGCTCCGCCACTCGTAAAAATATGTTTTATGTGACCACTCATGAAATAAAATACGATCTTATATTGAAATACAAAAATAGCCTCTATATCTTTTACCAAAAGCTTACCTTCATAAAACTAATACTTAAAATTTATTTTTTATTACTAATACGATAACTACTTTTAGGTTAACATATCGTTATGTTCAGGGTAAGGTACAATAATCATAGTGTAAAAAAAAAAGTACATTTAAATCACGAAATGTTTAACAGGTATCAGCGAATGCAGCTCAAACCCATGTCAACACGGCGGAGCATGTACAGATCTCGTGAACGGGCACACGTGCACTTGCTTAGACGGGTTCACCGGAAGCAATGTGAAACAGGTATTTATAGCCCTGTTTATATGATAAACAGTAATTTAATATGCGTTTCTCAATTATATATATATATTTTAATTTTAAGCGTCCCCGATTCAATTATGATGTTTGCAATATTTGAGAATTTGGTTTTGTAATTTTGTTTCCGTTAGTGTTAACACATGAAATTCTGGACGTGTAATCATACACGTTTACGTGACGATTATATACACACCATGCTTATCTGTGTGAGTCATTATGGTTTTGGTATTAAGAGATGGTGTATATAAGTATTATTTAGTTTGGGTGTTGTTTTATCATTTGATGATTTTATATTATTTCCTGGCTGCTGCCAAATAGAAATTATACTAAAAAAGAACAACAGCATAACGTTTAGGCAGTTACATAGTATCGAATCCGAGAATTCGGGGTATGTTGTGACCACCGTGAGATTGCCGCATTTGTCATCGAACAGGTCAATGGACCTCGTGCATAACGAAAACGTAGGCAATGAGTTATGTAACATTTGCTTTACTTGTTGAACTGAAAAGCCTAGCATTTAAATTGGAATCTTATATTATTAACATTGCTTACAGATGAATATTTTATTTTGGAAAAAATAACATTAACTAGTTTTATAGATGATGTAAAGGGTCAACTGTACTCAATCTAGATATAATCGGGTGCCTGAATCATCAGTGCCAGAACTCTGCCATGTGTGTTCACAAAGTAAACGGGTACACGTGCACGTGTAAAGCAGGATATACCGGAATACTCTGTGAAATTGGTACTTGTATTTTACGACGGTTTTCACAAATGTAACTATGTAAGGAGCGTAATGTTTCTTCAAACCCTTAAATACAATAAATACATTGTCAAATAAATTTAAACTTGAAACTTGAAGTAGTGTAAAAAATAATAAAGGAAATAAAAATAGCGACACCTATTTCTAAGTACTATTTCGTGTCATTATAACATTATTTATTAGAAGAACATTTATTTTCAGATATCAATGATTGTTTGCCGAACCCTTGCCAAAATGGCGGCAATTGCACCGACAAAATTAACGGTTTTGAATGCGCATGCGAAGATGGCTTTACCGGAACCACGTGTAACCCTGGTTTGTTTTAAACGGAATAGTTTCATATTATAGAAATATTACACTTTTTATACATTTGTAGATTCAAAATCTTTATACAATAAAGTGTGCAATAGCATAGCCGTACTGAGCTATAGACATTTATCTTATTTTCAGTAAATCAGTCCACGGATCATCATGAAGACAAAAATTAGAATAGTTTTGTAGATAAACTTGAATTATTACACTTGCTTTACTATCGAATACTTACAGTATTACTTACTGTATAACACATTTAAACTACAGATGTGTATCATCTGTGTTTCCCAAGTTCAATGTAGTGTGTGTCGTTGAATGCATTGTAACATATTAACCATAATATGTGAACATAATAATAAGAAATGCATGCACTTTTGCATCACGTATTAAGATACATTTAAAATCACTGCCATTTATTAAAGCTTCATGCTAAATGATTGCTTCTCAATCGTTTATGTAAATTAAAGAATGTTTCCAAAAGAATAAGCAAAATTCATTCATTCAGGACTACTGAATTCTTGAACACACATGACTGAATAATTAAGTAGGTCTCAAGTTGGCTCCGAAACCTTAGCATAATTGTTTAGCAGCAGTTTCTCTTATCCTAATTTTTTTCGACATCATAGCTAGCCTGAATAACGACTGCAGAGGACGTCCCGGTGTTTGCTCCAACATCTTACATGCTGAATGCGACGGTTCCAAATGCGTATGTTCTTCGGGCTACTATCAGACAGGATTAGTAAACTGCAGCAAAAAGGGTACGAGAGTAATTCAACGTTCCTTATTTTCGATAATCGTGTATTTTTGAACGTGGGCGCGTGATTGTGAATTTGAGTCAATTTCCAAAATATTATAAATAATCATATCATGAATACAAATAAAAACAACAACAAAAATAACTACATAGTGTAATGGATCTAAATTTATACCAAATTTTGACACCTTAAACAGTTGCAGTAAATTCAGATTTTGTTAATTTGCTTGTTTTAGATTGTGGAAAAATTGCTCCGCCACTAAATGGGAATGTCGTTACTCTGAAGGAACTGTGTACCAGGCCAGGGCAGACTTCGAATGCCATTCAGGTTTCACAATCACTGGCATCTCATATGCCATCTGCCGGGCTGATCAAACCTGGAGTGGTCCCACTCAGTATGACCTCATAGATGTCGTCCTTTAAAAGCCAGAAGGGGCTATTAGCCTTCTTAGTGCATTTGCTGATAACCACTTATGGGTTTCAAGGGACAATATGCTCAGTATCTGATTGGAAAAGCTTTAGATCCAAACGAATATTTGGTACGCTTTAATTATCATAAGTATTGCTAAAAACACATACTTGTTCTGTTCTTTAAAGTATGAAGTAAGGTATTCAGAAAGAGCACGCAGGTTTTACTTAAATTATGTTTGTTTCTTTATTTGTATATTTTGACTCATTAACTCTGTACCAAATAGAGGTTCTTCGTTTCTTCAGATTGTGGCACTTTGTCTGCTCCGTTGTATGGTTCGGTAACGTATGTACCTAACACGGAGTACGGAGGAAAAGCCGAGTTTCACTGTGACTATACGCTAACCCCTTGGTCATGTACCTACTACTATTGGAGCGGCCTAAGTAGGTCGTGCTCTTCTTCGGGCGTGTGGGTAGATTTAAGCCCTACGTGTGAACTCAAAGGTTATTGTAGAACTATATATTATTATTTACGTACCGGTATTGTATATGGGCAAGTATTTCAGGTTCTTTTTCATCATATAAAGGCTTATCTCATATTGTACTCATACGACTAAACCTGTTATCCCAACTAAATAATGTTTCTAGTTGTGGATTCAATTTTTATTTTACTATAACGGCTATTGTGTATGTTTGTGTTTCATTATCACCGATAACGTTTGTTTGTTTGTTTGGATTTTTCGCCGTTGAAAAAAACAGTATTGCAGTTATATCACGGCGGTCAGTTAACCTATTCACACTTTTCCTGGGCAAGCTTAGCCTATCTAAGCGGTTTACCAGTACTCAGTGCCGTATTTATGCCAGTAACTGAATCAGAGGTAGGGGGAGAATGGTCATAGAAATAGTAGAATTAGCACGTGGTACAGCTTGTGAAGTTAGATGACTGGAGCATTTAGCAACAACTACTTGAGATGAGTTTAAATGTAGGGGGCAAAATTTGAACAGGTCTATAGGAAACTAGAAAGACGTTAATCGTAAGGAGATAAGCCCTTCACTCGAAAACAATACAAAACGTATCATCCCAGTGATTGTTTTCGCTAATTTTAGTGCCGTTTCCCCTGACAAAATATCCTCTATTCCCCCCCCCCCCTCCCTCCCAATTGCCCATGTTCTTCTCAAGTATTTCACAGGTGGTGAATAAATAGAAAAAAAAACAAACAATTATGGAATTTGCAACATTGTCACAAAAGAAGTTCTGCAGATGAAAATTGTTGATATATTAATCATTTAAAAAGCAAATACCGTAAACTCTACTTGTAATGATATCGCTTATAGCGATATATCGCTTATAACGAAGCCGAGTTAAAGGTCCCGGCCGGAATCATACATATTTAAATTGATTTAACATCGCTTGTAACGATATCGCATGTAACGGAGTTTCGGTTATAACGATGTTACTTTCATGACCCCGTTGCAATTATTCCCCCTGTTGTTACGATATTTGGAGTCTGTATTAGGTGTGACACGAATTCATGTCAACAATTATACAGTCGTCTTGAATCAGCGTTGTGGTAAATCGGTAATCGATTAAAATTGGCGTTGGGTGTGACTGTCGCTATATTGGCTCGTTAGTCTGTTTGGAGAAAAGTTGTGTATTAAGATTCTACGAAGACCATTGGTAGTTCTGGAAGTACTAAGTGACGTCGCACTACTCAACGTGTACATAGGCCTTGAAAATGATGAATAACAAATCATTGTAGTGATCACTGATAAATTAATTATCCTGAATTTGTATTACAATATCATGCGTTGATTGCATTTCTTTTCTCTCTTTTTTTCATTATGCATAGTTATACGTTAAATGTATGAATGTAAAACGATCGGTGTTGCGTTTCTCTTACATGCGTATATGTGCATGCACTTGGTTGCCTATTTACGGTTGTAACGATATTCGGATATAGCGATATAAATTCTATGGTCCGCTCAATATCGTTACAAGCGGATTTTACCACATTTTTAATGAAAAATAAACTTTTCAAAACTTTCTCTATTTTGAAATTTGTGGCGATTAAGTTCACCATTTCATGTGGAAAGGCAGTTAGGATTTTTTTTTTAATAACTGCATCCAAATACTAATCCTACCAAGAGACTATGTGATCACTTCTATTGTTGAAATGTGCTGGGAGTTTTGGTTTTTCACATTCAAGATGTTCAAATGGGTCACATTACATTCATAGCCTGGAACGTATGACACTTAGGCTCTCATATGAGACACAGAGGTATAAATGAAAGGGAGCTTCACAACTGCCCAGTGCCATGAATAATAGTTTCTAAACGTGAAATATTCTGGTTTCTAAATGTTTGTACCGATTTAATGGTTAATGTTTTGATGTATAATTATACGTGTCAATGAGAAAATCTAACATCTAAATATATCATTAAACTGACCCAAGTGCCCGTTGCACAAAGTAACATCTGAATGACTTCGAATTAAATATTGCAGACGGAATTGCATCCAAATAAATAATATTTGGCTGGCTAATCTATGAATACCACATAGACAATGTACACAATATGAATATGGCAGAATCTTGTAAATAATGCATTCTTACGCTTAAATCTTAAACAAATAACAAACACGTTTAAATATATTTAAGCTTAACAATAGCATTTTACAATAACAATATAATTTCTGGACTCTTATCTCTAAAAATGTGTAGTAACCGAAACAATTACATGGAGTAAAATTCAGTTTCATTTTCAAGAGTTTCCGTTGCGTTTTGCAATCTAGACTCTGGATTTCTGTTACGCAATCGCAGGCTGCCAAACATCGCCCGCAGTGTTCTACGGAACTTCTTGCCCGACAAAATGTAGAAAAAAAGTTTACCCAGTTCTGCAATTCTGTAATGGCCACTGCAATGCCTGTGTAGAGATAAAATTTAACAAAATCACATGCACTACGTTCGAGGATAACTGCTAGATCCGGGTATTGTATATACCACAGCAATGCTAACACGTATGGGATGAATATGAAGCAGGTCAAAGACGGCTGACACTGCAATGAGAGTTCGAGTCAATCGTCGTTGTTCCCTTTTCTTTTGATCGATGACCTCCGGATTTGAGGTCATTCCAATTCTTAGTTGGGTTTGTCCGGCCACGCGTTTTATAATAAGAATGTTACAGGTCACGACGATAACGAGTGGTATAACGACATAATAAAGTGATTCTGCAATAAACCATGTGGACATAACGAACTGTGTATGACGGCAAACTAATTTGGTCGAGTCGTGCTTTGACACGTCGGCGAAAGTATCTGTGAAGTAAGAGATTGACAAAAGACAGCAATGGCAAAACAATATTGCTAGAAACATTTTAACTTTCTTCGTGTAGTGACATTTTCAAATGTATCTTTATTTACGCTTGTACAGTTTTCTAGGCACAAACTTTTAAAACCCACTGACTGATTAATAGCCGTGGTTTTGTTGTTCTCAGTTGTATATTTTAGGAATTTCTAAATGCCGTGGTGCAGACACGTTATTCCTGGCACTGGACAAATGCTCGTCACTCGTTGGCGTAAGTGTTGTTTAATAATATGTCAAAGAATATATAGTTTCCACAGTCATCAGGTAAAGACACAATTGATAGTATGGCGAAGAGCACATGTTGACTGTTTTCTAATAATGTAAAACAGAAAAAGCATATCACTAAAACTGCATTTACTCCGAATTAAGTATGAATAATTTATTATTAATCAAGCTAAAGGGAATTAACACCTTAAAGCATTAAGTTTCTAATGAACATCAAAATCAATATATGGAAGTCACTGCTACAACATGTGCCAAAAATGTGTTAGTAGTTAAAATATGATGACCAAAGCAACTAGCGAAAAAGAGAGAATTTTAGCGAACAATTATTATTTTTAGTTGTTATCTTGAACTCATGGTAAAAACTGATTAGTATCATATTTCGATATCAATAAATATATAGAGGATATTTGTTTGTTTTCGGTGTGATAACGCGTGATATCGTCACCGGAAAGGGAGACAATAAATATTTTCACGAGCGCTTGCGCGAGTGAAAATATGTATATTGTCTGCCTTTCCGGTGACGATATCATGCGTTATTACACCGAAAACAAACACATTTTCTTTTTATTTAAATGCTATTTGAATATTCTTTACGTTTGATTTTTATTTAGGGGATTTTCAACACGATATTTACAATATTACGTCGTCACTATTTTCTCTATAATGCGTAGTAATCAGGATTAGTAATAAACATTCCAGCGCCATCTTGGATTACGATCAAATGTGCCGTGGATTAGATCTAGTTAAGCAACTTAAATCGCAAAACATTTTTGACTCAAGGCATTATCATGGCAGCGTATTTACAGTATGACAGTCTACTATGCTACACAGTATATTCATAGACAACGCAGAATCCGTGTTTCTAAATTTATTTAAGTTTAAATACAATTGGATACACGTAGTCGTTAAGTAATGGTCAGCTTTTAAATCAAGAAGTTAACACACACTGCTAGCTTCAAATATATTTATGATAAAAGTACATATTGAAAGTGAAGGTGCGTTCAGTTCTCCGAAAGTCAGTTTTCTAAAAATAGCGTGTTCATAGGTGTTATTATGTAAACATAGTTAACACAGTCACGACATTTAAACGCACATGTGTTTTCGCAAGCAATTTAAGCTGAATAAACTCGTAGATGCGCGTTAAAATGTCAAACAACAAAAGATGTACTGTTAGGAGTGTTCTTAAATTGAATACTTATACGTATAAAGTGTTTTCTATATTAACTATTCGAACTTAACAACACAATTGGATTAAAAGCCGGTCAAGAATTTGAAGAAAACAAGATGGCGGAGACTTAAACGCTGAACACTACAAGAACACACATTGGATACTTAAATACTTAAGAGTGGTTACTGGATATAAAAACTTAATACACACAGAACAATATAATTATGTGCTTAATAAACACAAGTTATTACTTAAGGGTACACTGGATTCTTGTTATATTTTGGAATTGGAGAACGGGCAATACAACAATTATGTAAACAAAGGGAGACTACTGTTCATAGCACCAGTAAACAACAATTGCAAGTGTAATATGCTGGGGTGAATAAAGTGCAAGGGATAAAATAAATACTTTGGATGCTAAAATTAAATTTGGACCAAGACGACGAGCTCCAATGCCGTGTGGGTAAAAATTGTACCCGCAAGGCATTGTCTGTTCTAGTCTCCTTGGCTCAATACGACTGAGGAAAATTCAAGAGCAAAAAGAGGAAAGACACTTAAGGTATTCTTAACATTTGGTTTTATTAATCTTCACTACTTTTCTTTTTCGGTAATTATGTATGATAAATGGCGACAACACCTACACTTAAATATTGTTCAAATCAAATAAAATTAAAAAAAGTAGTCCATCACTGTGAGTGATATAGGGATATATCTCACTGATATTTTTCTATATTTCACTACTTAGCATTAAATAAAATACGATTATAGTTTTACCTTCTGTATAATATCCAAACACTCTTTGAAACGTCTGAACAAGAAGCCTTCATACTTGCCTGTATGCAGTTAAATATGATATCTAATTTCGTGAACTAATTGATACGCTGCTAATGCATCTACTGTGTTTTCAAAGAGCTCTTGTTAAGTGTCAAATGTCTTTTGTTCATAATTAACGCCAATATCGACATCGATGAAATAATGAATTGTTTGACGTGGAATTACAGTCTTAAATTGACTTAAAGAAAATGTTATGGTCACATAATGCTTTTTTGTATTTGAGTATGTACCCTTTATATCAAGAATCATGCCTAAATAAAGTCTTGTATTTTATTTGTATCTCTCAAATTACTTGCGTTTGTTTGTTCGTAAGGAATTGTGTAGGTCAGTTCTCAAATCTGCGCCAGTCACTTATGTCAAAACGCAATTAAATGTGTTGGTACCTACCGGCATATAACGACACACAAAGACGCGGTGTTGTTGTTCTTACTTATTAATAATTCTGGACGTATTGTCCTGAAGTTAAATATAACGACTATTGTATCGATAACACAATGTCTATTTTCTGTCATAAACGTCCCAAAAGTGCTCATTCACATTAATATAAGCATTCGATATTCAGCCTTAAACTTAATCAAGTGCATGTGCAACAGTTGAACTTTGCATTATTATTCATCAGCTCATCAGATTTTTAAGAATAAAAGATATGAAACACTACCTGTATCAGCATTACATCTGAAGGTATTTCGTTTCATGCAAGTGAAAAGTAGCCCATATTGCCCAATTCACAATTAAAAAAGCGAGAAATAACTAAACTATCTAAAACATGGGTAGCCGAATTGGAATGATCAATGCAAAGAAAAAGGCGTAAAAACCGGTCAAAACAAACAGAACAGAAAATGGATGGTGGAGCCTTGAAAAATTTGAACAATTAGTAAAGCTACATGCATCTGAAAAATTTACATAGAAAAATGTGAATACCACCCAACGATTATACCATTCCAGTGGTTTGCAATCAATGCAGCATATAATGTCAATTTGAAGACGCCAATGCCGGACTTGTCTTAGATACATTACAATCTGAAATAGTGATACAGTTACTACAAAAACTAGCAGATTCATAATTACTAAAGGTGTTGCGAACAAAGTAAACAATTTGAAAGTTAGGACTATGCTGTATTAGTATCCCCTAACCAAGACGGATTAACGGATTTGTGTTTAGTTAACTTGCCTGTTGTAAAATATTGAGCAACAAAGTTCATACAATACCTCCATATCCACTTAAAAATGAGACAGTTGTCCGCTAAAGTACGTGTACTTACACTGAAAATATGTATTCTTATCCAAATGAATGTATGATTATGATAGCAAATGTTAATATACACTGACTTATGTATTACTGTTCGAAAGAAACACCCCACAATGTATTGTTAGGAATTAGGTGAAGAACATTAGAATATCAGCAAATGATACCTTTATATACCTATGTATAATCTAACATTTGGTATTTTAATCGGATAGTTCAGTCTTACATAATCTAAAAGCAGAATGTCGATTTGTTTATTGGTGGGTTTTAATACACACGCGCTTACAATTGCATAAATAAAAAGATATAAATATTTACTATATACGATATATATTATTATATAATGTATTGTATAAATCTATAAGTGCAACAACAGTTGTGGAAAACGTATCATTTACACTGTGACTGGAGACTAATACAGTAACCGACTAAATCATCCGGGTCCGGCTAGCACAGTTGGTAGAGCGCTGGACTGTCAATCCGGGGATCGTGAGTTCGAGCCCCAGCCCTGCCATATAACTTGTGTGGGGATTGGTCCTGAAATTATTTATACGGCCATTCTCCCCCTACCTCTGATTCAAGTAGGGCAGTTGTCAGTTACTGGCATAGATATGTACATTTTGTACTGGTAAACTGCTTAGATTGGCTATGCTTGCCCAGGAAAAGTGTGAGTAGGTTAACTGACCGCCGTGATATGACTGAAATAGTATTAAAAAAGGCGAACAATCCAAAAACAACATCACCAAACAAACCTCTGTATTTAGCCTATTTTAGAATCAATTGGCGGGGTGCACGCACATGCTAGATCATTCCGTGGTGCAGCTATGTCTTATGAAATTTGTAGCAAAAACAAACAAACAAAGACTTAATCATGCTTGTTAATCTGAAAATGTACTAAATATACTATGCGAAAGATAGTGTTACTTCGCGAATAATGATTTAGTTGTTTAAATTTCTTCCTTTAAAACAAAGAAAAGAACAAAAGGTGTTCGTATTTAAGCGGAACAATAATAAGTTACAAAAGATAAATAGCCTTGACATCGGCATTTCAAAACCCACAATGCTAACAATCAAACAGTAATGGTGTGCGTATTATTACAATACATCCAGACTCATGTTTACACCCCAACTGCAGAAGAAGTGCGGAATAACACTCATGGATGCCGTGTTTAGTTTCCACACTTTTGGCGTATTCTGGTGCTGTGTAGTTATCTTCATAGCTTGGCATCCGCACAAATTAATGTCACAGGTAACATGTCTTAAATTCATTTTTTAAATCTTTATAATGCACGTATGTTACATGCGAGTCCAATTTGTAGTTTTAACTATATTCGATATAATAAGAATGATTTGCAACGACAAATCATTCTTTATGTTAAAAAAAGATCAATAAATTTGTTAATGAGGAATGCAATGATTCAGTTTAAGCGCAAACTGTGGAGCACATGTTGAATATTGACTAGTTTAAACCATTTTACCATTAAAAGATCTTTACATGAAACAACCAACGACGTATAGAACATAAGGTTTAAAGTTACTTAAAGGCCTAGTTTAAGGAATGTCTGGCCTCTCAATAGGGTATTACACTCTGTATATTGGCCAACCATAAAATCTCCTATCATTATCTGCAAGCTTTTTTTATCAGCTGACTGTGCTATGGACTAGTGCACTGTTTCAGTTGCAGCATGTATTGATCTCAGCTGATAAGGGTCGCAACACCGTGTCCACACTGTGACCACAGTAGGATGCCAATACACAGGAGTGCAATCCCCTTTATTTTTTTGGATGGGGTCAAATAAAGACAGATTATACTAGGTCTTGAAAGGCCTAGTTTAAGGCATGTCTGGCGTCTGGGTGGGGTATTCCACACGGTGTATTGGTCCACCATCATTATCTGCTCATCTGACTGAGTAATAGCTGAGTGCACTGTTTTAATTGCAGCAGTGTATCGATCTCAGCGGATAAGGGTCCCACACTGTGCCCACACTGTGACCACGGTAAGGTGCCCCAGATTGGAGGTCAAATACAGAAGGATTAAACTAGGCCTTTAAGTTTCTACTAAGGAGTTTTGTGAATACGAGCCGCTGACTTGTTTCGTTGATTGCGGTCCCATTATTAACGGTTGGTTAACGTACGAGTTTAAATGAAAATATCCTAAGACAGAACTTACGCGTGTTAATATAAATAACATATATAACGTGTTCATGATTGCAGACTGTGGTTATTTGACGAATCCCACCAATGGATCAGTATCAAGCAATGGGATCATACAGAACTCTGAGCCAACATGTGTCGCAGGTAAATAATGTACTGTTGTCATTCATTTCCTTTTAAGTATTGTGCAAACATGGTAAATAATCCAGTAAAAACTTCCTTCAAAAATTAGAGAAGTGCTTTTGAATTCATTCCTAGGGGAGCTATAGTACCTAGGTATTAAATGCATCCAAGATGTTTCTTTGAAGAGCCATTTACCAGTTTTTTTGTGTCTTTTTAATTGAAATAAAAGATAAATCTTGGACGCTATGCCCATTATAATTGAAATGTTTCCGTGATTTTGTTTATATTGTTACTTCCGAGGAAGGACTTTGAGCGATATGCTGAGTGTAATTAAAATGAAAAAAAAATGCAGTTGTTTTTCTGTTGTTGTTTTTATTATTGTAATAAGTATTGTACAATTCATATTCATATAAAACAATAAACAACTAACACATGTTGAAATGCATATAATGTAGTTCAGTGCATGTCTCTACATTATAAGTATGATCCACTAAAATGTTTTCGTGGTAGTAACACCTTTCGTGGTCTGCTGCCCCGAAATGGATTCAAGCTTTAATAAAAGTAATGAGAGATTACTCAAATCTTTTCATATATATTTTTTACACTGTGTTGCATAGGTTATTCCAAAACGATGTCTCAAGTTGTAAAAGTTTTTGTTTATGTTTTCTCTGATGTTTTGTATTTGATACGCAATTGATCATTAACAGTACAATGAGTTGTAACATGGGTCTTTCTCTACAGTTCATTTAGTCGTTTTAATAATTTATCTTTTTATTATGACTTTTAAACAATAAATTACAATGTTAATCTGTCAATGTATATGAGTGTATTTGTTAAAATTTATTACCTCACACAAGCAAACCTGTTTATTAATCTGTATTCACGTATTGTCCTTATTGTAATTCGAGTCAATTAAGTTATACCGGTATAAAGATTTGTATTTTATGTGTTCCCCATATGTTTTACCAATCACATGCCTTTGGCAGAAATAAACGAATGTGACTCCTCCCCCTGCATGAACGGAGGCTCCTGTACCAATGAGAGTGCAGAGATTTCATGCACGTGTCCCGTGGGGTACAATGGGTCGAGGTGCGAAACAAGTAAGTATCTTCGTAGTAATCGTTTCAATCATACGCAAATTAATCTGCAATTTTATCCAAAACAAGGAAGTATCTTTGTAGTGATCGTTTCAATCATATGCAAATTCAAACTTTAATATGCAATTTTATCCAGTCACTGCACTTGGATATCACGTGTTTAACGGTTAAACTATTTTACACAAAAAAGCACGTGCTAAAGTTTCTCATATTCGATGAATGGTAATTAATCCTTTAACAATAGCTAGGGAGGAGTAAAAACTGTTCGTGCCAAAACCTGCAAATGTCTATCGAAGGTAGTTGCATTAGCACAAGGCCGGACCCGGTTAGCTCAGTTGGTAAAGCGCTGGAATCTCAATCAGGGGCTCGTGTCGAGCCCCAGCCCAGTCACATAACTTGTGTGGGGATTGGTCATGAAATAATTTCTACGGCCATTCTCCCCCTACTTCTGATTCAAGTAGGGCAGTTGTCAGTTACTGGCTTAATTATGTGCACTTGGTACTGGTAAACCGCTTAGCTCGGCTAAGCTTACCCAGGAAAAGTGTGAGTAGGTTAATTGACCGCCGTTATATGACAAGAATACTGTTAAATACAACAGTCCAAAATAAAACAAAATCATTAGCACAAACATGTTAGTTAACTAATTAAATCAATATCAAATCAAAAGCATTAACACGTTAGCATTATGCAAAGATCCAGACGACTGTGATCCCCAGCCCTGTCAGAACGGAGCCACGTGCGTAGACGGACTGGCAAATTACACGTGCAACTGTGCGCTTGGTTTTACGGGAACCAACTGTACTTCTAGTAAATATAGTTTACAGTTAATTGTTTGTTAAAACAAATCGCGAAAAATGTATAGGCATGTATTAATACCATTATAATGACATAACATTATTTAATAAATTCGATGAATAATTGTACTCACTTAACTATGCAGCAAGTTACACGATAATGCAACATTAATGAACTTGGAGTCATAATGAACTTATAATTAAAACACGTATTCAAAGCAAATGGTAAAACATTAGAGGCGTGTCGTGGGAAAACCTGGCTTAATGCATGTGCGTAAAGTGTCGTCCCTGATCAGCCTGTGCAGTCCGCACAGGCTGATCTGGGACGACACTTTCCGCTTTTATGGTATTTTTTGTTTCAAGGAAGTCTCGTCTGAACATAAATCCACTGTAGGCGGAAAGTTCCGTCCCGGATCAGCCTGTGCGGACTGTACAGGCTGATACGGGACGACACTTAACGCACATGCATAAAGCCCGGTTTTCCCACGACATGACTCATTTTGTCATATATTGTTGTCATTCCATTCTTTATCTCGAAGGCAAACATTCATCCAAGAAAAATTTGCAGGTTATATTATTTTAAAATGACCAATACATTATTGCATTTATCGGCATTAGTTAGCATGAATTTTAATATCCAGAAACGGATCTTGGCGCCGCTCATGAGCAAAACATCCTGGTAATATGCACACCTCCTCTTGGTAATGAAGCTCCCCATACATTTTCATTGAAATCTGGCCAGTAGTTGCTGAGAAATAGCCCGAGAAAGAATTGCACACACTATACTAATTTCAGAAATCTTCAAAGTCCCATAACTCCAAGGAAAATCATTGAAGCAGAACGTCCTGATAATATGCACACCATCTCTTGTTATGCTTATATTTTATGTTTATTTCAGACATCAACGAATGCGCCTCTGCTCTGTGTCTACACAATGGTACATGTACCGATGGCGTCGATGAATTCAAGTGTTCCTGTGCACATGAGTACTCTGGCGTCACGTGTGCAACGGGTATGTTGTGTTTTCGAACACATTTACCGTAGTTAAATCTGCAATAAACAACCCGAAACATCGTTTCGAAGCTGTAAGATATAGTTCGCATTGCAATTGCATAATAAAATGTTAGGTCAAATTAGAATCGAACTAATTTTGGCATGATTGTTGTTTATTGGCTACTAAACAACACGTTGTGGTTCTTGTGCGCTTATATAAAACAACTTAGGCTAGCGCCATCGTGGTTTAATTCCTACGCATTAAAACTCCAAATCGTTGTTTATTAGCCGATATACAACTCTATTTAAATCGAAAATTATTTCTTAAATATAATTATAGGTTAATACACGGCTGCGCCTTTAGGCCGTATCGGCGCACCTTCGGCAATATTGGCCCGAGGGCTAAAGGCGCACCATAACCATGTTGTAACCTGCTTATTACATACCTTCAACGCAAATCAATGAAACAATTCACTGCCGTCATTCTTTCTAATATTTAATCAAAGCGTTAAACGCTGAAAGACTGCGGCTTGTCAGTTAAAGTTAAAGGCCACGACAAGTTATTAATTACAGATTATTGACACATTTTAAGTAAGATTACTAGTTATTCATCGACAATGTTTCAAGCTGATTTATTTTATGTTAACATTTAATATGTCTTTTTGTTCTTATGGCTTAAATCGGTTCTATGTCTTGTGATTTATGCATAGCAATCGCTGAATTAGTTACGTGATAGTATTGAGTGGACCTATCCACTGACAGCAAGATGTTGTTTCCTCAGCTCAGTTAGGCAGGGGAGGTCACTGTGCAATTGCCATGTCTAACGCGATACTTGCTTTCGATTTTCGGTACTAAATACTCCGGCTATCGCCGCAGTCTAAAAAAAGTGTGCAAGCAAGCAGTTTAGCTTCTCTGTCGGAATTTCTCATTCTTCACCCTTGCTTTCAAGTTTGAAGCCAGTTTTTTTACCCGATTGACGTCCGATTACGTTTTTCTTTTGGTATTTTCTTCATTGTCTTGAATATGGCCGTCACATTCCAACAAATAAGCTGTTTAATCTGTTAGCGTACGCTGCGCGGCAGCCATTTTGTCGTTACTAATGACGTCAAGCGCAGTTAAGGACGGCACGTGCAATCGATGGTGTGCCATGTCCCAGCCGGTATCAAACACAACAGGAAGTAGAAAAGCCATATCGGCACGCTTTCTGTGTATGTCCAGATTTATCAAATCCATATCAGAAAGAAATCAACGTAATTGTGTTACTATTTATAGTACGGTATGTAATAATATACAATTACAAATATACATGGGTGCGCATCAAATCCATGCCAGAATGGAGCTACATGCTCTGATGGGGTGAACGGGTATATTTGTACATGTGCTGCTGGATTCACAGGAACGCATTGTGCAACAGGTGTGCAAGCTTTGATTTCGTTCTTTTTCAAAATAACAGTACACGTATTTCATTTTACGGACACTTAAGCACTTTTAATATAGGTATTTACTATTATGAAGCATGATCATTCTTTATAAGTTCTTTCGTCTGAAAGTTGTGCAACAATCGGTTAACAGCTAAACATGTGACATTTAGTGCAATGATTGGGAAAAACACACAAGTTTCAATGTGTGTGCTTACTCTGTTGTTATGAGGTCTGGCATGATCATTCCTTGTGCACAAAATGACCTACTTATCACATATCGTATATGTTAAATGCTTAAAAAGTCTTAAAAACAATTTACTGTTGCTGGTTTTAATGACTAGTGGGCATCTTTGTTGTATTTTTGCTATTACTTTTCAACCTTTTTATCAGCCCCTCAAATTGTAGTGAATGTTCAAAGATTTCATTTTCAATCACTAGTGTATTCATTTATTGTCTGCTCTAACAAAATATAGGGAGAAAGAAAAATCAGTCAAAATGTGGGGCACATGATGTGTTCAAATATCTCCGTTGTTAGGTGTCTTAATCTGAATTGAGTTTGAACTATGAGACATCACTGACATCCCAGATTCAGAAAAAAGAATGTGTGTCACAATAACATGTCTAACTAGGTCACCAGATGTACCGGTATTTCATTTGTATTTGCAAATTGAACAGTGAGTCAGTGACTGAAGTTGCTACCTTAAGGCACGATAGGCACGTGCCTATGAATTTTTTCCAAGGATGAACAATGTAAAAACGCCCAAAGTGCATTAAAAACAAGAGTGAGTGCGGTGAGGGTTAATCCTTGTCGGTTGTGTTAACTTGTGTTTATACTTCACGTTATAACGATAACATCAATATTAATTACATTTCATGAATATAAATCATTCGTATTTTATCTTTTTATGGGGTTTAGCTTTTTTCCTATTGTTTGTAACCATAGATAAACACCCTCTTATCGAAAGTCAGTTGTGCCTTTTGTGCCTAAATATTTTTCACCCAAGCTATACGACTATTATAAGTCCAGTGTATGCGGCTGCCAATCTCATTAAAATCAAATCCTAACATTGTTAGGATCTGAAGACATCGTATAACAGGTCACGTTCAAATGACCTTCCAAAAATAAAACACCAGCCCTGCCTTTTTGCACAGCAATGTTTGGCCACAGTTTTGGAAAAGTGATGCATTTCCAGCGGATCCTCGGGAATAAATCATTTACAGTTAATTTTCACGGTGGCAACAATGGATAAAGTGGTACCTAAACATCCAAAGTTCAATTTCGTGCATAGAGTATTTGTGGTCTGTATATGAAGTTATACCGCAACATTTTGAAGGCAACAGTTTGATTGGCTCCTAGAAAGGTTATCTGAACGCGACCCCTAATGCGAAGTCATCAGATCCAGTCAGCGGATAATATAGTAGCGTCAGACTGGAGATGATTTTAATGAGATTGTGTGGCTGCTGGACGCATCTCATTTACTGGCACCAGCTATGGGTAGTAAGGAGGAATATTGACTTAAACTACCCATTCAATTAACAATAAGACACACTACCACATGCAGCATTTATCATGTAGTAAGTATTTCTTTTCACAGCTGAAGTCATAGTTTAAACATTTTTTGAGAAATAATTTGTTTCAGCATGTACATCGTAAAATAAAATGGGGTAACTGAAACTGATTACTAGTATATTGATAATTTAGCACTCAGAGAGGGGCATATAAAAACAAGGCTGTAACCACAATATTTAGCAAAGAAATTATAAGTTTAATTTTTACAAGAAAGCAAGCAAAATGACAAATTTGAACAAATATGTGCGTAAATCAAAACAATAATGACCCAATTGCAATAAAAACTGTTGCAACCCTGAGGGTAACCAAAACTGTTAGGTAAATGATAAACACGAAAGTCCACGAAAACCAAATTTTTCGAACAAACTGCAGCAAAATACAAATTTTAGTAATGCTGACCTTGATCTTGACCCCACCAACCCCATATGCAATACCAAGCGAGGTCTAGGCATAAGGTATCTACATATGAAGTTTCATTAAAATCTCTTAATGTCTTTTCAAGCCATTAAAGGATTAATTGCCGTTCATCGATAATCACACACGCATCACAAGCTTTCACACGTGATCTTTTGTGTAAAATAGGTTAACATTTAAACACGTGATATTCGAGAACAATTATTTGATACAATATTATATTGATTTGCATATAATAACCATTTAGAGAGACATCTATGTCTACACATTTGTCTTTACGCACGTACCTGTATGCTTTCCTTTCACCCAGATATGCTAATGAAGTAAATGGGTGACACTGAAAAATGATCTGTAATAACTGGATATGTTTGCATAACATACCACATTTAATTAATAAGGAAACACCAAGAAATAAACAATGATAACAAAGACAATGTAAGAGAATTTGTATACAATCCAACTTTTCACTTTCTAGTTGCCAGAGTGTGCATTTTCTTTGTTTCTGCATGAACTTGTATTTGCATTCACCAGATGTCAATGAATGTGCCACTGTCACGTGTCAGAACGGCGGCACGTGTGTTGATGGGCCGAAATCGTACACGTGTCAGTGTGAGGAGGGATTCGATGGAAGATATTGCGAAAATGGTATCATAATTGCAATTAATATGTATTTAAAAACAGTATTATATACACCCAACCGTTATTGTGGTTCCAATTGTTTTACAGTTTGCAAGCATAATTTACGGTATTCATCTCCAGAATGTATATTATTTATGCTATGTGCGATTTAGTTTCATTGTGAAATAATTGTATTTTGAATGTGTCCTACATATTTATCATTGCATATCGCAGCATAATTCAGTCAATTTACGTCAAATCCTTGGAAAAACAACCTAAGCTTAGACAAACAGAAAGGCGGAGCGATCTATGTTTTTGCAATGGTCAGTTGCCAACAAAGTAAACAATACATTCACTCAACTAAGAGCAGCAATGGCAAACCCTGATATAACAAGCTTATGAATGTTTGCTAGAGTCAATGCCATTATTATAATAGCTTGCCCCGTGTTGGACAACATACCACATGGACAGGTGGACATGTCCTGGGGGAGGGGAGTGGGTGCCATAGCAACGTACTCCTGTAGCCTTAACTACGCACTGCATGGCGAAGCAATCCAGACGTGCGAGGCCAGCGGCAGATGGAGGGGCGCCACACCTCAGTGTGTGTACGGTAAGTATCAGTAGTACATGTAGTTGTTGTAGTGGTGGTGGTGGCGGCTTTGGTGGTGGTTATCGTTGGCGGTGATGGTGGTGGCTGCGGCGGTGGATGTGATGTTGCTGGCTGCGGTGGTGGCGGCGGCGGCGGTTGTGATGTTGGTGGCTGCGGTGGTGGTGGTGGCGGCGGCGATGGTGTTGGTAGCAGTGACGGTGGTGGCGGTGGTGTTGGTGGCAGTGGCGGCGCCGGCGGTAATCGGGGTAGTAGTAGTAGTAGTAGTAGTAGCAGCAGCAGCAGCAGTAGTAGTAGTAGTAGTAGTAGAAGTAGGAACTGGGTGGTGTTGGTGGTGGTGGTTGTTGTGGTTTTGGATGATGGTGTTGGAGCTGATGATGGTGATGGTCGGGTAGGAGTGGTGGTGATTGTGCTGATGGTGGCGGTTGTGATGGTGGTGGTTTGATGTGGATGGTGGTGGTGTGGTTGTTGGTTTTTGTGGTAGAGGTGGTGGTTGTTTTTGAAGTGGTGGTGGTGGTGGTGTGTTGTATATATGATGATGGTCTTGGTCTTCACGATAGTGTATCGGTGGTACTGGAAGAGTTATATTCATTAGCAATGCAGATCATAGTGTATCCATTCTTCAGAGTTTGTGCCGGGTATTCTGTGGTAGTCACTGGCGGTGCTCGGGTGTCTTGTGCTTGCAGTCAGCGCTGCGTGCGTCTGCAGAAACCAGCGGAAATGCGGCTGTCAAAACCGGGTACGCGTAAACGCAGTTGTATATGCATTATGCTACTTTCTCCTTCTTTGGAAACACGTCAAAGGAATGGGGAAAATATGGGAAATGCTATTCGATGTAACCACAATGTGATTTCAACTCATAATTCGTTGCTTATAAAAAATATGTGTGTATTGTTTGAAGTACTTATATTTGCAAATTCTGCTAAAATTGTGTTAGAACAAACACATATTAATTTATAATATTTAAACTTTTACTTTGGAAAATAATCTGAAAACTTGAACAAATTCTTGTAACAAAGGCAAGTTATAAATGTTTTTCCTTCACTAACCCTGTAAACTTAGTTTAAACCTATTTATTTTAGCTCGATTATGTCGAAAGCCTGAGGCTTATTGAGACACTTGTGTCTTTTAAGAAAGATCATTCGAACGCTGACCTGGTAGGGATCGAACTCCCGACCTTCCGAGTTAACACTGTTAAGCAATCTCATTAAAATCAAATCCTAACATTGTTAGGATCTGAAGACATCGTGTTACAGGTCACGTTCAAATAACCTTACGAAAAATAAAATATCAACCCCGATGCGCCCAATGAAATTGCTTGTTGCACAGCAAAGTTTGGCCACGGTTTTTGAAAAGTGCTGCATTTCCAGCTGATCATCGGGAATAAATAATTCACAGTTAATTTTCACGGGATAACAATGGATATAGTGGTACCTTAGGCGAGTCAACATCCAAAGTTCACGTTAATTTCGTGCATAGTATTTGTGGTTTATAAATGAAGTTATACCACAACATTTTGAAGGCAACAGTTTGATTGGCTCCTGAAAAGGTCATCTGAACGTGACCCCTATTTCGAAAACATCAGATCCGGTCAGCGGATAATATAGTAGCGTCAGACTGGAGATGATTTTAATGAGACTGCACTGTTAACATAAGAGCACGAATACCGGTACTCACGATATTTGTATAAAACCCAAACATTAAAGGCGCTTATTTAAAAATATGCATCAATTTATTTTATCATTACAGTTGATTTGTGGTAGTGTTTCTCTTTCGTCAGTACCACAACTTTCTGATACCTTACCCATCATTAATAAATCGGAAAGCGTAAAAAGCTTTGCTACTTTTTTGGTGACGGATGAACACGTCCTATAGCAGTTTATCAAAACTACTCTAGGAATACCATGAATACAATGTAACGAGCTGGTGCTCATTCTTATGAACAACGATACTCCAGTTGCTATTAAATTCAAAATCTGTTTATAAATGTCATTTAGTATTATATTTCATTGTATTTTGTTGCACAGAAACCAATAACTCTTTTCTCCTTTCTAGCTTAATATCGGGCATGGGAACCATTATTGTATTGCCGATGTTAAATTAAGAAATAATTTTCGATTTATCGTTGTTTATTGGCCAATAAACAACGATCTGGGTCCTGATGCGTAGGAATTAAACCACGAGGGCGTTAGCCCCAGTCGTTTCATAGCCACGCATCAGAACAACAAAGAATTGTCTATTGGCCGTGATTTGACATATATTTGTGCCATTGTAATTAGAACTATTTTTTACTACGATCCGCTCAGAATCGGGACTTCGTTTTGCCTTGTTTATAGGGTAGTTTAACAATGATAATTTTGTTCTTTGTCTATAGAAAAACTAGCAATTATCATGTTACAATAAATAATTGTGTATCCGCGCCTGTTCCATTCATATTACATTTATATTTTATTACCGTCTTGGTTTGTATTACAGAAAAAATGAAGCCATTTTCTTACATCAGACGAGATATAATAAATTTTGTTCAGACATATTTCGTCCCTTGACTGCCAAAATGGCTTATCAGCCTTCCTTGTATATAAGCTGATAGGACCTTTTAGCTTTCAGGCGAAAAATTATGCATCTATGTTGACTCGAACATGGCCAATAATATATACAGTTTGTATTTTATTTCAATAAAATTTAACTCATTTTCGACTCAGGGATATTTCAATTAAGATATTAAATACGCGTAATAATAATTATTCCCGTATAGTTCGTTCATATGTGCTAAGGACGCTACATTATTGTCTTTAAAGACCGGCGGGCAGCTACTACAAGGCGAACATAACGAAAAGATGGAATCATACAAAGAGACAAATAGGTCATCGAAGTGCCAAGACGCTGAGGATACGCATTCCCGCAAAGGAGGAGGTACAACTGACCAGTCCACGAGAAAACTGAAAATAGACTATGATGACGTCTCACTCCGGACGCTTGACCACAATGACCAGCAGAGCCCTGTTGTCAGGAAACCGTTCAAAGTCAAGACAGAAGAAAATAAGTTGTAAAACTTGTGTAACACAGCCATGACAACTTAATAGGAACCAAAACTACATTCAGAATCAATTTTCAAAGCCTCTATTCGCGTCGACAAAAACGAAATAAACAAGTGCTGTCACTTTAATGTGACATGTGCCCCCGAATGCTCTTTTGTCAAAAATGAAAACAGAATGATGGAGGTTGCTTTCCCTGGTGGAGATGTACATAACTTGAACATTGTCGAAAATTGCAAAACACTCGCGTTCTGGTCAGACTACACTGTGTAAACTTAATTAAAACTCAAAATGAATGACGTAGATGGCTTGACGTAATGAAACTTGTTTAAAAACAATATAATCTGGTTTAAACAAAAGCGAATTTTATATGTCATTGTTTCGTGTGTTATACTGACATCAGCAAATAAGATTTATTAAGATTTTACTTCCGCTTTTCGATAGAAGAGATTAAGAAATAGAGAACTAGTTTTCCGGGTAGTACGCATACATGCAAGCGAGTTATATATTAGGTTCGAGGCCCGTCTAGAATTTTAAGCCAAACTTTAATTGGTGTTTGTTGTTTTTAAAATTCAAATGAATAGAAATCAGGATAAATAGAATACACGGTAGGTGCCGGGAAGGACAAAGTTTATCCGGTTCGGCCCGAAAACAAAAATAGGGCTCGCTAAAGCTCGCCCTATTTTCATTTTCAACGCCTCACCGGATAATCTTTCTCCATTGGCACCAATCATGTTTTCTCTCTATAACTAATGGGTTATACACGTGTTCACTGCAGCGTATTTTTGCAGTACAGTGTTGCTGCCTATAGTTTAAAGCCATTGTAGTTCTTACAAATGTCAGCAGTTTTTTGTTTGTTTCCTAGTTGTGTGCAGTTTCTCCTTATATGTTTGTCGGTTTTAAAACAAACTGGATAACTGGTTTCTGGTGGAACAAAAATATGTTATCGTTCGTCCTTATAAAATATATTCTGGTTTCTACATATTGACATTTTATTGTTGTTACATCACTTGAAAACAGTTCAGGTGTGTACCAGTTCACAAACCGGATATAAATTTATAGATGTATAATAAACCAGTACTGAGCAAAACCATAAATCGCTCCCGCCTTGCTGTTTGTCTATGGTTGTTTGTCCAAGGATTTTAAGTTAATTGATTGGAAAATGCAACTATGTGCTATTATTTACCACGGAAATATAAACCTAAAATTGGTCAACCCAATCCTTGATTTACAAGTATTTACTGGTCAATTCTTTTCAAGTCATCCAGTGATGTTTATTTACAAGGTATTTCAGTTTCCAAATACATGTAGCAGCAGACACCTAATGGCAAAAGATCATGTTACTTTACCTAACATACCTTGTACAAATATATTTGTATTATAATGTTATTAATCAAGAGGGCCATGATGGCCCAAAGGGCTCACCTGAGTACTGGCAAAAATGAAAGCCTTACTGTTGTTGTGAAAGGCTGAAATAATTTGTCTAGCTGATTTACTCTAATACATAGAACAAGTAAGGATCTGGATATATTTTCTCTACCCTGGTATCCAACTTCTCACAGGCAGGAGGAAGTGTTCACGCTGCAGTTCTGAAAGATAATGGTGACCGTTGCACATGTCATGCTTGCCGGCTTGTTTCACATTGTATAGTGTATTGCCATTTACCCCTCCTATATTCAAATTCGATTTAGGTTGTATGGTCATAGACAAATTGTGCAAGTTTGGTTTGGTCCAGACTGGTTGAAAATGAAGTCCCCATCTTGCAACCAATTCATTTTCACATTATTTTCACAATTAAGGGGATATAACTGCTGTGTTCATGGCCTGTCTCATTTGCTGCTTGTGTTGAGATCTTATGGCCAAACAAAACATGTGGAAGTTTTATCACGATTGAATGAAAAATGAAATCTTGATGCACAAAAAAGAATTTTTTTTGCATTTTTTCACTAACAAAGGGGTTTTAACTCCGATGATTGTTGCACAATCTGACAAATTGTTGGCTTCTACTGCAGTCGTATGATCAAATACAAACTGTGGAAGTTTGATCAAGATTGGAAGAAAAATGAAGTCTCTATGAACAAAAAAGCAATTTTTTCTCCTTTTTTTCCCCACATACAAGGGGCCATAACTCCTGTGTATGTGGCCTTACGTTACCCATTTTTGGCTCCTGCTGAAATCTTTTGGTCACACACAAACTGTACGTTTGGTCAAGATTGGAAGAAAAATGGAGCTTAATCAAGGTAAAATGACAATTTTTGCATAGTTTTTCAACAAAAAAGAGGGCATAACTCTGGTGTTTGTGGCCCAATCCGGCCCAATGTTGACTTCTGCTGTGCTCTTTTCGTAATACACAAACCCTGGAAGTTTGGTCAAGATTGATAGAAAATTGAAGTCAATATGAACGAAAAAGGCAATTTTTGCATTTTTCCCCACAAACAAGGGGCCATAACTTTAAGGTTTCTGGTACAATTTGGCCCAATATCAATACCAACCTAGATTTTATGGTCATACACAACTGTGCAAGTTAGGTCAAGATTTAATAAAAAATGTCGTCTTTATCGCGATAACGCTCCAAATTGGTGACGGCATACGGGCGGAGGTCCCCTCTACAAATAGCTCACCGAGCACTTCGTGCTCAGGTGAGCTAAAGAGATTTCATGCAGGCACTGATATTTTTTCGAGGTCTGCTCCTGTAGCCTGTATGGCGAATGCCTATACAGCTGACTGAGGACAAATAATAGTGTCTGTATGAAATCACTTATATAATAAGTATTTTATTAATCAACTTTATTATTACTATTAGTTATTACCCCCTGAACATTTTACAAATCCGATTGTTTGTGTTTTGTTTTATTTGTTTTAAGATGGCGTCACTTTGTTTCTGGAAAAATGGCCATATTACCAATTTCATATAGGAACAGTTCAACTGACCAATCAAAAGTGCTAAATCTCATACAGGCATCGAAATTTCGTACAAGCACTGGTTTTAGCAATCAAATGGCTTAGATCCCATACAGGAACAGTTGAATTAATACAGGACTAGCTAGTTGATCGTTTTATTTACTCGTGGTTACTGATATAAGACATGCATTTTCACTGATGTGCGTGAATTGTTAAAAGGTTGATAAATACAACACAGGCAGCGTTTTATATCCACATACGGAACCACCTCAACAGTAACATACCGTTTCGTGTACACGGAAAGAAATATTTAATGTGGTAGATGTCAGCAAACAGGGGAGATACGGAAAGAAATCTGAACAATTGTAAACTGTGTTAATTAACTTAATATTACCCATGACTATTTGTTCGATTATACCAACAAGTGGTTTTTTTTCACCAAAGGTGCAACAACTTACATGTAATAATCTGTTCACGCCAACTATTGTACAAAACTGAGAAATATTCCGGTTATACATGAACATAAGGCCAGAGTTTTTTTTATTTCTTGGTTCTCTGACTTTTTGGAAAAGTGTCCGGTTGGAGAAGGGGAAAAAACACACAAAAAAAACAACAACACAGAATTCAGTAAATTAATGACTAATTTCACAAATGGAAATGGGCATTGATAATTAAATCTTATTGCATTATTACTTACAAAAATCATACTACACAACATTAACTTAATCACTACATGATAACTATGACATTAATATTGTTTTGCATTCCGTGTAACAGTCTGAAACCCTATCACAAGGTCATTTTTATGACATCGGTTACATTCTACAAATGTATTTTTTTTTATTTTGGAAAAAATTGGGTCGGTGGATCCGAGAACCAAGAAATAAAAGAACTCTTGCCTAACCTGTGCAAGTTTGGCCACGATTGGCTAAAACAATAACCAACACTCTGGACACCATTTGTAAAACGTTAAACAAACACGATGCAATAACGTGAGAACAAACGGACTGATCTTGCCAATTCCAGGTTTCATATGAGAACGCATGGCCACACACTATCAAAGAAAGTTTTTCTAAAATTATAAGAACGGGGAAGTATTTAGCACTCAAGCGATTCAGCATGCTATTCTTCTATAAAGAAAATGGCTACAAATTCGGTGTTTCTAAACCAATCTGATCCAATATCAAACTAGTATGAGATCATATGGTCATACGCAGAATGAACACGTTTGGTCCAGACTGGGAGTAAAATGTTGTTTCATCTTTGCGCAGGAAACAAAAGCAAACAACGAGAAATAACTCTGGTGTGAACCAGCTGATCTCAGACCTGGCCAATTCTCTAAATAGTCTGAGAACTCATGGTCAATGACTATTGTAGCAAGTTTGGTCAATGTTGATAGAAAATTAATATTTTGAAGTAATTTACCAAGCATTCAAGCGTTTAAATGCAATAACTCTTGTGTTTTGGGTCCGGTCGGTTCGTGTTTGACATTGATGTGTTTTGAATAGTGCTTAAAATCATAAATGTATCACTGTTACATTTTTATTCCATAAGCAACATATTGTGTACAAAACTTGATAGCATTAACTATACACTTAACATTAGATTCATAAGGCGTAAACAAAACTTACGTTTGTTTCAGATTACATGCCCCCCAAAATAGGGTAGGTAGGTAGGGATTTATTTTCGTTTCTTTTTTTTTTTTTTTTTGGTAAATGGTCAACTTTAAGATTCTAATACTAAATGAATATTCAAAACATATCGGTAATATCCTTTAACATTGTTTTAAGTGGATGCTATCAAAACAAAACACTAATATATCCAAAAAACATTTATTGGAAAAAGGTAAATAAAACAAAAAAATACCTGACAAAGTCAATACAAGAGGGCTACGATGGCCCTAGGTCGCTCACCTGAGTTTAAGGCAACCCAATTTTGACCCCAGGGGCATCATTTGAACAATCTTTGTAGAAGACTGGTGTGCAACGTTACATACCAAATATGAAACCACTGGGCCTTGCGGTTTCAGAGAAGATTCTTGAAGTAATTTTGCTATTTAAGTCTATACAAACAATGTGACCCCCGGGAGTGGCCAGTTTTGACCCCTGGGAGGGCATCATTTGAACAGTCTTTGTAAAAAAAAACCTATACAATGTAACCCACCAAATAACAAACCTCTGGGCCTTGCGGTTTCAGAGAATAATTTTTTAAAAGTCATTTAGCTATTTAAGTCTACATAAACCATGTGACCCCCGGGGCGTGGCCAGTTTTGATGCCAGGGGCATCATTTGAACAATCTTTGTAGAGGACCACTATGCAATTTTACAGACCAAATATGAAACCTCTGGGCCTTGCGGTTTCAGAGGAGGAGATTTTTAAGTAATTTTGCTATTTAAGTCTATATAAACCATGTGACCACCGGGGCGTGGCCAGTTTTGACCCCAGGGGCATCATTTGAACACTCTTGGTAGAGGACCACTATGCAAAGTTACTTACCAAACATGAAACCACTTGGAATTGCGGTTTTAGAGGAGAAGATTTTTAAAGTAATTTTGCTATTAAGGTATATATAAACAATGTGACCCCCCGGCCTGGCCAGGTTTGACCCCAGGGGCATCATTTGAACAATCTTTGTAGAGGACCACTATACAATGTTACCAACCAAATACCAATCCTCTAGGCCTTGCGGTTTCAGATAAGATTTTTAAAATCATTTTGCTATTAAAGTCTATATAAACTATGTGGCCCCCGGGGCGTGGCCAGTTTTGACCCATGGGTCATCATTTGAACAATCTTTGTAGAGGACCACTATGCAATGTTAAATACCAAATATGAAACCTCTGGGTCTTGCGGTTTCAGAGGAGAAGATTTTTAAAGTCATTTTGCTTTTCAAGTCTATATAAACCATGTGACACCCGGGGTGTGGCCAGTTTTTACCTCAAGGGCATCATTTGAAAATTCTTTGTAGAGGACCACTATACAATGTTACATACCAAATATGAAACCTCTGGGCCCTGCGGTTTCAGAGGAGAAGATTTTTAAAGTCATTTTGCTATGAAAGTCTATATAAACCATGTGACCCCGGGGCGTGGCAAGTTTTAACCCCAGGGGCATCATTTGAACAATCTTTGTAGAGGACCACTAGAGGATGCCAAATACCAAATATGAAAGCTCTCAGCTATGCAGTTTCAGAGAAGAAGATTTTTAAAGTTTTCACTTTTTAAATCTATGTTTAGCTCTGGTGACCTATATATGCAGCAAACCGAAATGATTTGAACAATTTTGATAGAGGGTCACCCAAGGATCATTCCTGTGAAGTTTGGTGAAAATCTGCCCAGCAGTTTAGAAGGAGATGTTGTTTGAATGAAAATGTTGACGGACGACACACAATGCATGACGGACAAAAGGTGATCACAACATCTCAGGCGAGCTAAAAATGTTCTAGTGTTGGGGCATTTTTTTAGGGTAGGTTGGGTTACCTGAAACAAACATATTTTTTTTACGCCTAAGGACCATTACGGCTATACAAGTCAGTGATACTTACAAACAAGACAGATGTTGTTTTATAGATCTTTTTATAATATATTGAGACATTTTCTAAGAGACAACATAAAATAGCAAAACAATGTTTTAATATGAAACATAAATATTGAGGCAAAATATACACCAACACAGAGATGCTGGGAAGTATTCTACTCTTATTAATTACAAGTTCCACTAATTAATATTACATTTTACATAGAATCAATTTGTTGAAGTCAAACATTGACCATTGTTATTATTTGTTTATTAGTATTTAAACACACACCAGATATTGTTCTTTGTTGTCTAAAAAATAGCTAGTCCTTTAATGTTTTATTGCTTCATAAATCAATCAATACTTGGTTAATAAATATTAATGTACACATAAGTCCATGTACGTGTATGACCATCAGCTACAAATACACTTGCTCTTGCATGTTTGATATTTTTGATATATGTATGCAAGTACAGAATTTTGAAGATATACTGAAATCAGGTTTTCGAAATACCAAACACATCGTTTTTATAATAGTTTACAATGTATTTTGAATAAAAATGTTCGAAAATACTGAAATCAGTATCAATACTGAAAACTTCCACCAATGTGAAATGACATTACATTTGATCAAATCACATTTGTATTCAATATTAATGTAGAATTTTAACCTATTACTACAGCCAATTAAATCGGATAACAACCCATCGTACAAAATTTAGATTTATCCTTTGCTATTTTTAGCACACATTTATTTGATCGTTATGTTTAAGAATGCGATGTTTTTCAATGTGATGTCATACCAAATGATGACGTTTGTAGCATAAAACAAAAAACCCAGTGTTAAACTGGGAAACCAAAGTTATTTTTTTGTTCTGACATTGTCTCGCGCCGTTTAAATGACTATGACAATAGAATAATAGGATAAATAGAATATTAGGTGAGTGTTGGATAAAGATGAAGTTATCATTCTCGGCATGAAACATTTGAGCACTCGGCAAGCCTCGCACTCATCTGTTTCTAAGCCTCGAATGATAAACTTCATCTTTATCCAATACTCACTGAATATTCTCTATATATTTGTTAGAATTGTACGACAAATTTATGTTGAAATTCAGAAACATGTTACAGACCTTCTAAATATCTTCATTATAATAAATTGATCAAAAACCGTTGATAAGTCCCTTTTAAATACTGGCTGAACCTGATCTATTGTAACAGTTTAGAATAAAATTACTTAAAGAAAGACTTTTGACTTTAATACTACTTTATCAGGCTTTTGATTTCTATAAAAAGCAGAAACATTCAGCAGCACATGATTAAGAGATCAATATATTCAAAATGTGAATAAATGACAAAAAACACATAATTATGTTGTTTTTGATAGTCACCCGTACTTATGAACATGATATGCATAGAACAGAAATATTCCTCAAACTTAAAGCGTCATAAGTTATTAAACTAACATGCACTCTGACAAAAATTAAATATATTGAAAAAATAATATATATATATATATATATATATATATATATATATATATGAGGCGTGTCATGGGAAAACCAGGCTTAATGCGTGTGCGTTACATGTCGTCCCGGATTAGCCTGTGTAGCACAGGCTGATCAGGAATGACACTTTATGAATTCGCATTAAGCCCGGTTTTCCCAAGACACGCCTCATATATTTAAAATGAAACTCTATTCCAGCCCAGTTGAGTACACAATCCTAACTTGCGTGATATCAAGATATCTTGGTGGCGGTGAAGGATATGGTTGGACACTCTATATCCGCCTTGGACTGAACCAGTCGCAGTTCCATCTGGGCAGGAGTAGGTTGGTTACCCGCACCAGCTGCCTCTGAAAGGGACAGAAAATGTAGGAAAGTTAACCTAGCAATTTGTACAGTATTTTCTAAAGCTCATAAAATCTGAAGTTATACTGAAGTCAAATTTCTATTATTTTTTTTAAATCAGTATTTATTCGTTGAAATCTGGTAAAAACATCAGTCTGTCGATTATTTACCAGAATTAAACTATTAATTACATTTTTAAGAGTTACTGCAGCAGTGCCTAAATCCGTCACTTGCCTAAATCCGCCACCCCATCCGAAAAAGCGTTTTCTACAGGCGATTTCTATTCTGTTGATCTCGATCAACTAGATACTTTCCCTTAACAATGCTGACGAGTTTTCATCTTATTTGTGCATAAATGAATATTTAATCCAATTATTTTGTATATAACCCCTAAATGCAAACAAACTGCATGCGGGGAATCTTTTTTATTCTGCGCACGCGCAATTATGAGGTCCCTCATGGTGTCCATGATACCATTATTCATAGGCATTAATACACAATAAAATGCGGAAAAAAACTGCATATTAAGAGTGCAAATGTCTCGCTACTCAAAACCATCATTATTTGTCCCACGTGCACACAGGGCCTCAGTTTCAGAGCTTTTTTTAGAAATACAAATGAAGAAATTGAAACACTGTATTAACAACAGACAACCAGCTGCTAGATACAGAAAATTAAACAAGAACAATATTCAAATGTGGAATAAGCATGTCACGGTTCCTGATAAAAGATTTTCACCAAGCAACTTCGGATCAACGTGTTGTTTTTTTAAACACAAGAAAATGAAACTTAAATAAACAAAAGTGGAAGTTTTGTCAATAGAAGTTGCTTTGAAAACAGAATTCATAAAAAATATTATGTTTGAGCAATTTGAACATTTTAAAGAGGGGTGGCGGATTTAGGCACTCCCATGCTCATTTTTACACTGTTTTGGCCTTCAATCTCAATAAATATTTTTCATTGCCCAAGTATTTGAAACGTAACCAAAACATGCGAGCAAATGCACGTTAAACCTAACTATGTGAATTTTTATGTCAATCGGTAAACAACTTTTGAAAATATCGTAAAAATAACCCCCAAATGTGGCGGATTTTGGCACTACGCCAGTAAAGACTTGAGGTATTTAAGAAAATTATTGAAAGATTACAGGTTTTGTTTTCATAGCTTTCAACAACAAGAGCTGTCAAAGGACAGCGCGCTTGACTATTCGAAGTATTTCAGTTGGTACATATTTTGGATAGTGAAAGGGGCATACATTTTTTTAATACAATATTTTTAAGTGAAGCCTTGAATAATTTATAAATTTTTGGAACATAAACTTTAACCACAAAGTCTATGTAAAAAGTGGGCTAACTCTGTCAAAATACAAAACAGAGTTCTGGGTAATGTTGCCCCTAATACTAGAGTTGATGACAAAGGTTAGTTCCAAGTTTCAAGTGAATAACTTATGTAGTTTTGAAGTTACCAAACTTTTGATTATAAACTTTAAACAAAATCTAAGTGAAAAGGTGGCATAACTCTTAAAAAAAACCAAATAGAGTTATGGGTAATGTTGCCCCTGGTACTAGAGTTGATTATAAAGGTAAGTTCCAAGTTTCAAGTGAATAACTTACGTAGTTTTGAAGTTACAAAACTTTTGAATATAAACTTTAAACAGATAATCTATGTGAAAAAGGGACATAACTCTATCAAAATACAAAATAGAGTTATGGGGAATGTTCACCCTGATACTGGAGATAATGACAAAGGTATATTCCAAGTTTCAAGTTAATAGCTTTTGTAGCATTGAAGTTACAAAACTTTTGAATATTAACTTTAACCAGAAAATCTAAGTGAAAAAGGGACATTACTCTGTCAAATACAAAAACAGAATTACGGGGAATGTTGCCCTTGATACTGGAGTTTATGACAAAGGTTAGTTCCAAGTTTCAAGTGAATAACTTATGTAGTTTTGAAGTTACAAAACTTTTGAATATAAACTTTACCCAGAAAATCTAAGTGAAAAAGGGGCATAACTCTGTCAAAATATAAAACAGAGTTATGGGGAATGTTGCAGCACCTGACACTGGGGTTGATGACAAAGGTTAGTTCCAAGTTTCAAGTGAATAACTTATGTAGTTTTGAAGTTACAAAAATTTAGAAAATAAACTTTAACCAGAAAATCTATGTGAAAAAGGGGCATAACCCTGTCAAAATACAAAACAGAGTTATACGGAATGTTGCCCTTGATACTGGAGTTGATGACAATGGTTAGTTACAAGTTTCAAGTTAATAAATTATGTACTTTTGAAGTTACAAACTTTTGAATCTAAACTTTAACCAGAAAATCTAACTGAAAAAGGGGCATAACTCTGTCAAAATACAAAAAAAGTTATGGGGGAATATTGCCCCTGACACTGGAGTTGATGACAACGGTATATTCCAAGTTTCAAGTGAATAACTAGAATTGTCACATGAGTGACGGATATACCCCCACAATATCGCCTTGTCACAAAACTATGGCATCCATTCAAAAGAAATTGACAGAGAGATAATTGCTTTAATTTGTGACAAGTCAACAGTGTATTTGGAAAAATTTAATTTCAATGGGAGCCATAACAATTAGTGGTTTGTAACCAAAGTTGAACTTGATCATTCTGTATTTTATTATTTTACACCTATGTACTAAAAATAATTTATATGTGAAGTCTTTCATGAGTTATTGTCCATGTTTTTCGGGAATTCAAGGCAAAAAGGGGGGCCATAACTGTGTCCAAATTTAGTGGTTTGTAACAAAAGTTGAACTTGACCTGTATTGTGTGATGCTTCACATTTGTACCAATAACTATTTAAATATGTCAAGCAATTGTTGAGTTATAGTGAGGAAAACATGTTTTTAGGGAATTTAAGTCAAATAAAGGGCCTTAACTCTGTCAAAATTTAGTGGTTTGTAACCAAAGTCGAACTTGACCCGTATTTTATGATGCTACACATGTGTAAAAAAAATTATTTGAATAAGTCAAGCCATTCTTGAGTTATCGTACAGAAATCATGTTTTTAGGGAATTTTAAGTCGAAAAAGGGCCATAACTCTGTCAAAATTGAGTGGTTTGTAACCAACATCCAACCTGACCTTTATTCTATGATCTAACACATGTGTACCAAAAATTATTAGAATATGTCAAGCCTTTCTTGAGTTATCATCCTGAAACCATGTTTTTAGGGAATTTTAAGTCAAAAATGGGCCATAACTCTGTCAAAATTGAGTGGTTTGTAACCAACATCGAACTTGACCTGTATTGTATGATGTTACACATGTGTACCAAAAATTACTCAAATATGTCAAGCCTTTCTTGAGTTATCATCCGGAAACCAAAAACCAACAGACCGACAAGCTCACTCCTATATACCCACCCCCCACTAAAGTTCGTTTGTGGGGGTATAACAAACTATCAACATTGCATGTTTTGAAGTCAATAAAAAAGATTTTGAAGAAAATCATCCTAATTTTATGTGCTACTCACATATGCATCTACAGTAGTTTCTGATGAAAATATCTGTAAACGAACAGATCTACACTGCCAGTGAAGCATCGGCTACAGCATTTTTCCAGCTTCACAGACAAAATGGTCAAAAGTATACTCTGAATCACTAAATAACACTCAAAAAGTAGGAATAGTAGGAGGATTTTGCAGAAAAATGGGAAAACATAGGAACCTATTAAACAAGTATGAAAAAATAGTAAAAGTAGAAAAAAGTAGGAATGTTGGAAGGCCAGCATAGTGGTTAAATATATTGTAGAATTCCGCCATACAAGGTATACTATAGTTCTACTCTGTTCAGAATGGCAACAAGGCAAATACGAATTATTCCAAGACAACCGGTTTCTGTTTCAACATATATTTAATCGTTGCATAAATTTGAGCATCATGCACGTATGCAGCAATGTATTATAATGGAAAAATGAATAGTTGAAATAGCGCTGATAAACTCTTGAGCTCTCTGGATTTCATGTAACTCATTTCGGTAGCGCTTAAGAAGCTTACTGTAAGATGTATACTGTGTTAATTTTGATTAAAGATTAAGCTTACCATCTTGGGAATGTTGAATGAAGATCTAATAATATGATCTAAACTATGGATCGACTTAGTAACTGTAAAGATCGGAACTAGGTGATCATGAAAGATCTGACTTTGGTGATCATTAAAGATGCCGAATGTTTGTTTATCTGCGCTATTTATACCTGTCGCACAGCAACTAGGATTAGGATTATGAGCACCAACCAATCAAAATGACTTCGGATTTACAACAACCAATCAAATGCATTTAGGAATCCTAATCCTAAAACTAGTTCTGCAGCGCCAAATATTTAACGATAAAATTCATAGTTTACACTAACAATAACAATTTATGTTCACACACACACACACGCACACACACACATAAATATATATATATATATATATAAAATATATATATATATAAACAAAAGACTTTGCATTAAACAATAGACAAATATACTACTGTCGGACCTAAACAAATTTGCAGTTATAACAGAGAAGAAATATTTCGGGTACAAAATATCCGAAAACATGCCACAGCTAAAAAGCTCCTTAGGAATGGCAAAATTTACGAAAATAACAATAATAATAAACAGTTAACAAGAATTAATAGTGTCTTAGAGTAAAATGTCAGCATATTATTATAAATATGCCAAGTTAAATCGCTTGGATAATAATATAAACAATAAAATCGCAACAAGATGATGGTAAGTCATTGCAGACGGACAGTGACAGTAAGTTTTGGAATTGAAGTTATGTTCATTTCATTATAGTAAACATGCCTAAATAATTAATTTCCGTTCATATGTGAAAACATACTAACAGCTATTTTAATGAAAGAGTGAGATGGATGAATGATTTTACAATAAGCAAATGATAATTGTTCACTTCATGAAACTTGACGATAATAAACATGGTAGTGCATACTCCAGGGCCTTACATTGCCCCTACCTTAAAGAGATAAACTTCTCCTGAAGTTTGAAAATGTGCAACAAATTGAAATAAACATCACATATTATATATTACGGTAACTATTGCATAGTTAACATCAAACAACAAGAACAATAAATTTCATCATGTAATAATGCATGTATTCACTAAAAGTATTTAAAGTTCATTTACTTTATACTTCAGTTCTTGAAAGTGCTGATTTCAGGACACGGCTGCTTCTGAACAGTTTTCAGGTACTGTTATGTCGCAGTTCATATGGTAAGCACTGTTCAACACTTTTCAATGTTCATAATGTAATTCACACTTTAAAAAGTCCAGGAAACACTGTTAAAATATTAAACATAAAAGTCCATGCTTCACAGTACAATGTTCAGTCAGTTTCATCATAATGTTACAGTAGAATGTCCATATTCCACAGTAAATGTTCCTTTATTATTGAAATGTCCATATTTCACAATAAATGATCACTGTCTTGTTGAAATGTCAATATTCACAATAAATGCTCACTGATTTGTTGAAATGTCCATTTTTCCCAATAAATGTTCACTGTATTTTTGAAATGTTCACAGCCCGGCCGGCTAGCTCAGTTGGTAGAGCGCTGGACTACAAATCCGAGGATCGCGGGTTCGATTCCCAGCCCGGCCACATAAATTGTATGGGGATTGGTCATGAAATTATTTCTACGGCCATTCTCCCCCTACCTCTGATTCAAGTAGGGCAGTTATCAGTTACTGGCATAAGTATGTGCACTTAGTACTGGTAAACCAGCTTACCCAGGAAAAGTGTGAGTAGGTTAACTGACCGCCGTTATATGACTCAAATACTGTTGAATACGGCGAAAAATCCAAACAAAACAAACAAACAAAAATGAAATGTTCATATTTCAGTTAACACAAACGTTTCACAATATATATTTCATAAAATTCAATTATCTTGTAAATCACACAAATGTCCATTTGAATTTTCTCAGTAAATGTTTAATGTTATTACTGAAATGTCAATCACAGTAAGTTAATGTCTACAAACATAAAGACAAATGTCACAATTTTAAAATTGCTACAACAGTCCATTTTAAAATGTTTACTTTTTAAAATTAAATTGCACTTTTAAAATGTTCTCAAATCCTTACAGGGACGTGACTGATGAGATCCAGATGAGAAACCGATGAATTGGAGTGGGGAGTGAGGGCCTTCAGAAGTTCTTCTTGGTGATGTGTGGGTGACTGGTCTTTGCCATTAGCAATGTCGAGTCGAGATTGGTACGTGTAGATCCTGGCATTGGCCTTGTTGTCCATTGGGAAGCCAGCTGAACCGGGGAGCACGAGGAAGTGGAAACTGTGAATTAAGTAGTAACGGTCTGGAAGGAGTAGAGAAGAGTTGTTGACCTGTGTGAGAAGCATGCCGGCGTATTCCACCGCAAGAAGTCGCTGATCCGGAGTGAGACGCCTCCAATTCTTCTTTGGCCATAGAAGACTAGGACGCAGGGAAATGAATTCGTCATCTACGGATGCCCAGTCTCGTTTGGCTGCAGGGAAAATAGGCATGTGTCCATCCCACAGCAGGGACTTGGCCTTGAAGCGAACAAGTTTGGGAGACGGAGTTGGTCGGTATGAATTATCTTCGGGGGTGTCGATGGTGTATGGCTCCACATCTTGGAGAGGTGAAGGAGGTGCATAGTTTGGTGTGGGAAGTGATTGTATTTCTGGGAGCTGGGGAAGCAATGGGGTCAAAGCAGGTTTACCGGATACTGCAGAGGGCATGGTCGAAAGAGGTGATGCTGTAGAAATAGGTGCGAAGAGCTCGTCTTGAAGTGGTGTTGAAGGACTGACTTGTGGTGTCGTGCATGGGTCCGGGATAGAAGGATCTTGTATCGGGATTGAAATTTCTTCAGTTTGACTCACAAGTGGGTTTTCATTGTTGAAGGAAGGTGCTGGTGTGTTGGAGAAGTCTTCAGTATTCAGATATATAGGTGTTGGAGAGCGGAGTGACTGTACGTCTTCTTCAGCTAAGCGAAGAGCCTTCAATACGATGTCTTCCCTCTTCCGGATTGAATGTACATAGCCTGACCTGATTCCAAGTCGAGCAGAGATTTCTTCAATGACAGGGATACTGTCGTGGACAGTTAGCCAGCGGCCAGTTGGTTCGATAGCATCTTTCACCAGATATTGCCGCCTTTTGAGGTTGTCGATAGCACGACGGTCGCTAAAGATACTTCGAGCCAGTCTTACTAGATAGATGACAGTGTCTGATTCAATGAAGGCTTTGATGGTGTCAAGGGTGATGAAGATAGATACAAGTGTAAGGGAATCAGTTGCTTTCCTCTTAAGGGAGCGGGTTGGTCTTTTGAGGGCTTCTTCCCACTTTGATGTCCGTTCTTCGATGCCCGGCTTCCTACCGATGCACCACTTCGCCATCAAATATCTGGCATACTGTGCTTCAGGAGTAAGTTGTCCATCAACGTCATGGATTTCAGCATACCTGATTGGATCGGATCAGAAATAGAAAAAGCATCTGGACGAGAATAGTCCCTTGGGTGCGTTCTGCATGTCTATTGGATGCTTTGTTTTGGCATGGTGCCTCAAGTCACCAACTCGCTTAAATTCTCTTATCTTGTCACCCACACAAAATGGACATATGACATCGTCATCAGGCACTTTTGATGAATTCTAAAACATACAAATTTTTCGTCTAATCACTGGTAGAAACATAGCATGGTGCACATTTGATGTGTAGCAGAAATAACAATCAACACGGGATAAATCGCAGCTGGGTGATCAGGCCAACCTCATTATCTCCAAAGAGCTCTCTAATGCGCGCGCCTTCTTCGTATAAAAATGTACATCAGTCTTATGTGACCACCTTTCACTAAACTCTGATACCATGATTAGGTTTGACTTATTTGTCCATTTTGTAGAATATTTATCATAAAATGACGAAAATCTCGATATACTAAGGGCTTTTAATGTACTTAAAATATAAATACTGTGTAATGAAAGTGTGTCGACATCAACATCAAGTACGGCGTGTTGTGTCATGCAACCAAACTGGATCACCGGTATTAAAAGGTCTAACTATTGCATGCAAGTCATAGTGACGTTTGCGATACTGAATTTTGTTACTTATAACTTTTCTTGCTAGATTGTGAGTTTTGTAACATATGTTTCAGGTTGATCCAATGCATCACACTGAGGTGGCAGGCCAATACATGCTTGTAAAGGCAAGACAATTTCACGATCGAGGACCATTCGATTTGGCGTTTGTCCAGTACTGGAATTAACAGAGGAACGGTATGCCATCATAACCTGGGGAAGAAAGGTATCCCATGACCTTTGATTGGAGGAACAGTACATTGTCAACATAGTCCCAAGTGTGCGATTGAAACGTTCAAACATGCCATTCGATTGTGGATGGAGAGCAGTTGAAGTTGTGTGTTTTATCTGTAGCAGGGTACACATATCATTGAACAAGGAGGATGCTACCTTGGTCTGAGTGAATGGACAAAGGAACCCCAAAACGTGGTACATAAGTATCAACAAAAGCCTTTGCAACTGTTTGTGCCGCTTGATTGGGCAGTGCGACAGCTTTGGTCCAACAAGTAAAACAGTCACATATGACAAGAACACATGAATTGCCAGATTCAGATCTTGGAAGTGGCCCATAAATGTCCACAGCAACACGTTCAAGTGGAGCCAATACAACTGAGTTTCCAAGAGGTAACTTCATTGGTTTGTTTGTTTTATGAGCCGCACATTTTGTACACAGGAGACAATATTTTTCAACATATTCTTTCATGCCTGGGCAGTAGAAAGTTTGACGCACTTTGGCCAGTGTCTTGTCAGCACCTAGATGACCACCTGAGGGTATATCATGGAAAAAATTAACAACATCATTGTATCTATTTGTTGGGACAATAATCTGAGTTTGAAATTGATCATCATTCTCAAACCAAGCATGACAAAGGAGACCTTGTGATATGCTCAATCGATCCCACATGGGCCACAGTGTTTTAACAATAGAAGACTTGTCGCTGACTGTTTGCCATTGTGGTCGTACTTTTGATTGTTGCATGTATTGCATAATAACTTGAAGTGCTGGGTCACAACGTTGCTCATCTCTAATGTTGTAAGCTGACCAGTTGGGAAGGTTAGCCATAGTGGTGGAACAGGTGGTTGATCATTCGAAACATCAGTTGATCTGTTTATTGTGTCCACCGGTGTTTCTACACTATTGGGATCTTGTTCGAGATTACCGCTTTGCTGTTTAGCACACTCTGAGCATAGGGAGCGTGACAATTCGTCTGCATTTCTGTGTGTGAGACCTGCCCGATGGGTGACTGTCAAATCGTACGTACCAAGTTCTTCCAACCAGCGTGCAACCTGACCAGTCAGATTCTTAGGATTTCGCATCCAACTGACAGCAGCATTATCTGTATTCAAAAGAATCGGCTGACCATAGAGATATGAGTGAAATGATTTTAGTGCTTGAACAACAGCCAGAAGTTCTTTGCGTGTAACGCAGTATGAGCGTTCATGATTATTGAGGGACTTGCTGTGATATGCAATGACTACTTCAACATCATTTTGAGAAAGGACAGCACCAGAGGCAACATCACTAGCATCAGTATCAAGAATAAACTTTGCTCCTGGTATTGGATAACCAAGTATATGAGATGAAGTAAGAGCAGATTTCAAAGCTTGAAATGCACATTAGCATTCGGGCGTCCATAAACATTTACTGACTTGTCGGATACCTTGTGATGTGGTTTTGCAATAGCTACAAAACCTTTAACAAAATCGTCTGTGATAGGAACAGAGCCCCAAAAAACTTTTAACTTCTTTTGCAGTTTTGGGTGTTGGCCAGTCTTTCACAGCTGTGATCTTTGCAGGGTCAGTTTGGATACCAGGCTCGGACACAATATGTCCTAAGAACTTCACTTCTTTTTGAAAGAAAATACATTTTGATGGTTTAAGCTTTAAATTAGCTTGTTGCGGGCGCTTGAAAATATTCTCTAACCCGAGTAGCCCATCTGAAATTGTGGAACATGGAGAGATAATATCGTCCATGTACAGGAGACATTCTTCCCATTGAAGACCTCTAAGAACATTCTCCATCAGCCTCTCAAACGTAGAAAAAGCCTTAGCCAAACCAAAACTCATGACCGTGAACTGGTACAATCCCATGGACGTTGCAAATGCTGTCTTCTCCTTGTCACTTTCTTTCAAGGCAACCTGCCAGTAGCTGCTGTTCAGGTCCATTGACGAGAAGAATTTAGCGCCACTTAGTGCGTCTATGCAGTCATCAACTCTAGGCAGAGGGTAGGCCTCCTTTACTGTGACATCGTTAAGCCTCCTATAATCAATGCAAAATCGCGGTGTGCCATCTTTCTTGCTTACCAACACAACTGGTGACCAGTGCTACAGATAATTTTTCATGCAATTAGTTTTTAACTTCCATTTTTTTTTAAATAGTTTTTTTACTTCCAGGATTTAACCCCAATTAGTTTTGTTAAAAATTAATATAAAAGAGTACTTCAAAAGAAAACAATTTTATTTCCACACCTGATAAAAAATCACAGCTTTATTTTCAGATACAACAACTGCATTTGTCAGAATTTCATTAAATATTCCCGTCACTATTTCATTACTTGATGATTCTTTAACTGTAACAAACTTTGTAAATTGACTGTGAAACACATTCTACGTGCCTTTTTGCTCTACCTTTCTTTGATTCCTTTCTATTAGAAGCCATTTTCAACAAATAGGAAGTATGAAATTTGAAGGTTCCCGGCGTATAACTATATTCAAATGTTTAACAATGTAAGCAAAAAGAATTGGGAACCAGACAAGTCAAAACGGTCAAATAACATGGCCATGTGGAGTTGTTCGGATTTTATCGTTTGTAACGGTGCTTAAGTAAATTTGATCCCTGTAAAATTACTCACATACACAAGTACGAAAGCAAATGTGATGGCAATTCGTTTTCTAAGAAATTAATTAGTTTTTTAACGGTGTATTTTGAAAATCAAATCGTTTTTCAGGAATTTTAAATCGTTTTTACGAAAAAACGATGCTTATCTGTAGCACTTTGGTGACGCCCACGCACTGTTAGATGGCTCAATTATGCCTCTGTCGAACATTTTGGACAGCTCCTCCTTTTCAACAGCCCTTTTACCAAGTGGTAACCGATGAGGTGGTTGTCTGATAGGAACTGCATTTCCTGTACTGACGGAGTGATGCACTAAATTAGTACGACCAATGTCCTCGGAAGAAGAGGAGAACACACCACTGTATTTACAAAGAAGTTTGCAGAACTGTACTTTTTGAGACTCGTTCAGATGTACTGCACTGCGTTCAAAAAGTTCAGTCAAATGTTGTGGAAGTGATTGGCAGGGCTCTTGTTCTGTAACTCGAGCAATGCGTTGACCATCGGGGCACTCTTCGTAGGACTCGCATGTACCCAACGCTGTTTTTGCATATAATGTAGCAGGTTCTGAGCCAAAATTAACAACGCTAACCAGCGTATCTGTAGCTGTTACATTAACAATGCCACCAACAGCACAAACTCCACTTTTGCCAAATAAATAGAACCGTCGAAAATATAACGAAACAAAATGATGACCAGTTTCGCCAATTAGATACCGCGTTACAGGATACGCGTGATGAATTTAATTATCAACAACAACAACAACGAGACCAACGACGACAAGAACAACAACAACTATTATTTGAAGAAATACAACGACGACCCGAATCTCGATTGCCACCCGAATGGAACCTCAGCAGCGAAGATCACGACGACCATACTCGTTCGGACTACCACAACCGGTGTCTCAAGATGATGATAATACTGCTAACGTCGTTAATAACGATGACGACGACGATGACGTCTATTACGATCCGACTATTTTATACCATCCAACGAAGGGTTTAATGCGACAAATAAAAAACTCATTGTCAAACGGGTCAAAATATGTTACCGTCGTACGATGGTAGTAGAAAATATGATCTTTCGTACGCCATGACGTACGTATTATTACCGAATGAGTTAAAACTGCGATACAATGAACAACGGGCCATTTTAAAACGTCACGCATCAAAACCGAATAATATTAATACGGACGAGTATTTATTAGCGTATAACGCGTATTACTCGCAAATGGTGTGTAATCGATAACAAAAAAAATGTCCAATTCATACCCGTTAATAACTAGTGGTATAGTGCAAACTGGAACAGGGTTAATGGATCTCGGAACAAGACCAAAAACAACCGTTGGGTCCACCAAAACCAGTCAACCCGCTGTTACCACCGGACCGTTATCCGGTACCGCGACAACAGCTACAGCGTCCATAAGTAGTGGTTCGTATCAAGCACCAGACGTTTTACAATTAGGAAGTCCGGTAGTTGGTGGGGGTGGCGCCAAACCCAAGCAACCCGCTGTTACCGCTGCACCTACCACGACAACAGCGTCTGTAAGTAATGCATCGTATCCAGCACCGGCTGCTAGTTTACAATTAGGAACTCCGGTAGGTGGTGCTTCGTATCCGGCACCCGAGACCAATTTACAACGAGGGACTTCGGTGGGTGTTTCGTATACGACACCAAAAACCACTTTTCGAAAGAAGGCTCAATAAAACCTGTTGGTCCCAAATGTTCTGAAAACGGTATGCGGACCGAAATCCATGCACGGGAATGTGCAGGAATATTAGTGGTATTAAGCACCTCAACCCTACAAATTTGTAATGCAGTGCCGCCCATCCACAAGGGTATGGTTTTACTGCCAACAGTAAGACATGAACGTCGATAGTTAATACTATCTACATATTTGTAAAGAAAATCTTGGCCAATAATACAATCAGATTCAATATCACACACAATAAATTGAACCACAAATGAAATTGAACACAAATCAATAGTAAACTGCACTCTGCCAAGAACGTTCATATTTTCAACATGTACTGTGTGGAACGTTTGCTGCACACGCAATAACGATATGTCATGCACTTTCTGCAACTCAGAAAACTTTCTGCTGGAAAGCAACGACGTTGTTGCTCCACAATCAATTAAGAAATTACAATGATGATTAAAAAGTGTGCCAGTAGCATAAAAACCATTATCATATTTACTAACATCTGCACCAGAACGAGCAGTATGAATATCAACAGGAACATCATAACAGTGAATGGGTCTTTCAAGTGATTTCGCTGACACTTGACCCTCTGCACTAGCTATAATTAGTTTTTCAAATTTGATTGGTGGGGGGTAGAACGAGCGGGAACATCTGGGGGTGGGGACAAAGGACGGGCATGAGGGGAACGGAAGTCATTACAAGTTCTGTTTTCTTGACCAGGTCGTGAACATGGACGCATAAATTTGCGCTGATCGTTGGGTGCCAGCTTACTGTTGACGTTTTGTGGACAATATCTCCATAAATGCGACGGAAAGTTGCACCCGAAACATGTACGTTGTGACCTGTTCGGCACTGGCCTTGAAACATGGGAACGGGGGGGAACGTGCCTCAATTCGCGCCTCAAGACGCTGAACGGCAGAAAAAATCAGTGTTTTATCATGAGCGTCTAAAGCACGGACATGGATTGGCTGGGAAGTGCAGAGAATAGCTTCGTACCGTTCTATGATGGTGACGGCGTCGTTGACTGTATGACAGTTGTTATCGATGCAACGGCAGTGCATATCACTTGAAATTTGTTTGTATAATTGATTAAGTGCGAGATGCTCAACTGCGTTTGTGTCAAGGTCAGCATATGCCTTTTGTGCTAACTGCCTAATATCGTCGGCTAAAGAAGCAATGGATTCGCCACGCATGCGCCTTCGATTTTGACAACCACAAATGTTGATGTCTGCTACTACCAAACCGCTGAGACAGCCTCGACGTCAGTGTTTCATAGTCACGACGTTCTGCTTCAGATAAGCTCATGTAATAGCTACGAGCTGCGCCACGGAGACTGTTTGCTAATACTAGGACCTTCGTTCTATAATCCCATGTGGAGAGTTCAGCACAGTCGTCAAAATGGGACATGTACTGCTCAAAGCACTTCGTACCATCGTAAGAGTCGGGTTTCATGAGAGAATGTTGTATTGGTACATTATACGTTGAGGTGTGTGGATAATCAACATGTTGTCTGCATACTGGAAATAACTCCTAAATGAGTTATTGTTTGTTTTGTGCATTTTTTATGCATTTCAGCAGTAGGTTGGCGATTTTCAGGGTTTTCTGCTACAGTATGTTCAGAATTGATTTCATCAACAGTGTCTAGTGAAGAGTGGTCACTTAAAACACTCTGTCTATCAAACGATATTTCTGGGTCTGGCGAGGACATAATGAAAGTGTTGAATTTAACCAGTTAATATATATAAGCTCATTTAATTATGACGTCTACAATCCGTCTTCTTATTGACTAATAAAATAATGTACTTGTTCTGCGTTGTTTTATTTCCTTTTTTATGTCTAGACGTGGATAACGATCACTCGGCAGATTATTTTAACGAATTGTAGAATTCCGCCATATTTGGTTCTACTCTGTTCAGAATGGCAACAAGGCAAATACGAATTATTCCAAGACAACCGGTTTCTGTTTCAACATATATTTAATCGGTTCATAAATTTGAGCATCATGCACGTATGCAGCAATGTACTATCATATATAAATGAATAGTTGAAATAGCGCTGATAAACTTTTGAGCTCTCTGGATTTCATATAACTCTTTTGGGTAGAGCTTAAGAAGCTTACTGTAAGATCTACACTGTGTTAATTTTGATTAAAGATAAAGCTTACCATCTTGGGAATGTTGAATGAAGATCTAATAATATGATCTAAACTATGGATCGACTTAGTAATCGTAAACTGTAAAGATCGGAACTAGGTGATCATGAAAGATCTGACATTGGTGATCACGAAAGACCTGACTTTGGTGATAATTAAGGATGCCGAATGTTTGTTTATCTGCGCTATTTATACCTGTCGCATAACAACTTAGGATTAGGATTATGAGCACCAACCAATCAAAATGACTTCGGATTTACAACAACCAATCAAATGCATTCAGGAATCCTAATCCTAAAACTAGTTCTGCAGCGCCAAATATTTAACGATAAAATTCATATTTTACACTAACAATAACAATTTACATATAGTATACATAGTGTTACTAAAAATAGTAACATTTTGACGTCGATTACGGGCCGTTACGCGGCCAATATAATTATAATTGGCCGCGGCCAATTTTTCGATAATCAAAGAGAATCCGATCGCGCGACGTCAACGACCATGAATGGCGTATTTAGTCAAAATTAAACGGTTATATCCGAAAATGCAAATACTGAATATTAACGAAAGTTTGTAGTTACATTGATTAAATATATATACGATCTATAGCCTATGCATCTTTTAGTTTGAGAAAAAGAATCACTGAACAAAATTGAACAGATCGGAAACTTTTACTGTACCTCAATTTCAATCCATTGCTTCCAACAATAAAAATCCAACAATACTGTAAGCACTTCAATTCAATTGTCTTGTATCCATAAGCCTTAATTTTTAACAATCATGATATTAATTTCATGTGAACCATTCTGACCAGAAACACGATTTACGAAATCGCAATGACTGGTCAGAACGTTTGATTTTATTCGATTCAAAGTCTCAAAATATATTATTTATCCAACTGACACATTCATCATTCAGAATTCGTCCATGCATGATTTATTAAACTAATAGTAATATATTTTACTAAAAATAAAAGCAAACACGACATAACGTTGTCACAACAAAACTGCGAGTCCAGCGAAAACTGGTTTGTTTCGTCACTGTTTTTCTGTTTATAAATTACATCATTCGTTAGAATTGCGTCACGTATTGCATAATTAGTTGAATGTTAAATAAAAGTACGGAAAGTTTGTTTGGTGTTTTTGTTAACATTTTGTGTAATAAAGAAAGTAACATGATTCTTTTCTTGTGACAGGATAATATGTATTATAAAATATATGGCAGAGCTGTGCCGGGCGTCTATAATCGGCCCTAGCCGTATAACGGCCCTCGGGCCAAAGGCTCTCGGGCGTTATGTCGGCAGCGGGCCGATTATAGATGCCCGGCCCAGCTCTGCCGTATATTATTGTCTAAATATATAAACAAAAGACTTTGCATTAAACAATAGACAAATATACTACTGTCTGACCTAAACAAATTTGCAGTAATAACTCGGAAGAAATATTTCGGGTACAAAATATCCAAAAACATGCCACAGCTAAAAAGTTCCTTAGGAATGGCAAAATTTACGAAAATAACAATAATAATAAACAGTTAACAACAATGAATAGTGTCTTAGAGTAAAATGTCAGCATATTATTATAAATATGCCAAGTTAATCGCTTGGATAATAATATAAACAATAAAATCGCAACAAGATGATGGTAAGGCTAGCATCATTGCAGACGGACAGTGACAGTAAGTTTTGGAATTGAAGTTATGTTCATTATAGTAAACATGCCTAAACAATTCATTTCAGTTCATATGTGATAACATACTAACAGCTATTTGAATGAAAGAGTGAGATGGATGAATGATTTTACAATAAACAAATGATAATTGTTCACTTTATGAACTTGACAATAATAAACACTGTAGTGCATACTCCAGGGCTTTACAATATTAACCCTTCCAAGAACATACTTGTTTATTATTCCTCACTTTTGTCAATGATAAAATCCCATTACCAGAGAGAGAGATATTTTGACTATCAAAAACATATTCAACCTTTTTTGACACTTGATCAAGCAAAAGGGCCCTAATATTTTGAATGTCATATAACGGCAAATCACTGCTTCAAATTTTTGTAAACCAATTTATGGATTGTTGACCTCCCTTGTCGTGACGTCATATAGTCTTGACATCACTATTCAATGTGTAAACAAGCTATTCTCTTCAAAAGTAACTGTCAGAAAAAATTGGAAAATTTGTATTTCAAATTATAGTTTTATGAATAAATAATACTTACCTGGAATAACACTGAGGGTACTCTTTTTCTGATCCGCATAATATACATGCCCAACGGAAGTAAGCTTTTTACAAAGCTGCGCATGTGAAGTATATACAAGCTTACGTCCGGTTTTCTCCCCAGTGAGTGGACAGTTCCTTTTCTGGCGAAAGAGTTTGCCCAAGGATACTGTTTAAAGACATGAGGGGAGGATGGTCGGGTACCTGTTATTCCAGGTAAGTATTATTTATTCATAAAACTATAATTTGAAATACACATTTTCCAATTTTATTTCATAAATAAACTTACCTGGAATAACACTGAGGATAACACCAGATTTCACAGCAATGTGAGCTTGGTGGTGGGTGTCTTTAAACCTTGTATACATGAATTTCACTAACTATATCGGTATACGTTTAAGCAATAGAATAAGGTTCTACTCACCAAAAAGAGGTGAAGTAGTCTTGGATCTCTTCATGTTCCTTCAGGAAATGAATTTTGAACTTTCACATTCATTATATATACAATAAGTTCACTGATCTACTATTTCAGCGTCATACATTAAAAACCATAAACATATCCCATATTCACAATAACGTCCAACACATCTTTATTCTTATGGCACTTCTATACATTATGTATGCCGATAGCATACATGTGCCATCTGACTTTTCTATATTCACTTTAATTTTATTTCCATCCTGCGATCTGCAAGAAATAAGAGATTATCTACGACACTCGTGTTTCTTACACATTCATATAGTCCAGATTTACAGATTTCATGTAATGTTTTGTAAAGGCCCTTGACCAATCAGCACTCTCCATTATCTGCTGAAGTGCTGCACCTTTAAAGAGTGCCCACGATGGTCCTATACTTCTTGTAGAGTGACCTTTCACTGAAGCAACAGTTTTCTTTTGTTTTTTTGTAACAGAATTGTATTACTTTAACTAACCATCTAGACACTGTCTGAGCTGAAACCGGCTTATGAGGCTTCTTAGTAGCCAGAAATAATTTAACAACATCTTTGCCAGAGTCTAATTTTCTAAATTCTTCTGTCCTTTTTAAGTAATGGAAAAGAGCCCTCTTAGGGTCTAGAGTTTTATTATTTGGCAGTGCTGGCACAAAAATTTTCATATCAGAGTGGTTTGGCCGATCTTGTTTTGATAAGCCAGTTCTGATAAAAGTAACTCCCTTCTTTTGAACATTTACAAATGTTTCACCTAATTGCAATGACTGTAGATCACTGCATCTTCGGATGTAGTTATTGCCAACAAAAAACAGGTTTTCCAGGTTAGGTAACATAAAGATGCATCCTTCAGTGGTTCAAATGGAGCAGTCTTGAGGCATTCTAAAACGAGAAGAAGATTCCATTCAGGTACAAGTATTTTCACCGGAGGTCTTTTATTAAAGACTGCCCTAAGTAACCTGATTATAAAAGGATGCAGACCAATAGGTTTACCCTCCACAGGTGCCAAAACTGATGATAGCATCGATCTGTAGCCATTTATAGTTCTATATTTAAGCCCTTTAGAAATAAATGAGTTAAGAAATCAGAACAATTGGCTAGAGAGGCAAGATAGGGATCAATTTCCCTTTCACGACACCAGTGACCAAATTGTATAAATTTGCTTCGATAGTCTTTTTGGGTGCCTTTTCGCCATGACTTTGACAATAACTTTCTAGTTTCTTTAGAAAGTCCCTTTGACTACCAACGTCTATCGATAACAGCCATGCAGTCAGATGTAGAGTCTCTGGGCTGGGATGCAAGACTCGTTCTTGGCATTGTGTCAAGAGTCTGACTGCATGGGAGTTGTACTGGGTTGGCTATCAACAGTTTTAGCAACTGTGGATAATGATGTTGTCTTGGCCATTGAGGGCCTATCAATATTATTGTACACTGAAATTTCTGCATATGATTTAGAACTTTGGGAACAAGCTGCGGTGGCGGGAATGCACATGCAAACAGGTTCTGCCATGGAATAGACAGAGCATCCAATGCGAATGCTTGTGGATGAGGAATCCATGAGCAAAACAGTGGTGTCTTTTTGTTCTGAAATGTGGCAAAGAGGTCCATTAGTGGCTGACGCCAAAGGCTGAACAATTGCATTACCACTGAGTTGTTCAAGGACCACTCTGTCTGACTGACTTGTTTGCGACTCAATGTATCCGCCAACACATTTTTCTTCCCCATTATGTACACGGCTTTTAGGACAATATTGTTTTCTATTGCTAACTGCCATAGGTACATTGTAAGATTGCATAAAAAAAAAATGAACTGACTTTGTACCCCCTTGGCGATTGATATATAGGCAAAAAGTCGTATTGTCCGACCTGATCAGTACATTTTTGCCCCTCAGGTGAGTTAGAAAATGTTGTAAACTGAATTGTACTGCCATCATTTCCAGGCAGTTTATGTGCATTAGTTTTTGTACATTGCTCCACTGGCCCTGACATGTCAGGTTGTTCATGTGACCTCCCCACCCATGGCTGCCACTGGCATCGGTGGTCAGTGTTACTGGAAAGCATTCTTTCACAAACGATTTGCCCCTCCCAATGTTCTGATCCAAACAAAACCAGTTCAGACTCGATTTGAGCTGATGAGTTAAAGGTATACCAGTTGAAAGTTTCATTCTGGCTGGGCTCCAATGCTGAAGCAAATGAATTTGAATTGGTCTCATGAACAACCTGGCATTCAGAATGAGTTCTAGACATGATGATATTATTCCTAGCAGAATCATATAATGTTTTGCTGTGCTTTGACCCTTTAGAATGTTTGACACTGCTATTTTCATATGTTGCAGTATTTCCTGTGTTGGAAAAACCAACCCTATTATGAAGTCCCAGAGACAACCTAGATAAGTGAGTGACTGTACTGGGACCAACTGAGACTTTTCCTTTTTACAATGAAACCCAATTGGTAAAGGAGACTCAGGATTTGAACTCTGTCTTTCAGCAATAACCTTTTTGTTTCGTTTGCTGCTAACCAATCGTCTTAATAGCTGGCTATGCGAATATTGAATTTTCGAAGGTGAGCAACAACTACTGATATTATTTTTACAAAGACTCGTGGAGCATTTGTGGGACCAAAGCAAAGTACCCGAAATTGGTAAGTCACTCCTTGAAAATGAAATCGAAGGAATTTCCGATGCCCTTTGAATATTTTAATGTGAAAATAAGCATCTTTCAAATCTACTGTCAACGCCCAGTCTCCTTTCCCTACAAGGTTTAGAACTTTTGTTAATGTGTCCATTTTGAAAAGTTTTTTGTGGAGATACTCATTGAGAGGCTTCAAGTTTATGACAGGTCTCATTTCCCCATTCTTTTTTGGCACTATAAAAATCCTGCATACATTTCCTTTTGACTGACAATTTCTATAGCATGTTTTTGTAAAACGTTGTTTATTTCTTTTTGAATAATATCTTGATTTTTTACAGAAACATTTGTTGGTTTGACTCCTAACAATTGAGGTTTTTTCTGGAATTCCAGTTTTTAACCATTCTTTATTACATCTAACACCCATTTGTCTGTGGTTATTTTTTCCCATTCTGACAGGAAATGAGTCAATCACCCCCCAACGGGTATCTCCGTTTTTTTTGCTATTATACTCACAGATTCATTTCGCATCTGGTTTTGCCACCGATCTTCTTCTGGATGCAACTGGTCTTCTGGACCCAAAGCCTCCTCTGGAGCGAAACTGTCCCCTGTTGTGACTGTCTGACCGTGAAAGCTTTGGGATCCGAAAATTGTTCCATACACCATAAGAAGGAGCAGTGGTTTATCAGCTGGTCTTTCAACTGACTGTCTCTTGTTAGAATCTTTGTGTGGACCTGTGAACTTAAGTTTTCTCTGAATGTCAGGAATGAGGTCTTCAACCTGCTTTTTCTTTTCCTTTTTGGATTTCAGCAATGTCTCCAGGCCACTACCAAACACTCCATCAACTGTTAACGGAAGGTTGGAGAATTCAAGCTTGTCTGCTTGCTCATATAATGCCGTGTCAGTCATGCACACTGATCTGCGAGTGATATGGTGAAAAGCAGCAGATCTTCCAATTTGATCTAAGCTTTTAGTGCTCATAGCGAAAATGTCTTTCACCATCTGACTGGCCTTTTCTTTGTCATAGGCATCGTCATTTATCAGTTGCAATAAATTGCCTAGGCTTTGCTGTATGTACAGATTGATAACAATACTTAACCTTGCTGCCTGCTGACCTTGGTCGGCAATCTTTTCTACCCTTCTAGCTGGCTGAGAATGCAGATTTTTTCCTCTTGCAAATGATGCATTTGTACCATACCTCTTAACCAGACAACATTCAATTAAACTTTCCAGAGATGGCACTTGCAGCGGTTTGTCTGCTTCAGCATCAACAGCAAAAAGATCAAATGTTTCTTCTGCAAAAGCAGATAAATACTTTGGCTCCTTGCATCTGTAACTATTTTGCAAAACCTCAATTTGTGATTTATCCAGTACAATACCACTTTTTTGTACGTTTTTTTTCACTAATGCATCTTCACCAAACATCTCAAAAAGACATTTCCTTGTAGTGTCTGACAAGTTTACATTATTATTGTCATCAGAGACTGTTTTTTTTGTACAGTCGTCAGTGTCAGAGTCTTTGTAACTCGCTGAAGAGTCTTTGTGACTCGGTGAAATTTGTCCACAGGCAAACAAAGAAAGATCATAAGAAGAGTCATATTGTTCCTCAACACTATTGTGTTCAGACACTGGTTTGTTTACTTGAACCTGCGGTTCTCCACATGAATTCGTGAGCATTATTTGCAGCATATTTTCCAATTTACCCATGCGGCTGCCTAGCTCATCATATCTGCTTGATGTTTTCTTATGTTTTTTACGTTTAGCAGATTTACTAGACTCGTTTTTACTCAAGATATCCACGACCACGTGTGACGGCATCGAGGTCGCCATGCTCGAAGTTGCCGATAGTTCTGTTTGCTCTGTATCACTACAAGACAATTCACCGTCCTCGCACGAAGTCATGATAGTATCAATAACTCACTTAAAAACACAACTACAGTTGAAAAAATTAATTTATCGCAGACGATACAAACTCTTTCGCAAGAAAAAGATAACTGTCCACTCACTGGGGAGAAAACCGGACGTAAGCTTGTATATACTGCGCATGCGCAGCTTTGTAAAAAGCTTACTTCCGTTGGGCATGTATACTATGCGGATCAAAAAAAGAGTATCCTCAGTGTTATTCCAGGTAAGTTTATTTATGAAATAAAAATGTCCAGTTTTGCAAGTATTTCTGAATAAGGAAAAATATTTAAACACTCTTGAATCTTGATGGACAGAATTAAATTAACTAGAGCTATCACTAAAGGTGATTAATACCTCCGCACTGCTTTGGCACAGATGTAGAGTTTTGACACGGAACAATGTATTGACTGTAAAAATGACCTGCATACAAGGATGAATGAGCTTGAAATGCAAAATGAAAAGTACAAGCGGAAATGATTCACACATATTTGACCTTGAATTGTGACCTTGACCTTTGACAGATAGACATGAGACATGTGCGTGTCTAGTCATGTGGAAAACAATTTTATGTAATATTAAAATACTTCCAGGCATTTAGAAGTTACGAAGGAACAAAACGCACATATATTAAAACTTTGACCTTAAATTGTGAACTTGACCTTTGACCTACAAACATGGGTCATGTACGCAACACATCATCTGGTCATGAGGAATGGCTATTTGAAGTTATAATAAAATCATACTAGGCACTATGAAGTAATGGAGCGGAAATGAAATACAAGTATTTGACTTTTGAACTTGAATTCTGACCTTGAGCTTTGATGGAAAAGCATGGGTCATGTGCGCAACACATCGTCTGGTCATGGGGAATAATAATCTTAAGTTATATTAAAATCCTTCCATGCATTATGAAGTTATGGAGCGGAAATGAAATACAAGTATGTTACCTGTATTTGACCTTTGACCTTAAATTGTGACCTTGACCTTCGAAGGACAAGCATGGGTCATGTACGTGACACATCAACTGGTCATGGGGAATAATGATCTGAAGTTATATGAAAATCCTTCCAGGCATAAAGAAGTTATGGTGTGGAAACAAAATACAAGTATTTGATCTTTTACCTTCAACTGTGACCTTGACCATTGACAGACACGCATGGGTCATGTACGCAACACATCAGCTGGTCATGGGAAATAATAATCTGACGTCATAGAGCGGAAACGAAATATGAGACCAACACGCATGATTCCTATATAGCCCCCAATTTTTCAAAAAGTGGGTGTGTAATTAAAAAATATTTTTACCTTTTTATTAACATAATTTTGTTCTGTATAATAAAATAAATATCAAATGGCAGCGTGTGTGACATTGATTTTGTCAAACCTCGAAACAGAATGTCACCATTCAGCTTTCGGCTAGGGTGACATTTTATGACAGCAACAATGATCTGCTTATTTACCTTTTGTAATTCAGAACAAACCATTGACCAAGCATGAATATTTTTGGTGGGGCGAAAGACAAATGAGGCATGTCGTGGGAAAACCGGGCTTAATGCATGTGCGTAAAATGTCGTCCCAGATTAGCCTGTGCAGTCCGCATAGGCTAATCCAGAACAGCACTTTCAGCTTTTACTGTATTTTCTGTATCAATAAAGTCTCTTCTTGACATAAATCCACTGTAGGCGGAAAGTGCCGTCCTGGATTAGCCTGTGCGAATTGCACAGGCTAATCCAGAACAACACTTTACGCACATGCATTAAGTCCGGTTTTCCCACCACATGCCTCAAATCTCTTAACTTTTGTTTTAGATATTGGTAACTTATTAATTCGTTGTTGTTTTACCACCTACCCTGAGCTGCCTGCAGCGTACGTTTGATCACAGTTTGTACAGTGGACACCGTCTTCTCCAGGGCCAGCTGTAAAAAAACCCACATCATAGCATCAATGAGGGGAGGAGTACTATCAAACTTAGTTCAATACTTTGTTAGTAAGTCACTGAATTCAGATGTATTTTTGAATAAACATTTCAAACAGAAATAGACAACTGATGAAAATCACAATATTTCTGAAAAATTAACCTTTAAAACATATAAGGAAAATCGACAGATTTTATAGAAATAGAAAATGTAAATAAAATTACCAATAGTAGCATAAAGCAATACTCCTGCAACTATTACTAATATATTAACTATTCACATAGCAATCAAGAAACCTAATTCATTGGACAGTTAATTTGAAGTTAACAATATATGAACATGTTAACATAATTAGGGTTTCTAAAATTCTCCTATTAATAATTTCCATCTACAAGTATCCTCACTGCTTCAGATTTACTTGTCTCTTATACTTTGTCTGAAATACTGACAAAAAACAGTGTGTTATATATCAGCCTTAGGGAAAGATCTAGGATCTAAAAAAGATATAGGATCTAAAAAAGATCAGGATCTAAAAAGGTACAGGGTGCTGCTAAAAAGGAGCAAGGGGGGGGGGGGAACTGGACCAGCTTGTTGACATTTTCTAACAATTTGCTAAATCCATAGTTTTCATAAGTCTAATGCTTCTGATTAAGGTTTTTAAGCAGTCTACTCATTGTATTTGAATATTTGCAAAACAAAATGTTGGATTTCAAAAGATATTCAACATTTCTGTGTTGACCAACCCAGAGGGGCAGCAGGGGGAACCAAAAAGGAGCAGGATACAGCACCCTGGTATTTCACTCTAGATCATTTTCTACAGCCTTGAACTTCATTGGCCAATATTTAAGGCGTGTCGTGGGAAAACCAGGCTTAATGCATGTGCGTAAAGTGTTATCCCGGATTAGCCTGTGCAGTCCGCACAGGCTAATCCAGGAGGGCACTTTCCGCTTTTATGGTATTTTCTGTTACAATGAAGTCTCTTTTAAACATAAATCCCCTGAGAGTGACATACTGGATTAGCCTGTGCAGACTGCACAGGCTAATCCGGGATGACACTTTATGCACATGCATTGAGCCCGGTTTTCCCACAACATGCCTTAGTTGAGACTAAGTTTGAGATTGGGAACCTTCATAGTAAGAGGCCCAAACCTTTACCTTTAGATGATTGTCCTTATGCATCCAGGCCAGCAGACAGGAGGCAAAGAGGTCGCCAGTAGCCTAACTACTATACAGACACACTTGACACTAACCTTAAGTTCATTGTCCTTATGCATCCAGGACAGCAGACAGAAGGCAAAGAGGTCGCCAGTAGCCTCACTACTATACAGACACACTTGACAATAACCTTAAGTTCAATGTCCATATGCATCCAGACCAGCAGACAGAAGGCAAAGAGGTCGCCAGTAGCATCACTACTATACAGACACACTTGACACTAACCTTAAGGTCATTGTCCTTATGCATCCAGGCCAGCAGACAGGAGGCAAAGAGGTCGCCAGTAGCCTCACTACTATACAGACACACTTGACACTAACCTTAAGGTCATTGTCCTTATGCATCCAGGCCAGCAGACAGGAGGCAAAGAGGTCGCCAGTAGCCTCACTACTATACAGACACACTTGACACTAACCTTAAGGTCATTGTCCTTATGCATCCAGGCCAGCAGACAGGAGGCAAAGAAGTCGCCAGTAGCCTCACTACTATACAGACACACTTGACACTAACCTTAAGTTCATTGTCCTTATGCATCCAGGCCAGCAGACAGGAGGCAAAGAGGTCGCCAGTAGCATCACTACCATACAGACACACTTGACACTAACCTTAAGTTCATTGTCCTTATGCATTCAGGCCAGCAGACAGGAGGCAAAGAGGTCGCCAGTAGCCTCACTACTATACAGACACACTTGACACTAATCTTAAGGTCATTGTCCTTATGCATCCAGGCCAGCAGACAGGAGGCAAAGAGGTCGCCAGTAGCCTCACTACTATACAGACACACTTGACACTAACCTTAAGGTCATTGTCTTTATGCATCCAGGCCAGCAGACAGGAGGCAAAGAGGTCGCCAGTAGCCTCACTACTATACAGACACACTTGACACTAATCTTAAGGTCATTGTCCTTATGCATCCAGGCCAGCAGACAGGAGGCAAAGAGGTCGCCAGTAGCATCACTACTATACAGACACAATTGACACTAACCTTAAGTTCATTGTCCTTATGCATCCAGGCCAGCAGACAGGAGGCAAAGAGGTCGCCAGTAGCCTGACTACTATACAGACACACTTGACACTAACCTTAAGGTCATTGTCCTTATGCATCCAGGCCAGCAGACAGGAGACAAAGAGGTCGCCAGTAGCCTCACTACTATACAGACACAATTGACACTAACCGTAAGGTCATTGTCCTTATGCATCCAGACCAGCAGACAGGAGGCAATGAGGTCGCCAGTAGCCTCACTACTATACAGACACACTTGACACTAACCGTAAGGTCATTGTCCTTATGCATCCAGGCCAGCAGACAGGAGGCAAAGAGGTCGCCAGTAGCCTCACTACTATACAGACACACTTGACACTAACCGTAAGGTCATTGTCCTTATGCATCCAGACCAGCAGACAGGAGGCAAAGAGGTTGCCAGTAGCCTTACTACTATACAGACACAATTGACACTAACCTTAAGTTCATTGTCCTTATGCATCCAGACCAGCAGACAGGAGGCAAAGAGGTCGCCAGTAGCATCACTACTATACAGACACAATTGACACTAACCTTAAGTTCATTGTCCTTATGCATCCAGATCAGCAGACAGGAGGCAAAGAGATCGCCAGTAGCATCACTACCATACAGACACAATTGACACTAACCTTAAGTTCATTGTCCTTATGCATCCAGGCCAGCAGACAGGAGGCAAAGAGGTCGCCAGTAGCCTGACTACTATACAGACACACTTGACACTAACCTTAAGGTCATTGTCCTTATGCATCCAGGCCAGCAGACAGGAGACAAAGAGGTCGCCAGTAGCCTCACTACTATACAGACACAATTGACACTAACCGTAAGGTCATTGTCCTTATGCATACAGACCAGCAGACAGGAGGCAATGAGGTCGCCAGTAGCCTCACTACTATACAGACAAACTTGACACTAACCGTAAGGTCATTGTCCTTATGCATCCAGGCCAGCAGACAGGAGGCAAAGAGGTCGCCAGTAGCCTCACTACTATACAGACACACTTGACACTAACCGTAAGGTCATTGTCCTTATGCATCCAGACCAGCAGACAGGAGGCAAAGAGGTTGCCAGTAGCCTTACTACTATACAGACACAATTGACACTAACCTTAAGTTCATTGTCCTTATGCATCCAGACCAGCAGACAGGAGGCAAAGAGGTCGCCAGTAGCATCACTACTATACAGACACAATTGACACTAACCTTAAGTTCATTGTCCTTATGCATCCAGACCAGCAGACAGGAGGCAAAGAGATCGCCAGTAGCATCACTACCATACAGACACAATTGACACTAACCTTAAGTTCATTGTCCTTATGCATCCAGACCAGCAGACAGGAGGCAAAGAGGTCGCCAGTAGCATCACAACCATACAGACACAATTGACACTAACCGTAAGGTCATTGTCCTTATGCATCCAGACCAGCAGACAGGAGACAAAGAGGTCGCCAGTAGCCTTACTACTATACAGACACAATTGACACTAACCGTAAGGTCATTGTCCTTATGCATCCAGGCCAGCAGACAGGAGGCAAAGAGGTCGCCAGTAGCCTCACTACTATACAGGCACACTTGACACTAACCTTAAGTTCATTGTCCTTATGCATCCAGGCCAGCAGACAGGAGGCAAAGAGGTCGCCAGAAGCCTCACTACTATACAGACACACTTGACACTAACCTTAAGGTCATTGTCCTTATGCATCCAGACCAGCAGACAGGAGGCAAAGAGGTTGCCAGTAGCCTCACTACTATACAGACACACTTGACACTAACCTTAAGGTCATTGTCCTTATGCATCCAGGCCAGCAGACAGGAGGCAAAGAGGTCGCCAGTAGCCTCACTACTATACAGACACACTTGACACTAACCTTAAGTTCATTGTCCTTATGCATCCAGACCAGCAGACAGGAGGCAAAGAGGTCGCCAGTAGCATCACTACCATACAGACACAATTGACACTAACCGTAAGGTCATTGTCCTTATGCATCCAGACCAGCAGACAGGAGACAAAGAGGTCGCCAGTAGCCTTACTACTATACAGACACAATTGACACTAACCTTAAGGTCATTGTCCTTATGCATCCAGGCCAGCAGACAGGAGGCAAAGAGGTCGCCAGTAGCCTCACTACTATACAGACACATTTGACACTAACCTTAAGGTCATTGTCCTTATGCATCCAGACCAGCAGACAGGAGGCAAAGAGGTCGCCAGTAGCCTCACTACTATACAGACACACTTGACACTAACCGTAAGGTCATTGTCCTTATGCATCCAGGCCAGCAGACAGGAGGCAAAGAGGTCGCCAGTAGCCTCACTACTATACAGACACACTTGACACTAATCTTAAGGTCATTGTCCTTATGCATCCAGGCCAGCAGACAGGATGCAAAGAGGTCGCCTGTAGCCTCACTACTATACAGACACAATTGACACTAACCTTAAGGTCATTGTCCTTATGCATCCAGACCAGCAGACAGGAGGCAAAGAGGTCGCCAGTAGCATCACAACCATACAGACACAATTGACACTAACCGTAAGGTCATTGTCCTTATGCATCCAGACCAGCAGACAGGAGACAAAGAGGTCGCCAGTAGCCTTACTACTATACAGACACAATTGACACTAACCGTAAGGTCATTGTCCTTATGCATCCAGGCCAGCAGACAGGAGGCAAAGAGGTCGCCAGTAGCCTCACTACTATACAGACACACTTGACACTAACCTTAAGTTCATTGTCCTTATGCATCCAGGCCAGCAGACAGGAGGCAAAGAGGTCGCCAGAAGCCTCACTACTATACAGACACACTTGACACTAACCTTAAGGTCATTGTCCTTATGCATCCAGACCAGCAGACAGGAGGCAAAGAGGTTGCCAGTAGCCTCACTACTATACAGACACACTTGACACTAACCTTAAGGTCATTGTCCTTATGCATCCAGGCCAGCAGACAGGAGGCAAAGAGGTCGCCAGTAGCCTCACTACTATACAGACACACTTGACACTAACCTTAAGTTCATTGTCCTTATGCATCCAGACCAGCAGACAGGAGGCAAAGAGGTCGCCAGTAGCATCACTACCATACAGACACAATTGACACTAACCGTAAGGTCATTGTCCTTATGCATCCAGACCAGCAGACAGGAGACAAAGAGGTCGCCAGTAGCCTTACTACTATACAGACACAATTGACACTAACCTTAAGGTCATTGTCCTTATGCATCCAGGCCAGCAGACAGGAGGCAAAGAGGTCGCCAGTAGCCTCACTACTATACAGACACATTTGACACTAACCTTAAGGTCATTGTCCTTATGCATCCAGACCAGCAGACAGGAGGCAAAGAGGTCGCCAGTAGCCTCACTACTATACAGACACACTTGACACTAACCGTAAGGTCATTGTCCTTATGCATCCAGGCCAGCAGACAGGAGGCAAAGAGGTCGCCAGTAGCCTCACTACTATACAGACACACTTGACACTAATCTTAAGGTCATTGTCCTTATGCATCCAGGCCAGCAGACAGGATGCAAAGAGGTCGCCAGTAGCCTCACTACTATACAGACACAATTGACACTAACCTTAAGGTCATTGTCCTTATGCATCCAGACCAGCAGACAGGAGGCAAAGAGGTCGCCAGTAGCCTCACTACTATACAGACACACTTGACACTAACCTTAAGGTCATTGTCCTTATGCATCCAGGCCAGCAGAGAGGAGGCAAAGAGGTCGCCAGTAGCCTCACTACTATACAGACACACTTGACACTAACCTTAAGGTCATTGTCCTTATGCATCCAGGCCAGCAGAGAGGAGGCAAAGAGGTCGCCAGTAGCCTCACTACTATACAGACACACTTGACACTAACCTTAAGGTCATTGTCCTTATGCATCCAGGCCAGCAGACAGGAGGCAAAGAGGTCGCCAGTACCTACAAAGATGGCTTGAAGATATGGCATCTCTATCCTGTAGCATTCTTTCTCTCCATCTGCAATACAACAAATGTGGCGCGTCGTGAGAAAACCGGTCTTAATGCATATGCGTAAAGTGTCGTCCCCGATTAGCCTGTGCGGACTAATCCAGGACGGCACTTTCCACTTGTATGGTATTTTCTGTTTCAAGGAAGTATCTTCTAAACATAAATCCACTGTAGGCGGAAAGTGCCGTGCCGGATTAGCCTGTGCAGACTGCACAGGCTAATCCGGGACGACACTTTACGCACATGCATTAAGTCCAGTTTTCTCACGATACGCCTGTAATGTTTTTGTCAACTTTAATAGAGAAACATAATCTTCATGTTCAACATTGTTACAGAAAAATTGCACTGCTAATATTGGGTAAACATATATGTCTTAAGAAACCCACTTGTTTTATATAAAATAAAACTAGAACTTTGTCACATGGGTGACAGCGGGCCCCGAATGATAGATAGCATGTTTGAAGGTAGGGGTCAGCAAGTTTTTTAAAGTAATGATAGGAAATGAAATTAGTTCATGTCAGCAATTCCATCTTTGTCAAAGATAACCTATAGCTTTGTGGAATATATATTAGTACATTCATGTTTACATTATAACCAATAAGTGTAGAATATCTGAGCAACACAATAACTAATGCAATATATACATAACTTCCGAATGTGGGAGACACATTTACATCCCCATCTTTACGCACAACCACACATTACCCTCAACAATGAAGACAAATTTCAAGAAAGTCTGTTGGAAACTGTAGGAGGAGTTGCATTCACAATGAATTTTCCCTCAATATTCACGACAATAGCTCGATCTGTTATTGAGTAATTGAGAAGAAACCATTTTTCTATTTTTAGTAATGGTGACCTTGACCTTTATCACACCCACCCCCTATGCAATCCCAAGCATTGTCTTGATAAAAGGTATCTATGTATGAAGTTCAATTACAATAGTTCAATTCGTTCTCAAGGAAGTGAGCGAAACCGTTGTTCTATTTTTTGTAACCGTGACCGGGACAGTGACCCCTTCTATCCCCTATGTAATCCCAAGCCAGGTCTCAATATAAGGTATCTTTGGATGAAGTTTCATTAAAATATTTCAATTCGTTCTCAAGTTAGAGAGCTGAAACCAAAAGTTGACCCCACTTGAAAATGAAAAATTAACAAAGGACAATAACTCCAGAATTATGAAGTGCAGAGTAATGGTTCTTGTGCACTGCACTTCTCCTCAATGAGATCTATCCATCTATGAAGTTTCACGTTAATACCTCTTATAGTCTAAGAGTTATGCACCAGGCAAAAACGAAGTATGAAAAATTAAAAAAGGGCAATAACTCCAGAACCATGAAGTGCAGAGTAATGGTTCTTGTGCACTGCACTTCTTCGTAATAAGATCTATCCACCCATGAAGTTTCAAATTAGTAGCCGAAACGGTTTTAAAATTTTGAAAGAAAAACATGAACAGACGGACAGACAGAATGATTACTTAGTAGTCTATAGGCCCCCGCAAAAAAATTGCGGGGCCCTAATAATAATCTGCACCAATTAAATCACACTTTATCTTGATCCATGGTATCTAAATTTCATTAGGAATGGTTTTGTAGGTCTGATTACTTTCTGTTTGATCAGTGCACATGAAGTGTAGAACAGTATTTGATAAGAATGGAAAGAATTTGATTGTGATGCAAATGCTTTGACAATTTCAGGCAATGACAAACAGCACAACACAAACATAACTGCAATAGAATAAGTAGGCTGTGCTTTGCAATACATATAGCTTCGACAAATTGGCCTATTTAAGCCCTGAAGTCTTTCCTATAGTCTATTAGGGGTGTAACAATCACCAGAATGTATCATAATATAACATTTTTTTTTTTTAAAGATCATCTGAAGATAAAGATACTGTAGGCCAGAATTCCTGTACTTCACACTGTAAAATAAAAATCTGTATTCAACGGCTGGAAAACCCAACTACTTTTACGTTCGTTGAGTGTCGTATATTTCCGATTAAACGGCTGGAAACCCCAACTACTTTTACCTTCGTTGAGTATCGTATATTTCCGATTCAACGGCTGGAAACCCCAACTACTTTTACCTTCGTTGAGTATCGTATATTTCCGATTCAACGGCTGGAAAACCCCAACTACTTTTACGTTTGTTGAGTATCGTATATTTCCGATTAAACGGCTGGAAAACCCCAACTACTTTTACGTTCGTCGAGTATCGTATATTTCCGTAATGCTCCTTGTTTTGTTGTTTGTTTGTTTGTTTTGGATTTTTCGCCGAATTCAACAGTATTTCAGTCATATAACAGCGGTCAGTTAACCTACTCACACTTTTCCTGGGTAAGCTGGTTTACCAGTACTAAGTGCACATACTTATGCCAGTAACTGACAACTGCCCTACTTGAATCAGAGGTAGGGGGAGAATGGCCGTAGAAAGAATTTCATGACCAATCCCCACACAATTTATGTGGCCGGGCTGGGAATCAAACCCGCGATCCTCGGATTTGTAGTCCAGCGCTCTACCAACTGAGCTAGCCGGCCCGGCTAAATGCTCCTTGTAACATTGGGAAACACACTGTTCTATTGATAGACATCACGAGGCCGTTACAACATGCTGATTTGAACCGAATGACGTCATTGGTGTACATGACATGTATTCATGCGCGTTCTTTAGCAACACCATTTTGTTATTATTTTGTTTGTTTTGTAGAATATTAATTTGTGGTGGTGTTTTGATCGTAAAAAGGTATATAATACATGGAATACTACATGACTGTGGTGTTCCGATGGGTTGTATAGCTCTCGATACACTCGTATTACAGTCACCCTGCTGGCTCGTGGAATAAACCATTACACAATCAACTCGATCGATACAAGTCACCGGAAAACCACAATCATGTAATATTCCCTATATATTTGTGCAAAATATGGCTATTTATTGCCTTAACTAGTATGTTATTTTATACTCTGTTAACTACTTGTTTTAGAAATTGCTCTCCAAAAGTGTAACATTTGCAAAGGGAATCCATACACGACCACACAATTAATTCCAAATACAACGACTTCTAAAGCTGTGTCTTCTTGTATTGCGAGAATGCCTATCCTACTTTTAACGGAGCTAGCGAGTGCCACCAGGATGCCCTCTGACCCCAGACTGGTGCTGCTGAGGACGACAGTCTTCGGCCCCTTTTCATGGAGCCTCTGCATTGCCAGCAAGGCGTCGGCCTCACTGGAGATCTTGATGTCTGTCAGCAACCTGTGAGGGGGAGATAACGACCACTCAAGTCGCAACCTTAGGATTACAAAGGCCTACCTAACATGATTTATGGCACGTTGTGGGAAAACCGGTCTTAATGCATGTGCGTCAAGTGTCGTCCCGGATTAGCCTGTGCAGTCCGCACAGGCTAATCCAGGACGGCACTTTCCGCTGTTATGGTATTTTCTGTTTCAAGGAAGTCTCTTGTAAACATAAATCCACTGTAGGCGGAAAGTGTCGTCCCGGATTAGCCTGTGCGGACTGCACAGGCTAATCCAGGGCGACACTTTACGCACATGCATTAAGACCGTTTTTCCCATGACGCGCCTCATTTAAAGAAGCAGATTGGCCCTTGTAATTCTAAGGTGGTCAGCAAAAATAGAACTTTGTGCAAACAATGATGAATTTTTATCCCGGTGTATCAGAGGTTCTATGTCACCAATTAGACAATTTTTTATTGTGTACATCTAATGTCAATTTAATAATAATCTGAACATATAACCTTTTGATATTTTACATATGATTTACATATGAAAAGCTCAAATTATATCACAGTTTACAACGAAACAAAATATTTACAACTTTAGACTACATCAAATTCGGGTTGCACTAGGACAGCAAGAAATATGCCAGTCTATATATAACTGAGCCCAGCTTTAAGCCCAGCTCAGAGTACTATGTTAGCGCTACCAGTAGCCAGAATAGCCATTGGCTAAAAAAAATTCTAATTGGCTACTAATTTTTTTGAAAATATTTAAAAATGAAGCATATTTTCAGGATTTCAAAGGAACCTATTTCTAAATAACAGGTATTTTTGAAAAAATCTGAACTTTTGGCTACTAATTCAGATTTCTTAGTGCCCAGCTAGCATGTACAAATTACCACCACTGAGTAAAATAAGAGGGCTCACATTGCCATTAGCCAAAAAAGACAATGGATATACATTTGAGTATTTGGCTAAAATTATTCTTTTTGGTTACAATTTTATAGAACCAAACAAAATACACCAACTTATTAGAATTTCAGTGAAGCAAGGGAAATTTGGCTCCATTTCATTTGCAAAGAGAAGCCCTGCATGATAACTGGAGGGTGAAAAATTGTAATACCTATGAGGCATGTCGTGGGAAAACTGGGCTGAATGCATGCGCGTAAAGTGTCGTCCCAGATTAGCCTGTGCAGTCTGCACAGGCTAATATTATAGTGGATTTATGTTTAGAAGAGACTTCCTTGAAACAGAAAAATACGTAAAAGCGGAAAGTGTCATCCCGGATCAGCCTATATGGACGGCACAGGCTGATCTGGGACGACACTTAATGCACATGCATTATGCCCTGTTTTCCCACGACATGCCTCATATACACAAATAGGCCTGATGTCAGGCTGTCTTGCTCAAAATATGTTTGAGTTTTCTCAGTTCACCTTGTAGCACAGAACCATATCAAAAGTCATGAAGACATCATTTTGAAATTCAAATTTCAATGTGTTTGAAAAGCTAACTAAGTATGGGTGAATGGCCACATTCCTTTTAGTTCACAGACAGTAAGGTGATGAAAGGTGGTTATTTTCCCCTTGCATGTGCCTGGTATATATTTCTACAAAACCATTTTCTTATCTGTCACAATAAGGAAAATAATGCATGCAAACAACAAATTTGTTCATAAATAATAACATGTCATGGTGAAGTTTCTAAAAAAAACAATCCATGACAGCTGAAAGCCGGTTTGTAAGTATATTATACATGTCACTTACTCTGCCTCAAACTGATTTGGTGTGACAATGTCTGCTTTTGGAATGATGACGTCTTTGTACACTGGCAACAAGTCTTCTGGTACATACTGAAACACACACCAGCCATAATAGATGTAATAATTTGCAAACACTGACGGACAGACATTGTTATGCCCATATAAAAGTCAAAACAAAATGAGGCGTGTAGTGGGAAAACTGGCCAGGCTAATCCAGGACGGCACTTTCCGCCCACAGTGGATTTATGTTTAGAAGAGACTTCCTTGAAACAGAAAATACCATAAACGCGGAAAGTGTTGTCCCAGATTAGCCGGATTGCAGACTGCACAGGCTGATGCGGGACAACGCTTTACGCACATCCATTAAGCACGATTTTCCCACGACATTCCTCATATGTTTATACCTGGAAGCTATCAACCAACAACATCTTTAAACAATTGTGGCATAACAATAATGATGAATGATATAATATATAAATATCATAGGCAGTTGAGGGGTATAGTAAATATTGCACCAGGAGGAGAGTGATGTCAACCGAGGCCTCGAGGGGGGGCCATATTTACTATACCCCTCAACATGCCTGTGATATTTATTTTATTATACCGAACAAAAATACTGTAATTCAAAAAACAAACTAGTCGTATATTGTACACTAAAGTTTATAAGTGCTTACTGATCATTAGCTAATATAGATTTCTCGGAAAACCCGAGTTGCTATTTTTAGGCCCACGCGCGGGGTATATTTTAGTCATGCATGGGGTATATTTACAAGAGCACCGCCTACGGGTGCTGGACGCATTTGATATTACTCTGGCCATTTGTTAATAGAATGGGTTCATCACTGTGATGTAGTGTGTGGAATTTCAAGTCAGTAACTTTTAGATCATGAGAAATTTGACCTTAAGCTAAAATTCGGAGTTGAAAAAAGAGCAATAACTCCACCAAATTCCTTGATATAGTTAACTCATTTTGTATTTTGAGTTTCAAGTCAATACCTCTTATAGTGAGTGTGAAATTTGACCTAAAGCGAAAATGCTAAGTTGAAAAAAGGGCAAATACTCAAACAAACTCCATGATCGAGTTATCTCCTCTTGTCTACAGAATAAATTCATCACTGTGATCAAGTATTTTGAGTTTTAAGTCAATACCTCATAAAGGTATTGCAAAATTTGACCTAAGGCGAAAATTGTCAGTTGTAAAAAAAGGGTAGTAACTCCTACAAAATCAAAAAGTATCTTGAGTTTCAATTTAATGTATTTGATAGTTATTGAGAAATTTTATATTTAACAAAAAAATGTCAACATAATATAAGTTGTAAGTCCAAACAAGGGCAGATAACTCTGGAGATACAAATCACAGGGTTACCTGCCTTGTTGTAATGAATTACCCTTTTGAAAGTGAACAAGTATTGAACGTTTCCAACATATGCCTTTGATAGTTTTTGAGAAATTGACTTTGACAAAAAACTTAACCAAAAAACTTAACTAACGCAGACACTGACGCAGACGACAGAGCGACGACAATAACTCGACCTTTTTTCTTCGTAAAGTCGAGCTAAAAAGAATACCCGAAAGGCATGACTTATTAGAATTATGCAGGGATGGGTATATGGATTTTACAATGTGAAAACGAAGGGAGGTATAATAATATCCAATATCTAAACAGAAAATATATCAACATATATGCAACCGATACAGAAACTAAAGTAGTTATCTGATTTAATCAAATGCAACAAAAAAGGTTATTGGCTAAAAAACAAAATGGGTTATCTATTAATTTTATGGTTGAACACACCATTTATTAGACTCACCAGTTTTCCATTATCTCCCATAACTGGATCACATACTGAAAGAAAATAGAACTTTATGTTATCAGTCTGTAGAAGTAATATTTATTATTTACATTATTTTATATCAAATTGAGATAATCGATATAATGATAACACAAGTCTATCAGACAGGATTCCATTCACAAGCTAACGCCCTCGTGGTTTAATTCCTTCGCATCAGAACTGCAAATGGTTGTTTATTGGCCGATAAACAACGATAAATAGAAAATTATTTCTTAAATACATTTTGTTAACTTTATATTGATACACATTACTATCTAAAGCTCACATCAAAAGCAAGCAAATAATAATTGATTGTAAAAAAGGTCATAAACATTGTTTTTTTTTACTGCACAACATGGAATCTAAGGTAGAAACCTAAATGCAAACCACTCTGCCTAAGGCCAACATTTTTTTATCTTTCATTTTACAGGAATCCCTACCCAAAATTTCCAACAAAAACAAATAAAAATAAAGGTAGCCATTGTGAATTTTATTATAAATTCCTCGTCGACTTGGTATTTTATTCATGGCACATGTACTAGTGACAAGGACATATAAATGTTTGGAAAAGTATGAAGTAATAATTATATCTGTTTAAATATTTGTTTAAAGAGTTTCAAACTAATGAATTAAATTGTAAACTAGCATGTCTTTAAAGGGCTTGTTTTTAGCCTTGACTGTTAACAAGGTCTTCAGTTTGAGTTTTAAAATAAAAAAATGCTCCTCTTTTAAATTGTAATGTATATTTTTTGTTGATAGCTATAAAAAAAGTCCTTCCCCCTCCTCCACGCGCACCGACTCAATAAAAAAAAGTCCCTGTAAAACAAAACTGTCAATCCGGGGTTCGTAACTTGTGTGGGGATTGGTCATGAAATAATTTATACAGCCATTCTGCCCCTACCTCTGATTCAAGTAGTTGTCAATTACTGGCATAAGTTAGTATGTGCATTAGATCGGCTAAGCTTGCCCAGGAAGTGTGATTAGGTTAACTGACCGACGTTATATGACTGAAATACTGTTAAATACGCCGAAAAATCCAAACAAACAATACTTAAAATATGAAACTCTGAACACAAACAGAAGCACTGTCTCACTACAAACATTCAATCTCATTAAAATCATCTCCAGTCTGACGCTACTATATTATCTGCTGACTGGATCTGATGACTTCGCATTAGGGGTCACGTTCAGATGATTTTAGGAGCCAATCAAACTGTTGCCTTCAAAATCTCGCTATATAACTTCATATATAAACCACAAATACTATGTACGAAATTAACCTTCACTTTGGATGATTACTCGCCTAAGGTACCACTATATCCATTGTTATCCTCGTGAAAATTAACTGTAAATGATTTATTCCCGACGATCAGCTGGAAATACATCACTTTTGAAAAACCGGGGCCAAACATTGCTGTGCAAAAGGCAATGTCATTGGGCGCAGCAGGGCTGATGTTTTGTTGTTCAGAAGGTCATTTGAATGTGACCTGTTATACGATGCCTTCAGATCCTAACAATGTTAATGTTTGATTTTAATGAGATTGTACAAACATTATTAGAGTTCAGTGTCTGACAATTTTAGACATAATTAAGCAGGTAGCCCAGTGGGCTACTATAATTTTGTATTTGTAGCCCAATACTTTTTTTTTATGAATCGCACACTGAACTGACAGACAAGCAAAACAATTCGTAAATGTATTCAGAAATATGTATAATCTTTTAAAATGTGCATTAGATGATCAGAATAATCCTGTTGAGAATGCTTATATTGTTACAAATAAATATACAAAAAATGTCTTTAATAACAATAAAATAGTGCGATACAATACTCAAATGTGAATTAAACTAGAACTCAGTGATTTGGATGTTTTGCCTGACAGGGCATAACACAAGTAACATAAGAGTAATTATGCCGAAAACCACACTTAACCTTCCTTTTATGCCTATTAACACTGCCCTTAAGATTCACAATGACTGCATAGAAACTTTTCAAGTTATTGTCTGCACAAGCCTTATTTGAACTTTTTTTTTTAAAGGGGCATAACTCAAGTACGATAAGAGCAATTATGCCGAAAATCAAACTTAACTAATAACTACTAACACTTCCCTGAACTTTTACAAAGAGTGCACAAAAACTTCTCAAGTTAATGACTGCACACGCGTTATTTGAACTATTTTTTTTTAAAGGGGAATAACTCATACAATAAGAGCAATTATGCTGAAAATTGAACTTAACCTTCTTTTATGCCTACTAACACTTCCCTATAATGTTTCATAATGACTACACAAAAACTTCTCAAGTTATTGTGTGTACAAACTGAAGTGGACGCCGTCGTCGCCCCCACCGCTAAAAGTAACCCCTAAATGTTGCCTTTTCAGGCGACACAATAAAAAATAAGACATATACTTGTAATTAACATTTCTTCAGGTGTGTCCAGTAGACTTCTTTGAAATAATAGTAGACCAATGAACATTTTTGGTAGCCGCCAGGCTCCGAGCGTTGGACACTGACCGTTACTACCCACCATATATAAGACCTGGATTGCTGTCTCGTACATCCTGAATGATTTCTCCAACCTTCAGCAGGAATGATTTGGATCCAATGTAACCTTGAACAACAATATTAAAACATTTTCATAATAATAAATAAATTTGTAATAGTAATAATTTACTCCTGATAGAAATAATTTACTGTGGACATACATGTAATCTTGCGTAAAATGGGTGTACAACAATATGACAATCTGGAACAATGTGTGTCACAAAAGTTCCATAACATGTGATACTGATAAATATATCACACAAACATGTTTTGTTAATTTGATTTTTAACACCAAAATGTTTCCGCATGATGCAGAAATCGTACAGAATAAATGAGGCGTGTCGTGGGAAAATCACTCTTAATGCATGTGTGTCGTCACGGATAAGCCTGTGCAGTCCGCACAGACTAATCCATCTAGAACGGCACTTTCCGCCTACAGTGGATTTATGGTTAGAAGAGACTTCCTTGAAAAAAAAAACAAAAAAACATAAAAGCCAAAAGTGTCGTCCCAGATCAGCCGATTCACTTTACGCATGTGCATTAAGCCTGGTTTTCCCACGACACGCCTCAAATGTTATCTTCTTTTTCGGGCTACAACTGCTAGAACTGTATCAAAAGTGATGAGACCTGCCCCGTACCTGTGAGAAGGTGTGAGAACTGGTTGTGTATATTGTTCTGCTTGAGGCCGTCATATAGACACGCTACATCGCTGTCGTTCAGCACCTGACCCTTGAAACACTTGTAGCCTGCAAGCATTTCAATTTCATTGTAACGAGTCAGAGGATGTATTCCAGACACATGTTAACTATAACTTTATTCTAATCCTTAAAATCACCATTTTTGTTTAGCATTTAATTCCATATGCAAATAACATTGTGCTTTTAATGTTTATAATTAATAAACTAATTATTTGAAATTGCTTCCCATCTGTAAATGGATTCCTAAATTTATATGTCGTTTTAAAGGTAATCCTGTTCAAAAATTTGAACTGAAGTAAAAATATTTAAAGTAAACTTAAGGTGTTACTGGAATACAGCCCCATGTCTTTTATGTCTTTTATACCTAGTCCTGTATATAGCAGTACCGGTAGTCGAATTTCTCTAGCAACAATTTATTTGATATCATGCAACTTTCCACAAAACTTGACTTTTAACCAAAGCTTTTTCTCCCCCTGTATCACATTTGTTGTAATAATTTTCCCCAAAACCTACTAAGGCCGGGGGTCATGTTCCAGAAACATCTCAAGTGAAATCCTATCTTAAAGCCTTAAAATCATCATTTTATTCCATGTGTACATGAAATTCTGCTCAATGTTCTCCAATTACCAACTTATTATTAACTAATATGAGGCGCGTCGTGGGAAAATCGGACTTAATGCATGTGCGTAAAGTGTCGTCCCGGATTAGCCTGTGCAGTCCGCCTACAGTGGATTTATGTTTAGAAGAGACTTCCTTGAAACAGAAAATACCATAAAAGCGGAAAGTGCAGTCCTGGATTAGCCTGTGCGGACTGCACAGGCTAATCTAGGACGGCACTTTAAGCACATGCATTAAGTCCGGTTTTCCCACGACGCGCCTCATATTTACTTAACTGTACTGTAATTGGATTCATTAATTTAGGTGTAGTTTTACAAATATTACCTTACAAAAATTGGAACTTAAGTAAAAATATTTAAGATGTTTCTGGAATATGGACCCAGGGCTATCCCCTGGATCTTAAAAAAGTCCTGCAATTACAAATGAAATTTTTTCTGGCAGCCGCCATTTCTTAGTAAATGGCGGGTTGAATTTCATGACACTTTAAATAAATATTAACCAACATTGTGCTGTGATGCACGTCAAGTTTTGCCCTTGTTATTCAATGAATATCTGTTTCCGTCCGCCACCATTTCTGTGACTGACTGGTAGAATTACATGAAACTTAAAATAAATATGTACCAACATAGTGCGGTGATGCACGTCAACATTCACTTGGATCAGTCAATTTTCTCCAGAATTATTGCCCTTAATCAGTTATATGTTTCAGAACCGTACACTTTTCATATACACTAAGAATAACAGAGGAGGTTGTACAAGGGTTGAACTGTACAGTTTATTCTGTTTTGTTCTGATAACTTTATACAGGGATAAATAATTATATATATTATTCCTAGTACAGAACTGAACACATGCATCACAATACTTCTTTGAAACATTGTATCTTAGATTTACATTGTATAAGAGCCAATCATGAATAAACAAATCATAAATGTGGCGCGTCGTGGGAAAACCGGTCTTAATGCATGTGCGTAAAGTGTCGTCCCGGATTAGCCTGTGCAGTTTGCACAGGCTAATTCGGGATGGCACTTTCCACTTTTATGGTATTTTCTGTTTCAAGGAAGTTCTTTTAAACATAAATCCACTGTAGGCGGAAAGTGCCGTCCTGGATTAGCCTGTGCGACTGCACAGGCTAATCTGGGACGACACTTTACGCACATGCATCAAGACCGGTTTTCTCACGATGCGCCTCAAATAATTTCAAAACTAGCTTACATTTGAAATCCTTTATTCAACATGAAAAGAATATAATTTATTAGTAAAGTTATATATTAACTGAAATCAAATCATAAGTGCGACAAATTTCGACCCAGAGAACAAAATCAAACTTTGTTATGTACATTGTTTTGCAGCAATACAATAACTTAAGTGTTAGATATGTACTTACTATTCATAATTAACAGCGTTAATATGATTAATCATGTTTATAGATAATAACTCTTTTGATGATGACAATGACAAAACTATAGAAAGATCCAGAGCAAATAGCAAGATGCTGCACTCTGCTCCTTTGAGCATCCTGTACCTTTTCCGATTCTAGATCTTTCCCTACATTTAAAACCCATAATAGTTTTGACACAATGATACAAAATATTACCTGTATGATTAGACAACTGCACAGAGTTGATAGGACACACATCAAACCCATGAATCTAAAATGAAGAATATAACAAACATACAATAATACAAAAAGACTGTTTTACAATACCCGCATGTCTTCTTGTGATTAAGATATCAAAGCATATATTACCATTAATCTGACTTTGCTCAGAAATGTCTATAATTATCAAGAACTATCAATGTCAGTGATGAATGCCTCACATGGCAGACTGTTACTGACTAGGTGAATTGTTACATGAACAGGAAGGTGAATCAACGGCACTACAAGCCTACCAACATTTGAAAAACCTACCTTCAACCATTGTACAAATACTGCAAAAACCAACCTACCTGCCAAGGTCTACAAACTTAGACCTATGGTTCCATAGTTATTGCCCAGACAAGATTTTCAAACTATTGGTAGTTTAACCTTTGACCCTACGACCCAATAATCAAAAGGGATCCATTCCTAGTTTAGCAAACCTACTTCCAAATTTTATGAACCCAGGCCTATGAGTTCCACAGTTATTGCCTGGATAAGTTTTTTCCAACTATTGGTCAGTTTGACCTTTGACCCTATGACCGAATAATCAAACGGGATCCACTTCTAGTCTTAACAAACCTACTTCCAAATTGCACGAACCCATACCTATGAGTTCCATAATTATTGCCTGGACTAGTTTTTTTCAAATATTGGTTAGTTTGACCTTGATTTTTAGACCCTATGACCTAATCAATAACGATCCACTTCTAGTCATAATTAACCTAGCAGTACCTACCAACTTTTATGAACCTACGCCTTATGATTCCGTAGTTACTGCCTGGACAAGACCTATCAGTTTTACCTTGACCTTTGACCCAAAGACTCAATACTTTTGGGATAATTTACCAGTCATGACATACGTAGACGAACCTAGGCCTATGGGTTCTCACACTCTAGTTATTGTGCATACAACGTCTGCAGCTATTGGTAAGTTTTTACATATTTTGGTCAGTTTGACCTTGACCTTTTTGGCCAAATAATCAATAAGCATCATCTAAAAGTCATGACCAACTTACCTACCAATTTTGAAGAATCTAGTTTGAAAGGTTCTGGACATTGTTTTACTGTCTATTGTGAATCATTTAGAATCTTGAACAAATATTGCAGAAAACATATAATTCAACAAATATCACTCATGGTTATAAATCTTAAGCCACAATACTAGTGTAAGTCTGTTAATAACAGGTTATTGTAAAATTAGAATATACTTTTTGTTTCAATAGTTTTGCTATCAACAATATTATTTAAATGGTAGTGTAAATAACTGTCATGCTATCCATTGAAATGAAGTGACAAATGAAATAATATTTCAAAATTACTGTTGCATGTTCATATTCATATATTAACTAAAACATGGAAAAAGAAAATACAGTGAAACCTGTCCAGACCAAAACCTGTGATAACTGAATCCCTGTCGAAACTGAACAGCTGTTTCTGTCCCAATTTTTTTCCTTTTTCCTTATCTTATATACCCAAAAACCTCAGTTAACCGAACCCTGTCCAAACAGAATACCAAACGATTTAATCACAAATTTGATCTCATGCAACCTTAAACAAGAGCTGTCTCAGAACAGCGTGCTCGACTATTCACTCTGCTCTGATAGTATATATATTCTGTCAGTGACCTTACATAAAATGTATGTGAAATTTCAATTGAATATATGTAGTAGTTACAGAGATTTGTACTTGCACACAAACTACACAAAGTACAAAAAGGGGCATAATTCTGCTTAATTGCAGGTTAGAGTAATAGGCCTTGGTCAGTGACCTTACATAATGACCGTGAAGACATGTGTGAAGTTTCAATTGAATATCTGTAGTAGTTAAGCAGATATTTACTTGCACGCAAACCTAACCTGAAGTACACAAATGGGCATAATTCTGCTAAATTACAGGCTAGAGTAATAGGCCTTGGTCAGTGACCTTACATAATGACAGCAGACATGTGTGAAGTTTCAATTGAATATCTGTAGTAATTATAGAGATATAGAGCTGTTGTACGCAAACTTTAACCTGAATGTTCAAAATACAAAAAGGGGCATAATTTTGCTAAATTGCAGGTCAGAGTTATGGGCCTTGGTCATTGAACTTGCATAATAACCCAGAAGACATGTGTTCAGTTTCAATTGAATATCTGTAGTAGTTACATAAAATGTACTTGTTGCATGCAAACAATAACCTCAATTTTCTCTTGCACCAAAACCATAACCTGAATTTTTTTAAGTACAAAAAGGGACATAATTCTGCTAAAATGCTAATCACAGTCATGGGTCTTGGCCACTGACCTTATATAATGACCCCGAAGGCATGTGTGAAGTTTCAATTGAATATCAGTAGTACATATTGAGATATGGAGTTGTTGCACGCAAACTTTAACCTGATTTTCTAAGTACAAAACGGGGCATAATTTTGCTAAATTGCAGGTCCGAGACAGAGTCATGGGCATTGGTCAGTGACCTCACACAAAGACATGTGTGAAGTTTCAATTGAATATATGTAGCAGTTACAGAGATATGGACTTGTTGCAAGCAAACCTTAACCAGAGGCTGAGAGCATTATGACGCCAACGATTGGGTGAGTATTAGAGCTCAAATTGATTATTGTATAGTTTTGTGATATGCAATGCATGTACAAATCCGGCTATTGCTACTCATATTACATCAAACCATTAATCATTCTTAATTGTGGACATATGAAACAGAAAACATATATTTTGAATATGGTCTGTAACTTCTCCTGTTATGGCCAGTATTGTCTACAAACGTGGCCAGTATCGTTCCAAAACATGGTCGGTATTGTCTCGTCGGTATTGTCTGGTCCTATAGTCTGTAATTCATTTAGACCCACTCAATGCAAAACAAATCATTCCTGTGTCATTGAAAGTTTGAGTAAGATCAACGAATTTCTTCCTGTTTGGTGATCAAAGTCGCGACCTGTTCGTACTTGATGTAAGATTTGTATTACTGAAGTTACGTGTAAAGAAGTTGTATCAGTCTCCATTTAACACATCCGAAAGCGATATATACGAAATATCGTAATACATTCAGTATTTAGCTACTTCTCTGTTTGACACGCAATACCTGAAGTGAAAATGATGCACATTTGTTGCCGACATAACCAGACACAACTGTACTTTGGATCGACAGAACATGATTCTGTTCCATTTTGAAACTTGTCTTATAATCGAAGGTCGTGCCGAAATATCAACAAACCGCCTCGAGGTCAAAGTTCAAACGTGCTGAAAAACTCTTATGATGTAATTAATGCAAAAGACGACGGTTACACTGTGCTAAATGTTTCGGCAGCGCTTTTTAGGAATCTTAAGACTACGGATTGAGATTTTTGCTTGGCGTTTACTCAGTGCGTTTACATCAAATTACAATTATTTCATAGTAACTAAAATACTTTCAGAAGATCATAATCATAATAACTAATTAAAAGTATATTAAAATGTTTTGGCTGTATTGCCAACAAAAATACACTGTACACATCTTCTATATTTTGCACATTTTTATTTAAAAAAATACCAAAATAACATGCTTGCACTCAAACGAATAGTTGTGGAAAAACATCCAACATGTTTTATGCATTTATTAAAACTAGTGCGGTTAAAGGACTGTGTTTTGAGTCCAACGATGCATAATAGAACACGGCGTTTTGTGGCCCGCAACAGAAAATCACACAGGTCTGCACAGGTAGCCATGTATGACAATTTCTTCTCTTAAGAGCTTAATTTGATAACACTCCGATGTTCTAAAAATGCTGGTCTGGTCAATGTAATGTATAGCATCATCATTATAATCATCATCATAATATCCATCAACATTGTCATCATCATCATAATATCCATCAACATTTATCATCATTATAATATCCATCCACATTGTCATCATCATTATAATATCCATCAACATTGTCATCATCATTATAATATCCATCCACATTGTCATTATCATTATAATATCCATCAACATTGTCATCATCATTATAATCCATCCACATTGTCATCATCATTATAATATCCATCATAATATCCATCAACATTGTCATCATCATTATAATATCCATCCACATTGTCATCATCATTATAATATCCATCATAATATCCATCAATATTGTCATCATCATTATAATATCCATCCACATTGTCATCATCATTATAATATCCATCCACATTGTCATCATCATTATAATATACATCATAATATCCATCCACATTGTCATCATCATTATAATATCCATCCACATTGTCATCATCATTATAATATCCATCCACATTGTCATCATCATTATAATATACATCATAATATCCATCCACATTGTCATCATCATTATAATATCCATCCACATTGTCATCATCATTATAATATCCATCCACATTGTCATCATCATTATAATATCCATCCACATTGTCATCATCATTATAATATCCATCCACATTGTCATCATCATTATAATATCCATCCACATTGTCATCATCATTATAATATACATCATAATATCCATCCACATTGTCATCATCATTATAATATCCATCCACATTGTCATCATCATTATAATATCCATCCACATTGTCATCATCATTATAATATCCATCCACATTGTCATCATCATTATAATATCCATCCACATTGTCATCATCATTATAATATCCATCAACATTGTCATCATCATAATATCCATCAACATTGTCATCATCATTATTATCATCATCATAATATCCATCCACATTCTCATCATCATCATATTCATCAATATTGTCATCATCATTATAATCATCAACATTGTCATCATCATTATATTCATCATCATATCCATCCACATTCTCATCATCATCATATCCATCAACATTGTCATCTTCATAATAATCATCATCGTTGTATTCATAATCTTTGTCATCATCATCATCATCACCACATTCCATCAGAACCCCATTAATCACACCAATATCAGCAGCATTACCTTATCACCATCATTATCATAAACCCGGATATCAATTATCATCACCATTATCGTTGTCGTCGTCCTCATCATCATGATCATGATCATGTGTCTTATTTAACAAATACATTTATTATGGTAAAACTAGAACAACCAACAACACTTCCACAATATTGTAGCAGATTTATTGTGAGATATCATTTCCTACTATTTTGTTTTTCAGATTCAATGAGATCTAAAACAAGGACAGAAATGGAGACAAAAAAAAGCTGAATTGCCTTAATTGTGTGTGCAATAAGTCCAATAATTAATATTATACGGAAATTATCAAATTTGTCAAACTATTAAAGCTACTTATATTTCCCATAAATTATGTTTATTATTACAAAGAAAGCAGTTGAATATTCATAAAATATTGAGATATCTGTATTATAAAATATGTAAAATTCAATAAAATGATTGTTTACTTATAATCTGCCACGGGTTAGGTTTATTCTGTATTTCACAATCTAGTCAAGTCATCATCATGGTAAAGCTTAGAAAATGGCTAAGTATTTTTAGTTTCATGTGCAATTCAGCAATAAAACAGTGAGAGCAAAAGAGCATAATTAAAATATGTTTAAAATAACCTACTCTTGTTAGAATGATATCCAGTTGATACAAGTTGATACAATAAAATGATGGTTGGTTAAAAATGTATAAAATGATTTCATATTTCTACAGTGAATACCAGTAATTTAAAATATCTCATATATAAAGGACATTTGTATAAATAATGCGTACATAATGAATATTTACAGAGTCTGTGCTGGTGTTAATTAACAAAGTCACTGAAGATATAATATATAAAAATTATGATGTATTATTTTCAAAATATTAAATATAATATCACATGATCTTTATTTATTTCAAAATAGACATAAATTACATTTTGACAAGAATGCATCAACAGCATTAAACAACAGAGTAAATAATGTTTAGACCACTACTCCTTAAACATTATTTATATGTGGCGCGTCGTGAGAAAACCGGTCTTAATGCGTTTTTCACAAGTAGATGACAATAGATACTTTAAAATTGTTAGATATATAATGTTTTAATTATAACTTATCCTTCGATGTCTTGTAAGCACCTTAACTGTTGCTAAAAATTGCCTTTGGATCTGTCGCAATATACTATTCCCAACTTGCACCATAAAACTAAAATTAACTTTAATTAATCTTCAAAGAATGTGTTAAAAAACACATTTATATAATGAATAAATGCAATGCAAGCTACAAATCTTAAATTGTACAATGTTGGGTAAAAAGCATTAAAAAAGCTTAACAAAACGGACCATTAGATTTCAGTGAATATTAAAATATGCAAAACAATCCAAGCATTTCATATATACATTTTCTAAACTGCCTAAGTATTCACTCCTTGTGCACAATGTTGAAAATCGTGATTCAATTTGAAAGAATCTTTAAAATTATACATGATATAGAAAAGAAACTTAAAAAAAACAACACTACCTGGTATTTAGCTGAGGATAAATTTCCAAAGAAATCGGACATTTAAAACGTTAAAAAGGGACTGTACAATTTCGTACGAAAATATGGTGTAAATTCACCGGTCCCATTTCTTCTAAAGCTGTCAGTATATTTTTAAAAGAAATTTATAATTACATTTCAGAAATGTGTATTAAGAAATAAATAATTGAAAACTAAAATATTGTTTACTGTGCAGTAACAAATTAGCACATGTATTATACAACATCTCAACAAGTCAGACCAATTGATGGTGCATGCACAGTTGTTATTATCCTAAGGCCAATTTTATTCTGTGTTTAGCATCCCCATGATTTTTTTGAAACCTACCAACCAGGCAGGAAAAAAACAATAAGTCCATAAAAAAAGTTTTTCTTTCAAAACTTATTCATGGCAGTGGTACAAGCTAAAGCAAATGTTTACCTGCAAAACTATTATCACATCATCTTCATATTGGGAATCTTCTTTGACTCAGTAAATTAACCTTGTAAATTGACAAGTTGCACACTATTTCTAAACATATTGGTAAAACCACCTAAAAGTCATTTTTCCCAATTTTGGTATGCTTTCCCATTCGATTTTTCACATTGTCAAAATTGTTTTGTTTTTTTCTTTCAGGCATCCAAAAACCTACCAGCCTAATACACTAAAAATGGAATCGAATTGGTATGGTCTAATTTAAAACCTAATTTAGCCGATGATGAAAAATGGGTCTGTATCAACTGAACATTTTTAATTAGTTTTTTTTATAAATAAACTAGTATTTTTTTTCAATATTAATCTTTTCATGTCATTTAATAGTGTATTTTATTAGTGGGTAACGACAATGACTCGAAATAAAGGTATCACAAATTGTACAGTACCTCTTTAATAGAAACATGGTAAAATGTTAAAAACCGGTAGTCATCAAGAGCTTGGATACCACATCATTTCCATACAGGATTTATTCCAAGCCCCGAAATAGCAGATATAACTTCCGGTAACTAAACAGCATGTAAATACCATTTAATACAAATGGAGAATGTCCTTATAATCTGTTGTACAACTGGCGAGACAAAATTTGGAAAGATTGTTAAGTGACATCATGAAAAATATTATTTTTTTTTTGCTGCTTAGTAGTTACAGTTAAAGATTCTCAACAAAGTCTACCATCATCATTCTCGAGTGTGCCAGTGAACAAGTTTAAAATCTACACCATCATAAAGGAGTTTTATAAAAAAAATAGCCATCAAATATATTAATGTGCAAAATTTTCTAATTACCGATGTGTGTACTATATATACAGTGCTATATGGCAAAACTTGTCAAATAGCACACAAAATGAAATGACACAGTTGATCATATATTTGCAACTTTTCCAATTTATTCTAGTAACATTTGTCTTATAGACTTTTTATCAACCTTTATTTAGTTAGTACATATTACTGACCAATATAATGTAGTTGTTTGGCTTTAAAACAATAACAAATTCAGTCAAGTACATATGAGGCGTGTCCTGGGAAAATCAGGCTTAATGCATGTGCATCAAGTGTCCCGGATTAGCCTGTGCAGTCCGCAAAGGCTAATCCAGGATGACACTTTCCGCCTATAGTGGATTTATTTAGAAGAGACTTCCTTGAAACAGAAAATACCATAAAAGCAGAAAGTGTCATCTCGGATTAGCCTGTGCGGACTGCACAGGCTAATCTGGGACGACACTTTATGCACAGGCATTAAGCCCGGTCTTCTGACGACAAGCCTCATTTTTTGCCAAGAAAAACCTTGAATGGAAGATTATCGAGTACTTAAATGCTTTGCCTAGTATATTGTATACCAAAAAAATAAGTTTAACAACTAGGATGTTGGCACATATAAAATGCGTCTTAAAAGTGAAAAATTTATATTGTTTATTGGTCATATTTTATTACAACATTTATACCAAGCATGATGTTGATATTCACTAGTTAACTGTCAGTTTATGACAATAAATAAAAGCACTTAACTGAACCACCGACATATCGCACAAAGGATTAAGACATTTTACATTACCACATTTTGCAACATATAAATGTCTATCGCAACATATAAAGACAACAACACAATAAATAAAATATCAGATTATTTATAAAATATTTATCATTTGTTATAATTCATGCAAAAACAACACCTGTTTAGTAAGTTTCACAAGTGTCATAAAATCTTGCTGAACATTTTCTATGTTGTTCTATACTGCTCATAAAATTACTTCTTCAATTTCATCGTCAAAATGATCGACTGCGTTTACAGTCGGTTTTGAACTTAAAGTTGTTGACGCTTGTTTCGGTCTACGTGGGAGAGTTGCATTGGTACGAATTGACGACTTTTGCATATCCTCATCATTAACTAATGCACTGCCTCCACCAAAGATTGTCGCTGAATTTTCTCTTTTAGCGGATTCTGACTGATTTTTGGTTGAAGGTCCATCTTCATCCCATGGAAAACCACCCCGTGTTTCCCGCGTTCGCTTCGGTGCAGGTTTCGATGATGAAAATACATCATTTTGTTTTGGAGCTTTAGTGTCACTTGAGCCGAACAAATCTTCCATTAGTTTTGATTTGTTTGCTGGTTTTGGTGGCGCAGTTGACCTAGATTTTGAGTCCTCATCGTCAAATAATGAGAAAGTTTTTGTGGCCGCTGTGGAAGTTGGACCATCAGGTTTTGAGCCAAATGTTGGATTATAGCCTCCAGTTTCTAACGAACTCAAATCATTGCGATTTCGTCTACCGGGACCAACGGTAAAACTTGTATTTGATGAGGTTGCATCTTTATGAGCAGGCTTTCCCTTATGCAGATTTTCAATGGGCTTAGTAAAAGTGTAGCTCTTTTTACTCGCCATGGAGTCAGTACTGTCCTCCTTTACCTGAGTCACAAAGAACGGATCATTGATATTTTCCTTGTCCTTCTTTTTACCAGCACCACCCTCGTCAATATCCCTCAACTTCTGCAGTATTTCATCCTTCTTCTTCCTTTCTGCCTGCAGGGTGACGTCATCCTCAAATTTCTTCCTCTCCTCAGCCGCGCGTCTCTCCTGCTCCAACCTCTCCCTTTCACGTCTTTCACGCTCCTCCTGCTCCCGCTTCAACTTCCTCTCCCGTTCACGCTCTTCCCGTTCCCGTTTCTCCCTCTCACGCTGTTCCCGTTCCTGCGCCTCCCGTTTGATTTTTTCCCGTTCTTCCCTCATCCTCCTCTCCTCGGCTTCCCCCTGTGCTTCCTCGTTCATTCTCCTTTCCCGTTCCTCCATCTGCTGTCGCTCCTTTTCTTCCCGCTCCCTCCTCTCTTCCTCCTTACTTTCATCTTCCTCCTGCATTTTGCGTAGTTCCTTCTCCCTCTTAATCTTATCGTGTTGCTGCAATTGACAAAAACAACATTTTGAAATTACACAGTTTGAAACAATGAACAACTTTTCTACTTATTGCAGGCTTTAAGGAAATAATAACTTTATAGTAGATATACAAGAAAGTAATATTTGGTTGTTTCACATTTACCACTTAAAATTCTTTCTAAAAGTTTGTATACCAATTTATAAACATGCAATCTACATAAATGCAGTTATTCATTCTTGGTTTTAGACATAATATTTCTTAGTTTGCAAAATAAAAGTTTTGAAGTAAAGGGTAAATATTAACTGTTTGTTCAAAAACACACACACCATACATTATGTACAACAGAATATTCCGACTCTTATAGTGTAATATATAAAACAAGGCTTATCACAGGATGCGATGTATGCCCCTGAAGCATATGCTTGTCAGAGGAAGGCAACACAATGTAAGTTACATGTTGGCAAAAATAACGCTTCTGACAAAAAGAGTTATGGTCCTTGTACTCTGCACTTCTGCTTCACAAAAGGAAATAAACAATGGGCAATAACTCCATAAATATTATAGAAAGAGTTGTGGTCCTTGTGCTCTGCACTTTCTCTCATTGTCCTCTATCATTATATGTTTATTTGAATCCATACAATACTAATGGATATATGCTCCGCACAAGAAAAGTAATGCATCACATAAGGAAATAAAACAAAGGGCAATAACTCTGTAAATATTGAATAAAGAGTTGTGGTCCTTGTGATCTGCACTTCCTCTCATTGTCCTTTATCATTATATTAAGTTTCATTTGAATCCCTATACTACTAATGGAGATAAGCTTCGCACAAGAAAATGAATGTTTCATATAAGGAAATAAAACAAAGGGAAATAACTCCAAAAATATTGAAGAAAGAGTTGTGGTCCTTGTGTTCTGCACTTCCTCACATTGTCTTCTATCATTATATGAAGTTTCATTTGAATCCCTTCAATGCTAATGGAATTATGCTTAGCACAAGAAAATGAAACGAAGGGCAATAACTCATTGTCTTCTATCATTATATGAAGTTTCATTAGAATCCATTCAATACTAATGGAGTTATGCTCCGCACAAGAAAATTAATGTTTCACATAAGGAAATAAAACAAAGGGCGATAACTCTGTAAATATTGAAGAAAGAGTTGTGGTCCTTGTGCTCTGCACTTCATCTCATTGTCCTCTATCATTAGATGAAGTTTCATTTGAATCCCTACAATACTAATGGAGATATACTCTGCATAAGAAAATTAAACAAATGGCAATAACTCTGTAAATATTTAAGGAAGAGTTGTGGTCCTTGTACTCTGCACTTCTTCTCTTTGACCTCTTATCATTATATGAAGTTTCATTTGAATCCCTTCAATACAAATGGAGTTATGCTCCGCATAAAAAGCGTGACTGACGGACGGACGGACAGACAGACAGACGGATGATGTGATTACTATATGCCTCCGAAGTTCCCTTCGGGGGCATAAAAATGACAACAGTCAATTAAAATTCCATCCAAGCAACTACCAAGGGTATTAAGGGAAACAGCTCATGAACAATTAACTAAAAACAAACAATAACGAGATGAAAGTGAAGATAAAAGTACTAGGCAGAAAAGGTTAATACATCAACTCTGTATACTAAAACTTGGAAATTATTTTTTTCGAGGTAGTCCATCAACAGTTCCCACTAAAAAATGTTTCTGTTTAACTTTTAATACTTGGATACATTGGCAGAAAATCACACATATAACAGTCATTTTGATAGATCATTATTTTGTTTTATCCTATACAATTTCCTTGCTATTACAAGTACACGACGTAATTTTTACCAGGAGCATACATGAGGAAAAAGTCATACCTAATGCACCTATCAATATGTTCCCCCAGGGGGAAGCGGCGGGCATATAGGGGACTTTAGACTGAAAGCAATTCGTGAAAGGCTGGAAGTTGACATACCGAATGATACCGGGTCCCTGGGCCATTTGATACACCAATTAAGCATCATCATTGAGGGGATTTAGACAAAAATGCTTGGCTCTAGGCTGCGGAATTAGATCCCCAAAAATACAATTAGTTAAATTCCCCTGGGATTGCCTGCTGCTCCCCCCAAGGGGAAAATATTGATAGGTGCATAAATGGATACTATGAGCAAAACTGTTGGGAAATAGTTATAAATGTGGCTGTTTAACTGACAATTTGGATTTCAGCCTCTGTATTTATCAAACCACAAATGTTCACAATCATTTACTACAAGATTTACAAAATCATATTTACCTTATATCATTATTTTAAGAGACAAATTCACAGATAAGACCAAGTGGAATTAAGAATGAATTGATATAACATGTACAAAACTAATGTGATTATTATTTATTTAAAAAAGATGTTTGTATTAAAGGATTTTTCCAAGCAATGCTTAAGAACTGAGATCAATAAATTATAAATGGTAAAAGGTTATATAGATGCCAAAATCAGCATTTTCCCTTTTCTATGTATTTCACATCATTACCAACTGATTTTAAGCAATTCTAAGTAACTATTCCAAGTAATTATGATTACTAATGGGAGATAACTTCTGCACAATGCCACATGCTCTGAAGACCATTATAATATCTGGCATAAACAGTGATGGACAGATGCAAGAACAAATACGCCGAACAATAATAATGTTTCTTAAAATTGAAGCAGGGTACATCAAAGTGAAGATGATGGTGAATACTACAGATAAACAAGTAAAAACAAAAGACAATATTCATACAAGGTCAGTAAGGCATGCAGATGTGAGACACAATGTTGCATTACGGAAATACTGAAGTTTTAATGACAAGTCTTAAGCGTAAAAAAATTATGTTTGTTTCAGGTTACCCTACCTACCCTAAAAAAAAGCCCCGACCCTGGAACATTTTAATGAGCGGGTCATATGTTTTTTTGCTTTTATTTTACTTTTTTCATATAATTAAATGGTTTTTTGGATAAATAAATGTTTTGTTTTGATAGCATCCACTTCAAAAATATGTTTTATGTTATTAGAGATATTGTTTGAATATTTATTCAGTTTTAGAATCTTCAAGTTGACCATTTACCAAATAAAAATAATAATAACAAAAAAATAATTCCCTACCTACCTATCCTAATTTGTTTGCGCATGTAACCTGAAACAAACTTAATTTTTTGTTACACCTTAATGTAAACAGCTGACTTAAAACTTTATTTAAATAAAATAACCGACCTTTTTAACAATTAATTTAGCATGTTGATCAGAGAGCATATTTAGAAATCCATTAAATTTTATGTTCTTATTGTTTTTTAAAGCCGCAGTCCAGAAATATGTCAATAAAAATAACACTTTGCAGAAATGGACATCTTACCGATCAAAATACAAAGACCACATTGAAATCGGTAAAATAACGTGTCGGTAACTTTTTATCGTATAGTTTCTGTATGCGATAGCTGGATATGCCTCTGGAGTAAATCAGCATGTGCATTATTGTCTGTTCCGTTTGTACCAAGCATTTTCGAACATAGACATTCTAAAATGCCTTTCGTTAATAAGAAATATTTTTCAGTCGAATAAATACCATAAACATTCATTAGATCTATTGCCAAGATACGATGTATTAAATATTCTATGGACTGCGGCTTTAAAAGGACCTGTTCACAGATTGACGAATTGACTATTTTCCGAATTTTTGTCACAGATTCCAAAAATAAAGAACAATGCATACAAGGGAGCGAAATAACACTACAGACATAAAATATACTGTAAATACCATTTCGTTTATGAGTTAACATCAGTTGAAGTTTTATAAAATTATAAAGCGTTTGTAAAGCTAAATGATGGAATGATTTGGAATGTTTCTGTCGTTTTTGTTAAAAATGTCAACACCACATGGAACATCTACATAAAGCAAAAATGCAGCATTAGATATAGTAATCGGAATGGCCGTGTGGTTAAGGCAATAGTCTTTTGATCTAGAGGTCCCAGGTTGGAATCCAGCTGTGATAAATTAGTTTTTTCTTTTCTTTAAAAAAAAAAAAATCCTTTTCTTGTTATTATACAGGAGCTCTTTAGTTCCGATGCCTAAATCTGTGAAGTTAAGACATTTAATGGCATACTTCAAAAAATTCAAAAATCTGTGAACAAGCCCCTTTAATGGATTGCATTCTTTACAAACTTCTGTATTTCCTAGAAAGCAAACCCGAACATCGGGGAAATACGCTACCTCAATTTCATATAGAAATTCTCCTGGTTTTTTCTTAGTCTGCATTAGGGTGGAAAAGGCAAGGATTATTACAGGGTAACATTATTATGCAGTACATCTACAAATGAAAGTGCATGTTTCTAGACACTAATTCCAGGCTGGAATTCGTCATTCATTTTCTGAGATGTATCTTTAACTCTGTTCTATAGGTCAAATATCATATCTGACAATTTGAGAATAATAGGTTGGCAATGTAAAGACACGTCAACAGTTTATGTATTTCTAGGGTTCATACAATTTTTTTTTCCATGATTTGTCCATGCCATAGCTCAGTTTTCCATGGAACAATCCAAACATACTACCCCGTAAACTCAAACTCTGTAATCTGATACTCACATTTTATTTGATCTACATAATACAATTATTTATCTAGGCCTAATAGCACCCCGAAGAATAGAATATAATTGCTTATAGCGCTGCAATACATGTCTTTTTAATATGCACTTACAGGCATACTTAAGGATACTTTGAAACTTCCAGCGAAAATTTTTGAAAATTCCAAAATTTTTCCATGATAAAATCCAAATCATCAAGATTCCATGATTTTTCCAGACAAAGCCCATTTTCCATGTGTTTTCCAGATCTGTGTGAACCCTGTATTTCAATGTTGACTGTCCTATCCATCATCTAAACCCATGGTATATGTTCCTTTACCACTACATTATATACCATGGGAGAATTGGCTGTCAAAAGTTCGTTTTCATGAATACTGATGAGCCACCTGCTGACCAATGAAATTACACGTAACATTTAAATACTCTTTGAATGAAGTCTGGAAAACAATTATCAGTTGACTAAGTCAGTTTGTACACACCGCTCAAAAACTGTTGTGTACACGTAATTAAACTACTTTCATATCCATTCACTGCCCACTTTCTACATGCAGGACAACGGTAAATATGATAAAAGCAAACAGGCCGTACGTGTAACTGTTTTAATAACGCGTTGTTTCATTGGTTGAGTTTTCTGTGCAGACTTGTACACGGAACAAATGATATTTCTCATTAATTATTCATGAGTACAAACATTTGCTATCCTAACCTCCCACGGTCTGAACAAGAAGCATAGCGTATTTGAGCCAAGGTGGGTTCCGCGATGAGTGCTATCAAGAACCCCAAAGGTAAATCAGACAGGTGCATTTATACTACTGGAAGCTGAAACTGCAAGTACTCCTTCCACTAATATCAATCAGAAATACAAGTGCTCTGTTACTCATAAACGATAGTGTTATAAAATCATGCTTAATAAATGGACTTTCAAAAATCTTCTAATTTTGTAGTTTGTGCTATGCTGGAATTACTAAATATTTGAGGCGTTTTGTGGGAAAACTGGGCTTCATGCATGTGCGAAAAGTGTCGTCCCGGATTAGCCTGTGCAGTCTGCACAGGCTAATCCGGGATGACACTTCCCGCTTTTATGGTATTTTCTGTTTCAAGGAAGTCTCTTCTAAACATAAATCCACTGTAGGCGGAAAGTGCCATCCTGGATTAGCCTGTGCGGACTGCACAGGCTAATCCGGGACAAAACTTTACGTACATGCATGAAGTGCGGTTTTCCAACGACGCGCCTCATTTGTAAAATCTGTACCAGATCCTGTGTTCACAAAACAGGTTCAACCCACATTTTGTTTGTTAAACTGAACCTGAATAATTAGATTAGGCTAAAAAGTGTTTAAAAAACTCAGACTTTAATCAGCAAGTAGTTTTTTTTTTCTAGAATCTTACACTTCCATTTACCCAACACAAAGTCACTACTGTCGAATCTTTAACATATTTTATCAGAATTTTATGTGAACAATCATTTGTCTTCTATAAAGTTCAATTCAGACCGAAGATCAAGTCCAAGTCATCTTAATTATCTATCAAGGTGAACAGAAGATCAAGTCCAGGTCATCTTATTTTTAATTATATATCAGGGTGAACAGAAGATCAAGTCCAGGTCATCTTAATTATCTATCAAGGTGAACAGAAGATCAAGTCCAGGTCATCTTAATTATCTATCAAGCTGAACTTCATTCTAGAATCTTTCACTTCATACAAAACATAAACAAAATCTACCAATGACTTATTTACATTTATATGAATAATGATTTTATTTCTTCATCCAATATAAAGCTCATCTCAATTATCATCCTAAAGTAAATTCAAACATTTGTGAACACAGGGCAAGGTTCCAGTGACCGAAGGGCTATTGAAACTTATTGTTGGGTATTAGGGATAACTGAAATTCCTACTTGTAATTCAGGGATACTATGGCAAGCTTTTATAGGACAGTCTGAGAATGTTTAAAAACCTGGGCCCGTATTCACCAACCCATTTTTAGGCGTAATTCTAAGAATAAAGAATATTCTTGAAACTGTTACGTTCTGAGAGCGCTTTAAGGTTGCATCTAACTTGGTATTGACCATCTCTAAGTACATCATTCTTTATTTAGAATGATTTTAAATGACCTAGGCAACATTGGTACACAGTATATTTGCAAGCGCTGAAGTATTTTAACTTGAGTCTAAGTCTATTCGTTATTCTTAAGCAGGGCTTGCATTAATGGAAGTTTGGGAGTAATTTACTCCCAGTTTTTGTCACAGAAAAAAAAATTCTTAAAACCTCCAGTATCCAACAGTTGGAAGTGTTGACTTCCAACAATTTCACCTTTGTGCAAGACCTGATTATAATTCAACGTTTACAATAGGTCTGAAAAACTATAACATGAAGTGAAAAACATGACTGAAGTACAATAATAGCTATACTAAGCGTACTGATATGTGCTGTGAAAATTGTAATGTACATATTTATATCACGCAATACTGTCAAAACTTCCAAATATTATGAGCAAAACTTCCAAAATCAGAGGCCAGGAAGTTCACACTTCCAGTTTTCAAAAGTTAATGAAAGCAAAACTTCCAAAATCAGAGGCCAGGAAGTTCACACTTCCAGTTTTCAAAAGTTAATGAAAGCAAAACTTCCAAAATCAGAGGCCAGGAAGTTCACACTTCCAGTTTTCAAAAGTTAATGAAAGCAAAACTTCCAAAATCAGAGGCCAGGAAGTTCACACTTCCAGTTTTCAAAAGTTAATGAAAGCAAAACTTCCAAAATCAGAGGCCACGAAGTTCACACTTCCAGTTTTCAAAAGTTAATGAAAGCCCCGCTTAAGTCTAAGAATGGGTCGGTGAATACTGGCCCGGATCATGGGTCGGTGAATACTGGCCCGGATCATGGGTCGGTGAATACTGGCCCGGATCATGGGTCGGTGAATACTGGCCCGGATCATGGGTCGGTGAATACTGGCCCGGATCATGGGTCGGTGAATACTGGCCCTGATCTTTCTGATCATTCAAACCAAGCTTCATCAGCTCACCATTTTCAGTTCCCGTTGACGTTTCAACTCCTCTCGTCTTTTCTCCTCCATCATTTTTGCTCGGTCCCTGGGGGTCATATTGTCTGCCTCGGAAAGCGAACCTTGCCTGCGTCGGGGAGGGGGGGTGCCCTGGGGGGTGCCGTTGTACGAGTTTGGTAGTCTGTGAGGAGGCTTTTGTACCGCCCGGTTAACATAGATGTTCTTGATCTGAATTTCCTTTTCTTTTTCCTGTGTGAAAAGGGAAATTCACTTAGGACACTGTTAATCTCTGAATTTTTCAAATGAAGTTGAGTGACCCAATGAGAATGTGTCCTGACCAGTTAACATCGACAGTCTTGATTTACTTTTTGCTGTGATACATAGAAAATATAATATACATAGAATATTATTATTCTATTATTTCAAAAATAACTGACTAATCCAAAATGTGATGGGACCTTTGTATCTAGTCACATGAATAGTGACAAAGATTTAAGTGGTAATAAAGAGTGATGGGACTTTACATCGGAACTCATACTAAAAGTTTCAAAGGTGTGATAAAGTATGATTTGACCATACAGATACAAAATTAATCATGTTTCAACTCTTCCCTTACATGCGGTCCAGAAAAGGGACATGTTTCAACAAACCTCTGGCTTTCGATACAATCGAGCTAAAATAAACAGGCTTAAACTAAAATAATAACTAATCAGGTTGTGCCATTACGATGCAAAGGTATACCCAGAACCCTTCGTACCTGAACCTGAGTGTTGAGTTTTTGGTTTTGTTCCCTGAGTTCACTCAACTCCTTGTGGGTGTCCTTCTGTCGCGCCCTCTCAATGCCCAGCTCGTGGCGGTGATTCTTCTCCAGGTTCTGGATGTAACGCTCCATCTCCTGCAAGATGAGCATTATTACCTTTGTTTGCATTTCGAGGGTCGAGCGTGAAACTGTTGTATCTGCTTAACATTTCTATATAAGATACAATAGTTTCACGCTAAACCCTCGATTTGTAGACGTAAATAATGCAGGGGCCGTATCCACAAAGCTGCTCAGTGAAAAATTAAGTAAATTCCTTACAATCATTAAATTCCCTAAGTTTTTGACTGGTTCGTTTAAAGTTTATTTTGTTTTCAATTCCTTTATTCTACTAAAGAATCAAAAGATGCTTCTTACTCTACCAGATTTCCATTGGTTTTCACAGGGAAATTGTTCTTGAATTGTCCACTTAAGCATGGCTTACGTTCAGATTTTCCTTAGGAGCTTTGTGGACATGACCCCAGGAATATGTTTAAATTGCTATAGTACTTTAAATGAGGCGCGTCATGGGAAAACCGGCCTTAATGCATGTGCGTAAAGTGTCGTCCCGGATTAGCTGTGAAATTATACTAATTGAGTTCACGAGGGTCAGATCGATTTGTCCAAGCTATAAAACATCTTATTTCATAATGATGACAAAAAAAGGTCAGCCACAAGACCAACCTTTATATTAATATTCTGAATCAAAATGAAATGTGGCGTGTTGTGGCAAAACCGAGCTTAATGCATGTGCGTAAAGTGTCGTCCAGGATCAACCTGTGCAGTCCGCACAGGCTAATCAGGGACGGCACTTTATGCCTACAGAGGATTTATGTTTAGAAGAGACTTCCTTGAAACAGAAAATACCATGGAAGCGGAAAGTGCACAGGCTAATCCGGGATGACAATTTACGCACATGCATTAAGACTGGTTTTCCCACGAAGCACCTCAAATTAAAAATTATAAAGTATTGATCATACATTTCATACATAGAAACGTATAAGCAACATTTTGTATCATTTTTTAGGTTCGTCTTATACGAGGGATACATGTATAAACAAAATTTCATAGTTTTTCATAAAAAGTCGGCAGAGAGACATAATGGTCGCCATTTTGAAAGAGACACTTGACCAATGTCACAAAGAATGCTGAATGAGGGAATACGAAGACACACCAACAGAAAGTAACATTTATTACTGCTTTCCATTTTGTTTTATTTAAAAATCGATGCCATTATTTTAATTAGTTGTCAACTGCTTTCTCTCACAATTTATGTTTTTTCTTGTTAAGTAGGTAAGCTGGGGATCAGTCTTTTTTTAAAAACAACTTTGTGGAAAATAAAGTTTTAGTTTCCTTAATTTAAACATTCTTTTCAAGCCACCATTTATATACATTTAAGGATACATCCTTGTGATTGCACACAAAATGCATACAGATTCAAAGCGACTCTTATTGTAACAAAGACTCTTAGAAAAATTATAGACAATCTTAAAATTTGGATTTTGGATTTTCTGACAATAAAGCATTGCTTGAAGATTTCGAAACATAAGTTGCAAAATAATTCCTATTGCATACTATTTAAAAATTAGACACACACATGTTTGAAAGCACGGTGTTTCAAACACAAATCTCATTTTTTAATTTTTTTTTTTTAAGTTTAACAAAAGACTAACTTAAGAATCTTTATAAATTTGGGTCCTAATCAACAAAACAGTAAGTGATAAAATCAAAGCCCCCCTTTAATAATCTATCGCAATGTTGTAATTTTTTTCTATAAAACAATTATAAAATTATCAAATACATACATTATGACTGTGGTCCTAAAGAATGCATGTAGATATAGCTCAAAATTAAAGTGACACTGAAATTTATGCATGAAAATATCATAAATCAAAAAGATCAATATATTAGTTTCCGTAATGAAGTCACGATGAATAAATGTACCGGGTAAAATCATTTCAATGAAAATACACTGCTATCAATAAACATTTGTAACATACGCAGGAACAAAACAGAGAATAAATATAGGAACTAATTCAAGTGTGAAATTATACTAATTGAGTTCACGAGGGTCAGATCGATTTGTCCAAGCTATAAAACATCTTATTTCATAATGATGACAAAAAAAGGTCAGCCACAAGACCAACCTTTATATTAATATTCTGAATCAAAATGAAATGTGGCGTGTTGTGGCAAAACCGAGCTTAATGCATGTGCGTGAAGTGTCGTCCTGGATCAACCTGTGCAGTCCGCACAGGCTAATCAGGGACGGCACTTTATGCCTACAGAGGATTTATGTTTAGAAGAGACTTCCTTGAAACAGAAAATACCATGGAAGCGGAAAGTGTCGTCCCGTATCAGCCTGTGCTGACTGCACAGGCTGAGAGTGGACAACACTTTACGCACGTGCATTTAAGCCTGGTTTTCCAACGACACGCCACAAATTCTTTCATGTGCATGAAATATCTGCTATGCAAACATGGTAGCCGTTAATTAGATTGCACAAATGCAAAATTAATGCAAATGTTTAAGAAAAGCTCTTCCAAGCTTAACGGTTTTTCATCTGATGTACCAGTTAAGCCTTAATAAATTAATATAATAATGAAGGCATCAAAATCTTATCTTTCAGAATTGATTTTCCATCAGATTTGCCAAAACGTGATGTGAAAAATATACCTTTGTTGCTTCAAATCATTTCTTTAAAGTCACAAAATTAACAACAACACCTATTTAAAATTACAACCATTTTACAAGCCAAATTATATACAAACCGTTATTTTTACTTCCTTTGCTTCCATTTCAAGTTCAGCATTATTCAACTTCTTATTTAATTCACTTCGTTCCGGTAAATCTTTTTCATCTGCTAAACTTTTCAGTTTTTTTAACTTAATTTTCACTTTTTCTAGTTCATCTTCAGCATCTCTCAAATATCGGTCTGTTTTCTCATACTTTTCCCGCCATTTCCGTATTTGGTCCCGCAAACTCCGAACTTCATTGTTTTGTCTTTGTATCAACTGCGGCAGTTCGCTCTCACGACCTTCAAATTTCTGTAAAGCTTTATCGGCCCTGTTTTGCGTTTTCTTGAGTAACTTATTTTCTTCTTTTAAGTCCTTTATTTGTATCTGAAGTTCCTGATTCAAGTTTTGTATTTCGTTGATTTTGAGGCGACGCGCCGAGAGAACACGTTTGGCGATATTGTCCACATTGTGTGATTCTTGACTAGTTCGACCCAGGTGACTGAACCTGCCCCGCCCCTTGCCACGCCCCCTGTTGGACCGATCTGTAACAACAACAACAACAGCATTTCAAATAACATAGTCATTAGGATATATACACTTATACACTTACATGTATATATTAAAACAATATGAGGCATGTTGGGGAAAAACCGAGCTTTATGCACATGAATAAAGTGTTAACCCTGCACAGACCGATCCTGGACTGCACTTTTCGCCTACAGTGGATTTATGTTTAGACGAAACTTCCTTGAAACAAAAAATACCATAAAAGTGGAATTCACAGGCTAATCTGGGACGACACTTTAAGCGCGGTTTTGCCACGACAAGTCACATATATATGTGAACTACACACAAGTGTGATTACTTTTGCCACTTTTCTTATTGATCTACAGGCCCCATTTTCACAAAGGATTAACTGCAGGATCAAGATCAATCTTAGCAGATCAAGTGAGCCGAATATTAAAAATATTTTATTTTTGAAATAACATTTCTTCTACATTAAATAAACATGCATTTAATGTTACATTTTGATTAAAACCTTCACATCAGATAGAAAACTACGCCGAGAGGAATTCATAATAATGTATTATCTATATTTGGCCAACGAATAAAATTGATCCAGTTTTTTTGTGAACACCAATTTTGTTCCTGATCCTGAAATATCTGGCTCAAGTTCATCTTGGTCCTGAAAATCAGGCTCAACTTGTTTCAACAGGAGTTGAAGAGTTTTTCATTTTAATCAGTTTTAAAGGCAAATTAACACAGATTTATTGCAACCATTAAATAAAAATTTTGCATTACTAGTTGGTGTAAAGAAAGTTCAAGAAGTCTGCATTTCTATGTAACCAGTATTTTCTCAATTATGTCTAAAGCTTATGTTTGTATAAATAACATGTCATTACTACTTTACATAATTATAGTTCCAGACAACAGTTATAGCACTGTGAAAATAACAACAACATTAGTATGTCAATATAAGTCAAAATAGTCAATTAAGCAAAACGCTTAGGTAAATTAGCAAACATTTTCTAGAAATCAAGAAATAATAAAATATGAATACATACTAAAATTAATATAAAGTTTGTCTAGCAGTTAGGGCTCTGTTAATAACATCAGCAGAAAGCAATACCCAAATGCGGCAAATATTATAAATAACATTAAATTACTGAATGAAATTTTATCTTAAATAATATTAAACACATTTATTTTGCACCATTGAACCCTTTTTAGGTGGACTTACAGATCAAACACTGCGACTTCTAGAAAAAAGAACACCAAATGTGTCATGATGAAACTGATATGAGATCTATAATTACATAACAACATAATTATATGACTAATATCTGTTTTAAAAAGGACCAAATATTCATAAATGTATCACCATTTTCCAGCAAACATGGCAAACATAGCAGCAGAACTTCTAAATAATGATCGCCAAACACAATACGTGGCATGTCATAGGAAAACTGGGCTTAATGCATGTGCGTAAAGTGTTGTCCCGGATTAGCCTGTGCAGTCTGCACAAGCTAATCCGGGACAACACTTTCCGCCTACAGTGGATTTATGTTAAGAAAAGACTTCCTTGAAACAGAAAATACCGCAAAATCTGAAAGTGTCGTCCCGGATTAGCCTGTGAAGACCGCACAGGCTAATCCGGGACAACATTTTACGTACATGCATAAAGCCCCATTTTCCCACGACACGCCACATATTAATAATTTAACTTAAATAACTCTTCATAACACCCCAAAACATTGAAAGCATGTTTAGATACCATATATGAGTGAAGCATTCCATAGACTTTCCTCTGAAATCCATCATCAAATAAAAACTAAACCATGCGTTACTTACTGGTAAGAAATGTATGTTGTATAATACATTTGTTAAATTTGGCTGTGAAATATGCTGTGATATGGACCAAAAAATCATTATTGACCGAGGCATTATTATTTTGAGATCCATGTCAACAGGGTATTTCAGAGCCAATAAATAAATTAAGAAATAATTTTTTATTTATCATTATTTATCGGCCAATAAACAACGATTTGGAGTTTTGATGTGAAGGAATTAAACCACAATTGCGTTAGCCCAAGTTGTTTAATAGCCACGCATCAGAATGACAAAGAGTTGTTTACTGGCCGATAAACAATGATATTGTGAAAATTATTTTGAATCTTACATGATTGGACATATATTTTTGCAATTGTAATTAGAACTACTTTTTACTATGCTCCACTCAGAATTGGAACTTCTTTTTGCATTGTTAATTGGGTAGTTTAACAACGATAATTTTGTTCTTTGTCTATACAAAAATTAGCGAGTAGCATGTTAGAATAACTGTTTTATTACATGATCCTAATGACAAAGATGATGTTTGTTGGTTTCAGTGTAAATTCGAGTTCTTTTTCATGAGTGGACATAAAAAACATATTTTCATGAGAAGTGCATTTTCTATGACCATGAATAAAATAAAATACGATGTTACACTAAATTAGTCGGACTAAAGTACAAAATACTATTAGTTTCATGTGTTTTTATATCAATACATTAACTTGCCCGAGCGTAAACATCACAATTTTGTCATCACTAAATGATATCGTTATTGACGTTGATATTTTGTTAGCTCGTTTCCGAAAGCCGATGCATAAGCTGACTGTGACTGTGTTCATTCAGATTCTTTAAAAAATAAGTGATGATGCGGAACCCATGCTGTACACATACAACAAACCTAGGAAATTCTTTAATCTATTACCTTTTATAGATTGGTCAATTATACATGTACAATCAAATCGGTCAATATTGCAAAATATTGACTTGCAGAAAACTGTACACGCACCAATCATAAATATTGTATTTATATGTCATGTATGGATGTTGTTCATAAGCTAATAAACAAAGATATTGAGCATGTCGACACATGTACCAGACCTTCCGAAAGCTCAAAAAAAGTATCAGACATTCGGTCCGACAACCAGTCAAAACATGCCGGAACGAAATAAAAATTGCCCGACCAAAAATTCATTCACGTATGTATAGTCTATAGTGTACATTATACATGAATACAATAGTGTGTTTTCGTGATCTCACACAGCAAAAGTAACTTGCTCACCTTTTTTAATTGTTGTTAACACACATAACACACAATATACAATACATTTAATTAATATCAAACTACGAGATGACAACGCAAATCCGAAACACCTATCCGAATTTTACTGTTCACGAGACATACACACATTCTATTTACATTTTGTATGCACATGTTGTTCATGTAAAACCCGTGGTTAGCTAAAAAAGCCCGCGAAAATTATGCTGACAATCACAATGTCACGTCATTAGCATGGAAAGCGTGGACGTTACAGTAATGACTGTGATATAAAAAATGTGTAGCGCAAAGAACTGTGAAATCTTTACTTTTGTGCAAAACAATTCGGTGTCTATAAAATCGCAAAGGATGTGCAAATTGTATGTGTCATATTTTTACTCAGTCTAGATCTTTTGTAGTCACCATTTATTTTACCTCTAAAACGCGAAAGCAGTAACGCGGTATCGATAACGTTGTTGTCGTGTACGTTAGTATTGATCTATCACTTACAGTGACGGTGAACACCCACCATGTGGACAGCGTAAAGCACGTTTTTCACGACCCACAGCTGTTTGAAATTAGGCTGCTAATTAAAGGGACTGCAGTGAACGGACGTTGCATAATGTAAGCTGGTGACGTCAAGCTGTTACACATTGATGTTGCGCGGGTCGTGTTATTGTTTGTCGCATATCACGAGTTTAAATAAAAAAGTAGCGATTAAGGTGCGAAAATTCGAACCAAACGCGGGATTTATTAACGGCAGTTGGGGTAATTCTTAGATAATCAATAAAGAGCATGAAAAAAAATCATATTCAGATCCACGGCCGATTCGCAAAATGCGGATCACGATATAGCGGAGCTCTATCCAATTGCTCCGATATTAGGTATTTTTAATCCAGTTACATAATAAATTATATCAATAAGTCTTTAAAAAGTTGTCGGACGGTAGGACCGATTCTTAGTTAATAAATATCGGACCCACTCAAAATTTGCCGGTCATGTCCGTCGGACCGACGGTTTTCGGGAAGTCTGATGTACAATAACTGGTTTTCATGATTTGTTATATCTAATTTCAACATACCACTCTTCTGTGAACTCATAATTCCATTCAAATTATCGTACTGGTAATCACAACATGAGGTTACATTCCACTAAGAATCACAACCTTAGAGAGGAATTAGGAATATTGTCATTTCAACATCCACTCCTTTTTCTGTAAACATCCCACTTTTTTTTCCTTTTTTTTCTGTTCCTATTTTTAAATAATTTTTGTACTACACTCAAAAAATATCTACTGTGACAGTTTTTGTTCCAAGAACATTGAGTTAGCTAGTCTTTTTGCACGTTAGTATTTTCAGCTGATTTAATCATATTATAACTCCGTCACAAACTTAATAAACAGCATATCCAGATAACGACTTGACAATACCTTACAATTATAAGAATAAAACCATGATCTGTGAAACTGTCAAAGAAACTATGAATTTTTTGGCACACCACTTGTTTTTATTACCATATTACAGTCAAAATGTAGATCCGGTTAATGAAATTATTTGTTTACTAAATTAAATATCCTGAACTGACAGTCTTCATGTGATGTACATTCAAATGTTCTGAGCAAATAAATGTAAATAGACAAACTGTTACAAATTGCTATTACCAATTACCACTACTTTTTTTTAAAGCACATCATTTTTAAAGCTAAATGTTATTGTACCAAGTAGAACAAAATAACAAAGTTAATAAATCCACTAGCAATTCAAATGATGTATCAAATTTAAATATAGGTATAATATATACATATTGTATGATCCATAACTTAAAATGTCTGAACTTTCCAACTCCATAAAATATTTATAACACCAAATGTCAAATTCAAGAGTTTATGCTAATCAACATGTTCATCATCTACAGACACCTGTTTCACATGAACTTATCAAACTGTTAGCCCAAATTGATTTTCAAAATATGTAACTGATAAAATTTCAATACAGGAATTAAGGACGATAAGTTCCACCCATTTACCGGTTTTATAAGCATTGCACTTTAATTCAAGAAACTCAGAAAGACGTTCACTTTATGTTTATACTTTCAAGTGATCCCTTTCAACATTAACACCACGGCAGATTATTTTCTAAATTAAAATTCACACAAGTTCGGCACTGAATAATAGATGTTTGAGTATGCAAATGAAACTAAATCCAGCAAATGTTTATAAACCAGTGCATCGATTCCTTTTACAATCGACAGCTCTTGATTAATCAAATATTAGTTTAAAAAGAGCAATCTGTAAAACTGCGGACCTAACAGCACACTTGAAGCCAATTAAATGCTATGTGATATAGATATTTGATACCCATCCAGGTTTTCTGTTTGTACAAGACCATAATCGCAAAGACAATGGCCAGGGTCAAATGCATAGGTATACATTCATAGTTAGCATATTGTAAACTGTACCCACCATCAGATAATCATAGTTCTAATCTAAAACTGAGATCATTAGAATACATGTCTGGCTGTATTTTCTAATACAAATGAGGCGCGTCGTGGGAAAACCGGGTTTAATGTATGTGCGTAAAGTGTTGTCCCGGATCAGCCTTTGCAGTCTGCACAGGCTAATCCGGGATGGCACTTTCCGCCTGCAGAGGATTTATGTTTAGTAAAGACTTCCTTTTAAACAGAAAATACCATAAAAGCGTAAGTGCCATCCCAGATAAGCCTGTGCGAACTGCACAGGCTGATCCGGGACAACACTTTACGCACATGCATTAAGTCAGATTTTCCCACAACGTGCCTCAAATGTATAATTTTAAAGCACATACAAGTTATATACTGAACCAAAAAATAAATATTCGTAAAGTACATGCCGAATTGTCACGGTTATATAAGACTAGGAGCTCACACACATAAATACATGTGGTTGTGGTAAAATCGTTTTACTTTGCAAAATTGACGAGTTAATCCCAGTAGATTCATAAGACAAACTTATACAACAAACACAAGATTTCAGTCAAATCTATTCAAACGATAAAAATTATCTACATTCAAACTTACCAAAAGTTGTATTTTTTGACTCAGTATACATTAACAGAAAACATCATAATGGTAAAATAATCGTGTCTCAGTTTACGGTCTACGAAATTAGCAAATCAGTCGAGCAAGCCGAAATTCTTATATTATTATTACTTGAGAGCAAGAATACATAACAAGCCTGTCTCTTAATTCATTAGTGCAGGCCATATGGGTTGGTGCTAATTTCAACCACTTGGTCCATATTATGTAGGTGTTTGTAAAACGCAATTTCAAATAATGATTTGGTAAGATATACAAATTAAGAAAATGGGATTTCACACACAGGGTTAAAATAAACAACTACTGAACAACTAGATGCCTGTTGGCAACATGTCGAGCCCATTGTGAAGAAAGCAACTAATATTGTAATTATTTTAAAATCTCATTTTCTAACAAGCAGATCTTCTCCTTTGACCTCTAAGTGTGACCTTGACCTTTGAGCTAGTGACACAGGTCTTGCGTGCGACACGCATCTCCACATGATGAACTTTTTTTAGGCAAGTTATTTTAAAATTGCCTGATGAATGATGAAGTAACAGTCCGGACAAGCAGTATTATGCCCATATATGACCTTTGACCTCTAAATGTGACCTTGACCATTAAGCTAGGGACACAGGCCTTGCGCGCGACACGCCGTCTCCACATGTTAAACATTTATGTCAAGTTATTTTAAAATGGCTTGACAAATGAGGAAGTTACAGTTCGGACAAGATCAGACGGACGGACGCACACACACCGAACTGCCATTGTGACAACTAAGTCAAGCTGACTGCAGGGGGGCTAGAAAAAAATAATATACAACTAGAATTTCCAATAATTCAGCTGTGAATTTCTAGCTATTCTGATTTGAAATACAGAACTGTATCAAACAATTTTAGTTAGTATGTTTAGTCTAATTTTACAAAGACAAACCAAAAACCAAAATCACATAATTGTAGGCAAAATGACTGAGGCAATTCCTTCTCAGTGTTGTTTTGACGAAATGTTTAGACATAACACAATTTGTGACAATAACTTTGGTGAGTTAAATCATTATGTTTTCAATCAGTGACAATAAAGCAGAGGGGATGGTGAGAGAGGGGAAACGTCAATCAACATCACACAGTGAGAGGGTAACGGGGGTGGGGTGGGTGGGGGGTGAAGGGTGCCACTCTTGCAACTCTAGAACTTACGAAAAACCTTCTTCGAAGGACTTTTCGATGCGTGGGTAGGAGGACTTTTATACACTGATGGCGTATAGGTGGTGGACTTCCTACTGGTCACATATTCAGTTTTCAGAGACACTTTAGACTCCGTGGGCGTGATATTCTCAAGTGAGTCACACTTTTCTAGCACAGTTTTCCGGGATGTGGGGGTAAGATAACCAGAGGCGAGAGACATCCCCCCTCTAGCTTTCCTGTACGTGTTTCCACCCAACGATGCCAATGGTCGACCCCCATTCTTAAAGTCGGGCATTTCTAACATTTCTGACTCTGGTTGAAAAATATAATAATCAAACATAATAATGTTAAGCTAATTGGGCTTAAACTATTATCATTCAAAGATTGTGGTTATATGGAAAGCTAAATATATTGTGTTAACAATCATATGTGTTTATAATAGTATATTCAAATTTGTTTTATGAATCTTGTGGGAAAAAAATGACATTAAAACAATATTAAACCATTAATGATGAGACAAATTGGATGTGTCACAAACGTGGATGCGCCCACGATGCATGTTCGGACACAGACGAAGGGTGTGTCGCCAACACTAATTTTTGCCTTCAAAAGTTTATTTTCATTTAATTTCTATAGTGGAAAATAGGACAAAGGGCCATAATTCTGCCAAAATAGGTCGGAGCCAAAATTCCTTTCTTTACAATCACATTAAGGTTGTTCAGCTGTGAAAGTTTGAGGGAAATTGGCCAAGTAGTTAAAGAGGAGTTGAGTTCACATAATTTCGGGTGTATATATTCTATAGTGGAAAAAAATGAAAGGACCGTAATTCTGCCGAAATTGGTCGCAGCCTAAAAACTTTCATTTACGATCACCTACACATTAAGGTTCTTCAGCTGTGAAAATTTGAGAGAAATTCGCCCAGCAGTTAAAGAGGTGTCGTGTCCACACAATTCTATAGTGGAAAAAACAACAAAGGCCCAAAATTGGTCGCTGCCAAAATCCCTTCCTTTACGACCACCTACACATTAAGGTTCTTCAGCTGTAAAAGTTTGTATAGGCAAAAATTAGTATTGGCGACAAGCCCTTTGTCTGTGTCCAAACATGTGTTGTGTGGGCATCCGTATCCGTGTCTGTGACACATATAGTTTTACTTGTTTGATTTCTTGCGAATGCCTATTTGGAAAAACAGCCTAACAGTCATAAGGTATCAAGGAATTTAGTGTTCTTTCTAGGGATGGCAACGAATATTTGAATAATGAAAAATATTCAAATATGTTTTAGGTATTCAAATACTTACCTTTTGATTAATTAAAATTTAAAAAACATACAAATACAGAATATTATGTCAATACTAGCCTCTAGTACGCAGGTTAGGTGTCAAAATCGACCTAGCACCCTATTGTTAAGTAGATGACAGTTTGTTGTTACTGCATGTTAATCTCATTATGTAGAACCATTGTCTCTTTATCAGTAGTAGTAGATTAAAGTATCTTGTGGATGCTAGTTGGTGTTCCTGCGTACATGTACTCTGAAATAACGCATCGCGTCCTTAGGTATATCCGATGGCTTGTGGTTCTCTGAACACATATGTATATACGTGTATTGGCTGCTGTTTTCTAGCCATAAGTTTGTAGTATATAAATATCGCACAGTTAAGTATTTTTAACATTACCATAACAATAATTACTGCATCCGACGATCGAATATTCGAAAACTTTATCAATAGAATATTCGAATATCAATGTTGGTATTCGTTGCCATCTCTAGTTCTTTCTGACTGCAGTTTAATAATTTAATTAATAATTGAAGCATAAAATAGTCTACCGCAATAGCCTGATTCTTATAGAAGAACAAACTATGATGCAAAAGTAATTCATAGCCAGTGCAACACTAAGGTTTAAGTAGTATGTTACTTGTAGATAACAAATCTTTTGATATTCATGAACAAATAACAGAACAGCTACAAAATGTAAATTTTAAAAGGCAAATTTTCATTCTTATGTACAGAAATAAAGAATGATGGATACATTTGTACAACAAAAGCATTCAAATGGACACATATCAGAAAGGGTTCTGTAGATAGACAGAACTCAAGTAAACAAAACATGTAATTCTAGATCAAGTTCAGGTATGAACGATAATGAAAGGTTAGGTTCAATTCCCAACTCAGAAAATATTTGCCAGTCTTCAGATTAATTGTTTTAATCCATTACCACGAATCCTTATGCAATCATAGTAAACAGGTGAAATTTCCACTAGCCTGACTATATACATTACTCAATTTCTACTAGCCCGAATCAGGCCTTTTTCTACTGCTCTCACGGGTCCGATAGTCGGACCCGTTCCCAATGCCAAATATGCATAATTTTTCCCAATTCTGACCCAAATATTCCCAATTGTAGAAAAAACCTGTTGTTGTTTTTTTGAAAATGAATGTGAAAATACGATTTTTCAATACATTACAGCCGATTTTATAACAGTGGGCTTTACATTTGGATATCCTCTAATTTTATCGCTGACATTACTTACAAGGGGAGAACACTCTAATATGTGTAATAAAATGGGTAACACAAAGAAAAACGATTTGTTTGTCCTCTATCATGATGAAATTTAACATGAATTATGGGCAAATATTTTGTTATTTACACAAGTGATGTGTCAGTTAAAGAAGGATTTAAATATAAGGAGGTAAATATTTATTTTCAAGTTATCACATATTTTCGCGACCTACGTAGTGTAAGCACTACACAATGTTTACTAACATTAAAACTAAATCATGTAGACAGTAGATCCCACAATTTTATTATGGCAATGTTGGTCAGATTTGGTGATGCTTTTTTTATAAATATACACATAGTTATAAGTAATGAGACATGCATATGATTACAAACTCTTGGTTGCACAGCTTGCTTAGGTATTTATCACAATTTAGAGTTAAATTAAAATTATTAGTGCTGTTAAATTCTTTTTTATTTATTTAAAACTGTATATTTCTTCATTATACTTACGATTTAGCAATACGAATTTTTCCCAATTTTGACAATTTTACGTCGTGAATTTCCCAATTTAACCAAGGTACTTTTTCCCAAAAAGGTCAGAAAAAGGCCTGCGAATTACATTTCACTAGGCCCAGGCTGTCGGGCTAGTGGTTAGCATGAAGACAGCTCATAATATTGAACTTATAAACTAGGTGACAGAGGTTGAGTTGTACTTGAACTCGGAAACCTTTCAATAATGTCAATCTTTGAAACAGAATACTATTTACAAGGTTTCCAAAACTGAAACTCCAAAAATACTCTGCATTACTTTAATGGCGTAACGATACGTTTGTAGATACGTTTACCTTCTAAATTCAATAAGCATACATGAAATTATAAACTGGACTTCACACCTACGCTCTATTCAAAGAACTATTACGGGGCTTTTTCTAGGCATCTTGGAACCATCTTAAGGTGACTTGATAATTCCTGACATTTTGAAATCCATTCAATTAAGAACTTGAACCTTAAAAAGATCCAGTGAGGCAAAGAAAATAAACGATAGTGTGTTTCCGGCAACGGTCTCCAAAAAGTTAGTTAGGTAGTTTGGAACTGAGTTTGTGTTTTTTTAACTTTAGTTTAAATACACATTTCAGTAAAAATAAAACAATGAAAATTATCTATGTGACGAATACGGATTTCACAGAAAACAATCGTCGTTAAAAAATCTAGGTTCGGTGGGTTTTTGCTAGGTAGAATCGGGTTGCCCGAAACACAGTAATTTTTGTTGGGCCTGAGACACCATGAAAATGCCCTGCCTTAAATTGTACAGGTATAACAAGGTAGCATGCACTAATTTACATGGGAGCATGCACTGAACTGTTGGCTGTCTACTTACTGTCTAGCAGTTTGGAATCTGAACCTCTGGATTCTTTGGGACGTTTACGAACATGAGCTGACCCTGAGATGGGTGAAGATGTTCAATAGATGAGAAATGATAATGATAATTTTATACAGTGATATACTGTTACAAAAACAGTACATTCCATTGATTATAATTAAACAATCAATAATTAAATGCCTACGCTGTGTAGGCCCCTTGATCAGAATAAACAGAGAGAGAATTGCCTGGGGCACATAACGGGCATTTGAATGCACAATATTAGGGACACACTGGCGCTAATTAAGGGCAGCTTGGCGCTAGTGAAAAGGTGGTTTGGCGTCCCGTCAAGCCATTCAGCTATAGATATAAAACTTTAAATTTACGCTTTGCTATTTTATTAGAAAGAATGAGTCCTAAGAAGGCCCACCAAATGGACAATTATCAGAAGCACCCGTTGTTGATACAATTCTTGACAATACTAGAGCTTTATTTATTTTTATCTCAGTGTAGAAAAGAAATACTTTCCAGAATTTAAAAGCAATGCTCTCAAAGACTTGACCAATTCGACTCAAGTGTTATTGGATGAAATAATTATGTTCCATAGTGCAGACACGCAATAATTAGTTATATTGACAAATGAAATTAATAATCTCTGATGTAAATAGTGCAAACGACTAAATGACATAATTATTTGCTGATATCTTTTGCCTTAGATCCCACATTTACTCAAAGCATATATGTCAGCATTTCCTTTATGTCCCATAATCATCAATAAGTAATTGTTTTTGCCAACTTCAAACTACAACAATGCCTACATTATTAAATACATGTGACTGTGAGTGTGTCTATGATTTTTACCAAGAAAAACTTAGATTTGAACTTAAAGGCACACATCATGGAATTTTTTAGCAGTGAAATTAAAAAATATATATGAAATCTTTAATATTTTATATTAACAAGTTATGAATTTAACAAGTTACATATTGTAAGCACTTAAATGATTTAATGAAATCCATTTGTGAAAATATGATTTTGAGCAATTTAAAACATGTATTAAATTATGGAATAATCTATAGTTCCATCTAGGACATAGGGTATATCTGTGTACCTAAACAAATTAGAACAAAAGCTGGTTGTGAAACAGTTATGCCCCCTCTAGGTTGAAAGTATTCGAATATTTGATTAAATTATTGTTATTTGAATAGTTAAAACGCCATTCAAATATTCGCAAATTTATATTAGATTGACCCCATTTCATTTGTCAGACAGGGATATTGAATATACGGGTCTGTGTCGGCAGTCAGTCGTATAGTCGCCAGTAATACACAATAACATCGGACAAGATAAAGCCATAATGTTTCACTTAAATGGTAAATAAACTTATGAAAAGATGAATTAAAAATAATTACTGAAGTGCGATCACACATTAAGCAGTCATTATAGCGCATTATTGCCGAAAATTGTTGCTCAAATTTGCTGATAAACATAATTATGCTTATTGACACGTTTCCAACAATATGTGCATTGCAGATTATTGCAAACATTCTAGATTAAGTCATGTTAAGTAAATAAAAAACTTTTAGATGTATTTTATTAAAAAACACTTCATGCAAGACTTTTAGTTGCTTATGTTCAAATTCATTAACACATTAATAGGATAGTGTAATTTATTAAGGAATAATTTAGTTATCAAGATCACGGCGATAATCGGTAATCTTTATTAAAATGTCATACAAAATGTTCACATTGTGTCGAATTGGGCACACAGCTTAAAATAGTTAATATGAATCTATGCAGTTTGGTGAAGACCTGATGAAAACTGTTGAACTTAGAGAACGGAAACGAAAGTGGTCTAACGACGGACCGATGGACGGACCGACATTAGCGAACAAATATACCCCGCCATCGTCGATGGTGGGCATAATAATTAGAGACATTATAACATCTTCATCTACATTAAAATTACATAACACTGCACATTTGATCACAAAATAAACACAAACCTGTTCTGGTAAGGGGCGATCTGGTCTTGTATCGTTTCGTACCAGCGTCATTTGTTGCATCATCAAAATCATCACTGTAGTTGTCGTCGCTGCGATCAACGTAGGGGGAATCGTGATATGGACTGGTCCCTCGTTCACCCATTTTGGCCAGGTCAGTTAGACTGGTTACTCAAGATCGTCTCTATCCAATGTTACGCACGCCGCATGCTACTCAGATACTGAAAGGGCAAAAAATAACATGTGCCAAACTTGATGACCATGACATGAATATTTTGTATGCCTGCACAGATTTAAATGGTAACTAACAAAACAAGGATTCTAACTTTATGTCAATCGTTTCAGTTTTATTTCTTTCAAATGGGTGAGCGGCCAAAGTCTTTTCAAGTTTTATAATTTTCAGAGTGACCATTATGCTAATAAAAATGATTTCAAACTCATTTTTAATTGTTAATATTTATAAAAAAATAAAGTGACAGACAATAAAAGCAAAACATATAACTGTGTCATAACGGTGTTAACAGAATACACTTGAACCACAAGCAACAACAAAACAAAATATATAACTGTGTCATAAGGATTCTAACAGAATACACTCAAACCACAGCAACAACAAAACAAAATATATAACTGAGTCATAAGGGTGTTAACAGAATACACTCAAACCACAGCAACAACAAAACAAAATATATAACTGAGTCATAAGGGTGTAAACAGAATACACTCAAACCACAGGCAACAACAAAACAAAATATATAACTGAGTCATAAGGGTGTAAACCGAATACACTCAAACCACAGGCAACAACAAAATATATAACTGAGTCATAAGGGTGTTAACAGAATACACTCAAACCACAAGCAACAACAAAACAAAATATATAACTGAGTCATAAGGGTGTTAACAGAATACACTCAAACCACAGGCAACAACAAAACAAAATATATAACTGAGTCATAAGGGTGTTAACAGAATACACTCAAACCACAGGCAACAACAAAACAAAATGTATAACTGAGTCATAAGGGTGTTAACAGAATACACTCAAACCACAAGCAACAATGGCACATCTGAAGCAACAATGGCACATCTGAAGCAACAATGGCACATCTGTTGAACAATCCTCTTGTTTGAAAGCATGTTTACCCTTGACTAAATGCGTTTACTACTCATCCAGTCAATTTCCAACAACATAACACATAAACATTACAAAACTTTCCCTGTATCAACACGAATGTAGACTTGTAGAAGTCAGTAGTAATATACTATGCATATCTAATATACGATGTATTAAGTAGTTTGCCTCCATACGCCTCCATACAACCAGTTTTCATCCAACACTTAAGATGGTTGTCTGGTTTAGAAAAATCATCCGTTAACTAAATTAGACACAATATTCAGTATATCATCAACATTCTCCAGCTTATGTAGGGTTTGAAATGTCTATTTTCTCATTTCACATGAAAATCAATAGCACTTCATAGCACACCAACAAACACCAAGAACAATTCCAATAAACAATAACGCAATCACTCGTGCAAAAAGGCCTTATTGAGGTTCTTTTAATCATTTATGATTTATTCGCGAGTTCTTGAATGTGCAAAAAGGCCTTATTGAGGTTCAAGGCCTTATTGAGATTCAAGGCCATATTGAGATTCAAGGCCTTATTGAGGTTCAAGGCTTTATTGAGATTCAAGGCCTTACTGAGATTCAAGGCCATATTGAGATTCAAGGCCATATTGAGATTCAAGGCCATATTGAGATTCAAGGCCTTATTGAGGTTCAAGGCCTTATTGAGATTCAAGGCCTTATTGAATCTCAAGGCCTTATTCAGGTTCAAGGCCTTATTGAGGTTCAAGGCCTTATTGAGATTCAAGGCTTTTTTTCAGAGCCTGGGAATGGGTTCTGGGGAAAAATATTGCAAAAAAATTGGTAAAGGGGAACAAAAAACCCAGGACTCATGGTGTATACAGTAAAGTCAAATTTTGGGGAAAAGTGCATGATTTTGAAGAAATAATGCTAGAGGGATGACACCTCTATATATTCGAGCCCTACTAAATGCGGAAAAAATCCAGACGATAGGAAATTTCAGTTAAGTTCCAATGACTGACATAGCGCAGGCATTGATGTATGGCTCATAATACTATGAAGAGGCTGTAAATGTATGGAAGTGCGTAAATTGTTTATTTCAGTGACAGGAGCATACATTTTCTAAACAATTATATTATAAAGGATAACATTTTTCCTTTGCCCTGTTACATAACGTTAATCTTAGAAGTTGCATGATTTGTTTAATGTTTGTTTTTTTCTAGTATCAAAACAGCACTTGAAGACCATACTGTGTGCATCAAAATATAAACAATGAAGATTTTTACATTATTATTTATAGACAGCTGGAACATGTACTTAATTCCACATTATATATCACCAAAGAGTTTAGTGCCTGTCCAATGAAAATTGCTGTTATAGGAATGGCACCGATTTGATACTATTGTTATGTAAAATTAAATGTGACAATGTTTTTATGCAAATCTGAACAGACAGCCCTGAGACAGTACTATTCTGAAAGGATTTTCACATTCACCTCACGTAATTACATGGTTATTTAACTTATTGTGAATAGTTTGCAATATAATTTACATACATGGACTATTAAGTAAGACAGTTTGGATGATTTAGAAATTTAAATCTACAAACAATTGCATTTTTACAAGAATACTGCTATGCATCGCCGTGTTTTTCTGCTATGCTGTAAGTAGTGTGTCATTTCTACTGGTCATTTGCGTAGAACGATTGTGAAACTTACATTTCACTATTTCACCCTTTAAACAGTATACCTCTAAGCCCTTTAAAAGCAACAGCATCACCGTTTTTGCGAAACCAAAGGTAATCATTGTTTACAGATGCTTATGTCCAGTTTGCATCAGATTCACACAATGACATCACATTCAAACCACTGTTCTAGTCGTTCTACAGTCTGCGCGAAATGCTTTTGAAAGTACAGGCCATTCGGGCTTGTGGGTTAAGAAATTTCATAGGCCCGAATGAAAATCTACAGGCCCGAAGCAGTTTTGAAAAATTTATTCATAAAACAACGGATTAACATGTTTTATGTTCATTTAGACAACAATCATTTCAATTTGAATGTGTCCTGTATTTCAATAGACAGAACACTTTTACGTTTTTTTTCATAGTCAGCTGGTGTTTGCGTTTTACATTTATTTTTTACTCCAGGTTTGGCACCCGCAATGTACTTCAAGTTCAATTGACATTGCTAATGTAAACAATGGACTGCTACTCAGTTTGTTTTTCCAAAAATACGATCGAAAAATGGAAACGGTAAACCAGTCAAATCATGAACTTGTAAGGGTAAAACCCGGTACACGGAGCATTTAACAGTTGAAGAAGATCCTAAATATTTACATGACATTTTTAATAGCTTTCAAACCGATATGATAAGTTCTTGTCGTTAATAAAACAATATATATATTATATTTTTATATACCTACTACAATTCTGTTTCAAATAAGGTGATGAATGCATACCGTTAGACAGAGGACGCCGAAAAAAAACACCGGGAAATTGGCTCCGGACAATAGACGCATGGTTGATGTTAACATGTATATCGGTATATTTAGATGTTATTGACAATAAAAAACATAGAAATATCATTGCCAAAATACGCCTATCATCACATAAATTGTTGATTGAAACTGGCAGACATTATAACATTAGCAGAAACGAAAGAAAGTGCACTTTATGTAATCTTAACGACTTAGAAGACGAGTATCACTTTATAGTTAAATGTCCGTTTTATTTAGAAGAAAGAACCAAATACATACCAACATACTTCTCAACAAGACCAAGTATGCACAAATTTTTGAAACTTGTGAATAGCAATAATAAAGGAACGCTTAGGAAGTTAGCTATTTACTGTATAACATGCTTTAAGAAAAGAGATAATTATATGTTTCTCTAACTCAAGGTTTGTTAATGTCATTTATGTACAGTTTATTAAGAAATGAATGTATTTGTTGCCTGTTATCATTGTTTTTCCTCAAACATGTGTTTATATACCAAATCAGTTCATTATATACTACCACACAACACCCTCACGCATACTATATCTCCCCCTACCTTACACACGCACACACACACACACACACACACTCACATAAACTCACACAAAGACTGCTACTCGTGCAACATACATAGACATTTCGACAGCATATATGCCATTAGGGCTGTCTAAATTTTGTTTTCGTTTTAGACTGCCAAAAAAAATGGCATCCCATATTAAAGACTCGTTAAAGTTAATACATACGTACCCTTTATGGCAATCTAGCATGTACTAGGTTGCCCTAATTAAAGGGTTTATGTTGTAGCGAAGTTCAAGTATAAATATACGACGTGTCAAAAATGCATGCATACATATACTCACACACACACACATGCACGCACACACACGCACGCATGCGCGCACGCATGCACGCACGCACACACACACACACCTTTTACCCATACAAGCAGATTATTAGATCCATTGTTCATGAATTGTGTATTAGATAAATATGCTATTATTTACCGGCTCTGTGATTACTAATATTTTATTATTTATTATTATTTATTATTTATTATTTCCACGCATGTCTGTCTTATTATGAATTTGGTCAACACGATGAGCTGTAATATGCTTAAGTGAATAAATATTTGTTGTTGTTGTTGGTGACGTAGAAAGGTCGCGCATGCGCTATATCGTAGTACACTTTTCTAAACAGAAACCAGAGTACTGTGAAGTGTTTACGTGAATTAAAACGTTTTTTTTTTCAAACATACTTTTTTTTTTATTTACAAAACGTACACGCCCGTCGGGCGTTCAGCATCGAATATTTTACACGCCCGATACGATTTCTATACGCCACGGGCGTCGGGCGTGTGGCATTTCGCGCAGACTGGTTCTACCTTTTGGTCTAGTTTTATTCTATGAAGTATGTTCACATGGGCCTGTGTTTAGTATTTTAAGCCCCCCTTATAAGATAACTCTGTGGAACAAGTTTTATTTCACTTTTTCTTTTCCAATTATTTCTAATATAGCAAAGTAAGTCCAAAAGGAGACATCCCATGTCTTGCCTCGTTCGCCATTTTTGTAAATACATGTATGAATAGCTCTTTCAAAAACGGCGGGAAAATTTCCTTGTACATGTCGTGCCTACATGCGTGTATGTTAACAACGTATTGTACAGAGAAACTATTATCTGCAGTAACTGTTTTTACACTTAAAGGTTTACTTTAAAGATTATGTAGAAGGAAATGCAGAACATTTGTTTGTGGACCCGGCCTAAAAAGCCCATGGAATTTTTAGTCTTTTAAGATATGTTTAAATGTTTCTGAGCTTTGTAAACGTTTTTTTGGTCAAACATGACATGTATCTGTTTAAAGGTGTAAACGTATTAGCATTATTTACCACCACAATGTTCTTGTAGCACTAGTCATGACCGTATATAAAAATTTGTTGCACAGCTTATTAATAAGACTAAACCTGTATCTAACACAGAGCCTGACAAAACAAAATGTTTCAATTAAGAAAATTTAAATTAGTTGACAACTTGACATATGGTTGTACTGTAAACAACAATAATTAGAGAAAAGAAAATTCAATTAAATAGTTACATTAAAACTTGATAATATATCATGTTTACATTGATTGTTTTACAATACAGCAACTGTATATATCTAAACATGTTAACTCACGGCAAGAAGCTGAATATAAAAATATAAACTGAATATTTTAAACAATTACTCCACCCACTTTTTCTTTTCGTCAAAATGGAAACAGGTTTGATCAAATGCAAACTGTGCAAATACCTTTACAAAAAAATATCCTTTTAGGACCACTATAAAATATGTGGGCAGTTACATTTATACGAATAAAATAAAGTACAGCATATATACCTCTGAACATTAACAACCCAAAATGTCCATACATCAAAATTTCGCCTAAAAAATGCGTGTATTCACCGGTACGCGTTTGTTTACTTCCACAGCAACAAGCGAACCTACACAGATATTGGTGACGTCATACACATTTTACGCACCCGGAAGCTTTCAGTCGTCACCAGTTTTCGAGTGTGTAAAGATACTTTTAGTGTTGTACATTTTTGCAGACAATTTCTGCTTTCATACAAAATGGGAGACGCTACGATACGATATTATTATTCCTCTGTCACAGGCAATGCCAACGTAAGTATATCGATCGTTTTTAATGACCAGTTTTTGACGAGAAAAACTCACAGAACTTCAGAAGCAGAATTATATTCATAGCTGCATGATTCCTTATATGGAAGTGACAGCTGCTGTGCGATCGTTTCCTGTGCGTGCGGTTTTAATGGTTAATTTGTTATTGATGCGTATATTTTCAAATTAGTAAATGTAAAACTCTTTGGTGCAATGCATGTTCAGTTATATTTTGAACTCCTAGTTTTTTTCCCCGAAAGGGGAATTGTACTGGTAGTGGGGCCCTTCAGGATGGGAGAATCGCGTTGTTTGGGAAAATTTTAAAACTAATAATTTAAAACAGATTTAATACTTGTCTCTGCTTTACCCTTTACTGACTTATCCCAGTTGTTATTATAATAAATGAAATGAAATTAAATCAAAATAATGTACAAAACTTTGAGGCTTAAACAACTTTTGAAGTAGTTTTGATAACCAGCATTTTCCTGAGAATTTTTTTTAGGCGCCCCGGTCCCGGGAAGGATGGGTTAACATAGGAAGGAATATCTTCTCCATACTTCGAAAATTGTGTATATTATAATATGCTTTGTTCATGCAAAATCGGCGGGATAATGTCCTCGCGCATGTCGTGTTTATGAGCGTCAAATGTAAACTACCTGCTATAAACAGCATTACTTTCTGCGGTAACTGTTTTAAAGATTAACGGGTATGCTGTAAATAATACTTAAATTCACACAAAGGTGTGAAGTTTTCGATAGAACGAACTTGGCTTTTTTCACTCTTGATGAGCATGGACCCGACATAAAGCAGCCGGTGCAATTTTGAGTATTAAAATACCGTTTAAATAAATTCTTAAACCTTACTGAAATTGCTATAAATGCAATGCGAAAATCCTTTATAACATTTTAAATAATGTTTTAAATGATTAACTTTGAGAATTTACTAGAGAAATCTCATTTTCGATGCAAACATTTTAGGGATAAAAAAAGCGAATTCTCAGTGTGAAAGGTCTGAGCAGAGTGAACAGGAACAAACAAATTGCGCGAGAGTTAAATTTCAAGAGACAATTATAAATTTATTAACACATTATTAAAATCTTATTATTTACATCCCTAAACTAGTCATTAATTGAGTAGAGGCTGTGTGCAAGATGGCAAACTCAGATTGTTCGGCATGTCTCTGACCTACCTTGGATACAATATTAAGCGCCGGGGCATCTTTCGACTGCATCGATCTTATTGGCCCCACAGCTGCGTAACTTAGCAACAAATTGATAACTGAGATGACAAGCGCTTGCATAATATGAATAGTCTGCATTACCAATTATAGGTGCAGCAAAATATACTGTCCTGACTGATAGGAAATTTTCAAGCGCACCGGGGACTCAGATTTTGATTTTCAAGCGCCGCAGCATCTATTAACTGCATTGATCTAATTGGCATAGTTTATTGCCCCTATAGAGATCCCACTACTGCGAAATCTAGCAACAAATTGATAATTGAGATGACATCTGAATGACCATTGTAAGTACAGCAAAATGTACTGATCAGAAATTATCAAGCTCCCCTGGGACTCTGATTTCAAAATTCAAGGACCCCGATAACCAGGGACCGATAAATGGCCTGTGCCACACAGTGAAAAGCACTGTTGGTAACAATACACAATAATCAGGATTTTTTAAAATCTACTTCAGGAGGTGAATTGTCTGTAAAAATAGGGGGGGGGGACACTAATCTGTATATTTGGTTTGTTGCTCTCTATTTTCAATGTGTAGGTTGTTGCCTCATGCTAAAAGACACTCATTTAGCAAATGCAAAAATTTACAGTATTTAAATGCTGCTGAATTTCTCTCCAATTATTTTAAAATGCATGTATTGATTGCTGATTGTAGCAAGTTTAATTTATAAACTGTCTAAGTCTTACCCAAAAGCAAGAACTAACTGAAATGATGAAAATTAGCAGGGCTTTCATTAACTTTTGAAATCTGGAAGTTTGAACTTCCTAGCCTCTGATTTTGGAAGTTTTGCTCATAATATTTGGAAGTTTTGACAGTATTGCGTGACATAAGCAGGGTGTTCGTTTGACCCGAGCTCCCAGGTTTTGACCCGTGATTTTCATGGAAAAAAAATTTCTGATTTGTTCATCCTAACATGATGAAACCTCCATGGCTGCAATTTTGGAAGTCCTGAAACTTCCATGGTTGCAATTTTGGAAGTCCTGTGACAAAAACTGGGAGTAAATTACTCCTAAATATCCCTTAATGCAAGATCTGAAAATCAGAAAATAAATAAGTACAACACAATGTTCATTCTTTTCATTTATCTATCTGATGTCTTATTCAAGTTATTGAACAGTTTGTTTCTCTCTCAAGTTTTCTCCTAATCAACTTAGTTACTTATTATTTATGTTCCCCTCATACCCCTTGTGAAAAAGTATACATTTTTCCCCTGCTTTTGCAAAAAAAATCCATCCAGAAATAGGGAAAAAAATAACCCAGATTATATCGCATCATAACCAAAACTATTTAAAAAATTATTTAAATCTCAAGGGTTGTACTTTATTTTGATTTCTTTTACTTTCAAAAATGCTCATAAAATAATAATGTTGAGAAGAATGACATGCAGAAATAATGTACATTCTGTATAAATGTATGAAGCTCAGTCAAAGTGCTGTTTAAAAAATATATTTGAGGCATGTCGTGGGAAACCCAGGCTTAATACATGTGTGAAAAGTGTTGACCCGGATAAGCCTGTGTAGTCTGCACAGGCTAATCTAGGTCGGCACTTTCCGTCTACAGTGTTTAGAAGAGACTTCCTTGAAACAGAAAATACCATAAAAGTGGAAAGTGTCGTCCCGGATCAGCCTGTGCGGGCTGCACAGGCTAATCTGGGACGACACCTTAAAGCACATGAATTAAGCTTGGGTTGCATTTGAATAATAATATATGCCAAACTGTTTAGGCACATGCAAAAACAATATTCCATTGGCCTTGTTTTCTCAAATGCCTACCTTCCTGACTTACATATGGGGTTGATTGCGAAGGTATTGTATCTGATACAGAAAAGTTAAAGAGATGCAACAGTTTCATGCTCAACTGTTGACATGTACATGTTATTAATTAATAAGTAATTAATATGCCACAGACTCACAGTATATGTAATTGATTGGTAACACTGTATCATGTATTGATGCATACACAGTATGTGAGTAGTTACAACAGATCAATCATTGATAAAGAAATAGGTAATATAACAGTTGTGATTGTTTGTTGTATGTAGAGTTGGTATGTCGGAAGTTTTTTATTTGATCAGAACAGAATAATGCTTAATTGACAATTGATGGTTTTTTGGTGCTCAAATAATGCTAAGTAGCTGAAGTTGTGCTAAAATGCCTGTTGTTTTGATTTTCGAAATATCCTCCCCCACTCCCAAAAAATGTCTGAAAGCATAAATGCAGAATTTGAAATTAGCACAAGCCTGTAAGCTCCTTGCACTGGTGAAGTATGAACGAGGTTTGCTGAGATTCTCAGTTTTATATTGGCGAACTTGTTTGCTCTCAAGAAATAAAATGAGAATTCGGGCTTGCTTGGCTAACTGCTAATAACTGCTAATTGCGATGACTGTAAATGTGTTTTCAAATATTGAATTGAGGCATGTTGTGGGAAAAGCGAGCTTAATGCATGTGCGTAAAGTGTGGTCCCGGATTAGCCTGAATCCGGTACGACAATTTCCGCCTACAGTGGATTTATGTTTAGAAGAGACTTCCCTGAAACAGAAAATTCCATAAAAGCGGAAAGTGTCGTCCTAGATTAGCCTGTGCAGTTCTCACAGGCTAATCCAGAATGGTACCTTCGGCACATGCATTGAGCCCGGGTTTCCCACGACACGCCTCATTTAAGTATTTGCAGTTATGGCTAACGGCAGTCGTGTTAACAGGGGGGGATAACGAATGTTTGTTTTAAATATAAACAAATCAACTGTAGCTATTATATTTCCTAGATGCGGAAACACCAGCAACACATAGAAGACATTTTGGAGGCGAGGGGTATTCCTTTTGAAAAGATCGACATTTCCGACCCAAATAATGCAGCTCAGAAGAATTTCATGCGTGAAAACAGTAAAGCTGAGTCAGGCAAAACACCACTGCCTCCACAGTTGTTTGCTGGAGACGAGTATTTAGGGGTACGGTTTTATTTTTATGCCCCCACAAAGTGGGAGGCATTAAGCATAGCACTTGTCCGTCCGTTGAGAGAAGACTTTAGCAAAAAGTTCAGCATAAAAGGACAATTCTCCTTTTGCAAAATAAGTTAGATGCATAAAGACAAAGTGGCTTGATGGAAGAAAGGCTGCATAGGGGACATTCGTGTCTGTTGACACTTTTCTAGTTTTATGTAGATGTGCTTTGTTTTCATATGTTTGAATGCATAAGTTAATAATGATGTGTAAATAAATAATTAAATCAAAGTGAAATTTAGTAATTATTATTAGATTCTGATTGATGTTTAAAGGGACTATGTCATCGAAAAGGGCCTCAAGGGGGCAATTTCTTTTTAAAAATCTGAAATTTAGATATTAATACTGGCATAATAACAGTTAACACATGGTATATATAATGGGAAAAGAGTGTACGCATTCTGAAATAGAAATCAATTTATAATATGGGTTGTGTTTGTTTGGCCCTTTTCCTGTTTACATTTTGACGTCAGAATTGTGAGCATTTTGTATAACCATAGTTAACAAACCACTCCTTACCAAGCATGATAGCGCAGTTGGTTAAAGCGCTGTCTACTGTCATTTCTTTGTATGGTTCCTAAGTCGTGAGTTCGATACCCGCTTGGGTTTTGTTTTTTTTCAGGCTTTTCTGCTAATTTGTTTTTATCAAATATCTTTTTGTGTATTATATTATTATTATTTATTAAATGCACATGTCTTGGTCAAGCACATTTCTATACCATAATATAATTTATAGTGGAATTGGAAGCCAATGTTTCGTATATATAGTCACTTTAAGTAGGTGATTTATCAAGAACTAATTTAATCTGTACTATAATGTTGTGAACACAAATTTAAAGATAATGCAATTCAAGAAGTACAATAAAAACGCCCATTCTGTATCCGAATTATGTGTATCCGAAAATAAGGTATATCCGAAATTGTGTATTTTAATTATAAACTACAAAGTTTCCATACCTTAATCTTTAATAAACTTTTAAAATGTATATGTCTGTTATATGAGTTTTGCTGAACTAAAGTTAAAATATAATGTAATACAATATGGTCACTGTGTACATTAAAATTAACTAAGTGACATCATGAACGTCAATTAAGCCAACTAACAAATAAACTTTAATTGTATTGAACTATGTTTTTTACTATGACGTTTAGCTAGATTTCATATTACTATGAATATTTTCTGTCATTATGAATGCAGCAAAGTACATAAAATTATTATCCAGCAAATGCATGTTTCCCACGAGGATTACATGCGGCTGCTATTATCAGTCTCTATAGTAACCAGACACGAGTTTATCGTGGAGAAGTACACTCTGAGATTGACACCAGAGACCGATCGGTGTCAGTAATATAACACAGTCAACAAGCTACAGCAAAAGCACTCCAATTATCGATCGATAGTGACAGGACTGGGGTCATTCACGCATCACTGATCCACCGGTGTTCGCACCTACAGTGCATTGGGGCCATAAAATGTGTGTACTGTGTATTGAACTCAGGGGATTATCACGAATTGTATAGTTGCTGGAGAAATTTAAGAACACTGGTCAGAACGATTGCTTGTTATTTCAATCGGCCTTTTTCAAACCCAATCGGTCTCAGACCGGCAAAACCGAAAATAATATGAGACGCGTCATGGGAAAACTGGACTTAATGCATGTGCATAAAGTGTCGTCCCGGATCAGCCTGTGCAGTCCGCACAGGCTGATCCAGACGGCACTTTCCGCCTTAAGTGGATTTATGATTAGAAGAGACTTCGTTGAAACAGAAATACCATAAAAGCGGAAAGTGACGTCCCGGATTAGCCTGTGCGCACATGCATTAAGTCCGGTTTTCCCACGACGCACCTCATATGATACATGATTCCCTCCTAAACGCCCCCCAAGGGCTTTACATTTACCCAAAGAGGTGCGTTTAATATGAGATCAGTTCTTGGTGTTCTGTCATACATATCATTATGTTGAAACCATTATTACAATGTATGTGACTGTGTAGCCCATTGTGAATACAGTTCTTAAATACTTCTGATATACAAAGGCACATGTCCTCATGCCTTTACATTGAGTGTTTAAAGCAAAGTGAGGGCATTAACTGGGAATGGAGGTTTAGGTGTTAGGCCATACAAATTTGATTCTGTGTTAAACTGTTTAGCGTCCCCATGATTTTTCAAAACCTACCAACCAGGCAGGAAAAAACAAACAAGTCGATAAAAAAAAAATTCTTTCACAACTTATTCATGGCAGTGGTCCAAGCTAAAGCAAATGTTTATTTGCAAAACTCTTATATATCATCTTTATTTTGCTTTATTTTGGAAACCTACATTAACACTGTATGTTGATTGTATAATTTTAATAGTTGCACACTATTTTTGCAAATACATGTATTAATTTAAAAAAAACCACCTCAATGTCAATTTTTTGTTCAAATTTTTCACATGTAAAATTTGTTTTGTTTTTTTTGTTCAGTCATCCGAAAATCTACCAGCCTGAGGACGCTAAACATAGAATCAAATTGGTATGGCCTTATTAAAGAAAGGGTGGGGGCATTTATTTGGGAAGATACAGTATATTTGTGGCGCGTCGTGAGAAAACTGGTCTTAATGCATGTGCGTAAAGTGTCGTCCCGGATTAGCCTGTGCAGTCCGCACAGGCTAATCCAGGACGGCACTTTCCGCCTACAGTTGATTTATGTTTAGAAGAGACTTTCTTGAAACAGAAAATACCATAAAAGCAGAAAGTGCCGTCCCGGATCAGCCTGTGCGGACTGCATAGGCTGATTCGGGACGACAATTTACGCACATGCATTAAGTCCGGTTTTCCCACGACGCGCCTCATTTAAGAAATAATTTTTTATTTATCGTTTTTTAGCTAATAGTCAACAGTTTAAAGTTCTAGGATTTAAATCACAAGGACTTTAGCCTGAGTGGTTTAATACGTGCTTATCAGAACTACAAACAGTTGTTTATTTATAATCCTACATGTTACTCCCTGATTTTTCTTTAGACTAAGAAACCAAATTATCGTTGTCTGACTACCCAATAAACAACACAAAAGTAGTCCCGATTCTGATCGGAGCATTATAAGTACAATGTTCTCATTACAATTGCAAAAACATTTGTCAGATCATGTTAAAATCGAAAGAATTTTGCATGATTGTTGTTTATAGACCAAAAAACAACTCTTCGTTGTTCTGATTGTGTTTTAAGTCCTACGCATCAGAATACTAAATTGTTGTTTATTTGCCTATAAACAACGATAAATCAGAAATTTTTTCTTAAATAAACAATGATAATGCAAAAATTATTTCAATTCTAACATTGGCCGACATTAATTTCTGCAATTTATATGTGAATTATACTTGGCAGTTTCGAAACTACTTTTTGCGCGTTGCTTATTGGAGATTTAACCACGGACAATTTTGTTCTTTGTCTATTGAAAACTCCATGCATGTCATATTAGAATGATTCATTTAGTATGGTTTCACTGTCCGTGTTTCAGGATTATGACAAATTCGTGGAAGCTCTTGAGGATGAACAGATTGATGCATTCTTGAAGCAGGCACCTAAGGCAGGGGTAGGTAGTGGAAAATGCCCCGTCCTTAATTTGCCCCTTAACATCCTGTCATTTCATTCTCAAAATGTGTGCCCGTCTTGAAATAGACTATAGATGCTTATGACAAAAATGAGCAGAAATGCATATTTTAGTGTATTTTAAACTGGACAATTACCAGCTTACCAATCAGATTTATCCTTAAATCCTTTCATAAATTGTTTTCAACATGATTTTCTTCTTCTTTTGTTTTCCCTTTACACATCTAAGATAGATAAGGTAAATCGCTGATATTAAAGACTTCATAATAAAATAATTCATGCACTAGCACTAGCAAGCATAAAAGAAAACTTCATAGAGTTGGAGTTTGAAATGTTTTTTACTCAGTGACAAAAGTTTTATTAATTACTCTGCAGACTGTTGTGCTTGGGCCCTGGAGTTCGTTCCATGTGACCCCTATTATGACCCCTGTTTTGGAAACAGCATCTTGAAACCTAGCCCTACTGCCGTAGTTCGTATTATCCCAGACTTTGTAAATTGTAATTTAAAATATTTATCTAGGTGATCATTGTATTGCTCAGTGTGTAAATATTAGGAGTCACACACAAATAATTACTCCAAATTTGGTGCTGAAAATACTTTGCAGGATTTGATAAGCACTAAGGAAGAAGCCAGTGAAACCACTGTCGCTCCCTGTGAAACGTTATGTGTTCAGTATTTTTTTTAGGGCCAATTCCACTGCTTAAAAAGTATATATTTTTCCCCTATATGTACTTTAAAATTCCCCTCAGAATGTAAGCTTTATTTTGAAAAAAAAAGACCAAAATTGGACAAAAATTGACTAAGATAGAATTTTTTTTTTTTATTCAATCCCAGCATTTTTAGTTATACTATTCGAATAGTTGAGCCTTCCTACTACCCCCAGCGGCGCCGTCCGCGTCCACGTCTAAATTTGGTTAAAGTTTTTATTCAAAGGTCTTGTAACTTCAAAACTACATAAGTTATTCACTTGAAACTTGGAAAACACCTTTGTCATCAACGCCAGTGTCAGTGGCAACATTCCCCATAACTCTGTTTTGTATTTTGGCAGAGTTGTGCCCCTTTTTCACTTAGATTTCTGGTTAAAGTTTATATTCAAAGGTCTTGTAACTTCAAAACTACATAAGTTATTCACTTGAAACTTGTAACTAACCTTTGTCATCAACTCCAGTATCAAGGGCAACATTCCGTATAACTATGTTTTGTATTTTGACAGAGTTATGCCCCTTTTTCACATAGATTTTCTGGTTAAAGTTTATATTCAAAAGTTTTGTAACTTCAAAACTACATAAGTTATTCACTTGAAACTTGGAACTAAACTTTGTCATCAACTCCAGTGTCAGGGGCAACATTCCCCATAACTCTTTTGTGTATTTTGACAGATTTATGTCCCTTTTTCACTTAGATTTTCAGGTTAAAGTTTATATTCAACAGTTTTGTAACTTCAAAACTACATAAGTTATTCACTTGAAACTTGGAACTAACCTGTGTCATCAACTCCAGTATCAAGGGCAGCATTCATCATAACTCTGTTTTGTATTTGACAGAGTTATGCCCCTTTTTCACATAGATTTTCTGGTTAAAGTTAATATTCAAAAGTTTTGTAACTTCAATACTACAAAAGCTATTCCCATGAAACTTGGAATATACCTTTGTCATCAACTCCAGTGACATTACCCATAACTATATTTTGTTTTTTGATAGAGTTATGTCCCTGTTTCATATAGATTTTCTGTTTAAAGTTTGTATTCCAAAGTTTTGTAACTTCAAAACTACATAAGTTATTCACTTGAAACTTAGAACTAACTTTTATCATCAACTCTAGTACCAGGGGCAACATTACCCATAACTCTATTTTGTATTTTGACAGAGTTATGCCCCCTTTTCACTTAGATTTTCTGTGTAAGGTTTATATTCAAAAGTTTGGTAACTTCAAAACTACATAAGTTATTCACTTTAAACTTGGAACTAACCTTTGTCGTCAACTCTAGTATCAGGGGCAACATTACCCATAACTATGTTTTGTATTTTGACAGAGTTATGCCCCTTTTTCACATCTATTTTCTGGTTAAAGTTTATATTCAAAAGTTGTGTTACTTCAAAACTACATAAGTTATTCACTTGAAACCTGGACCTAACCTTTGTCATCAACTCTATTATCAGGGGCAACATTACCCATAACTCTGTTTTGTATTTTGACAGAGTTAGCCCACTTTTTACATAGACTTTGTGGTTAAAGTTTTTTGTTCCAAAAATGTATAAACCATACAAGGCTTCACTTAAAAATATTGTATTTTAACAAATTTATGCCCCTTTCACTATCCAAAATATGTACCAACTGATATACTTCCAATAGTCGAGCGCGCTGTCCTCTGACAGCTCTTGTTTTTATTAAACCAAGTTTTGCATAATCTAAGTTATCATTTTTAGCAAACAACTGATTAATGTTTTATAACAAAGTATAATATAAAATGTTATAATGATTTTCTACAAAAACAATTCCCCTTTTGCCGTAAAATTCCCCGTCTGAAGGGCCCCGCCACCTTTCCCCCAAAGGTGAAAAAAAACACTGGTGTTAATTGCAAATGAGTTCCTAATACATAAATCAAATTTATTTCCTTTTCTGAAAGTGTCCGAAAACATAGTGACATTAAAAATAATAATTTTGGCCACTTTTTAGGGTGCCCTAAAACATAGATTATCCGAAATATTAATTAAACAGGTCTTTCATTAACTTTTGAAAACTGGAAGTTTGAACTTCCTGACCTCTGCTTTTGGAAGTTTTGCTAATAATATTTGGAAGTTTTGACAGTATTGTGCAACATAAGTCCTGAGCATTTCAGAAATGAAATTACGTACTGTATACAATTCAAGGTGTTTTTAAGGCCAGTTCTTTTTCATCAAGTGTTAAATGCCAATCTCTTCAGTGAAAGAGGTATACATTTAGATAAATTACTTAGTTTTTCTTCTAAATTGTTCATCCTTACATGATGGAACTTCCATGGCTGAAATTTTGGAAGTTGTGCCACTTCCATGGCTGCAATTGTGGAAGTCCTGTGACAAAAACTGGGAGTGAATTACTTCCAAACTTCTATTAATGAAAGCCCTGATTAAATATTGTGTACATGTAGACTCTAAAGTAAGTGTATTTCACTTCTATTTTATGGCAGGCTGTTCTCAACATCATGCAGTTATTTCTGTTAATTTGTTTGTATGAAGACATTTTGTAGGTATTATTTGTTATACATGTAGACTCCAAAGATATGTTTATTGCCATTTAATCTTATGAGTGTTCTTAAAATTCAGTTTCTAGTGAAACTAATACAATGTGTACATGATATAGGGAAAGTTCTAGAGGGAAATAGCAGGGTGCTGCACCCTGCGCCTTTTTGGTTTCCCCCTGCTGCCCCTCTGGGCTGGTCAACACAGAAATGTTTAATATCTTTAGAAAAAAATTGAATATATTTTGCAAATATTCAATGACTATGCTTGAAAACCTTATTTAGAAGCATTAGAGTCATAGAACCCCTGAATATAGTTATTTATTAGAAAATGTCAACAAACCGGTCAGGCTTTCCACCCTGCTCCATTTTAGCAGCACCTGTACCTTTTTTGGTCCTAGATCTTTCCCTCATGATGTCCATTTTCATGTGTCGTTGAAAACATTAGTTGTGCCGCGTCGTGAGAAAACCGGTCTTAATGCATGTGCGTAAAGTGTCATCCCGGATTAGCCTGTGCGGTCCGCACAGGCTAATCCGGGACGACACTTTCCGCCTACAGTGGATTTATGTTTAGAAGAAGCGGAAAGTGCCGTCCTGGATTAGCCTGTGCGGACTGCACAGGCTAATCCAGGACGACTCTTTACGCACATGCATTAAGACCGGTTTTCTCACGACGCGCCACAGTGCATGAACAATGTTTCAATTTAAACCTAGGAGGAGGAGGAGGAAGTGGAAATAACTAAGGTAGTCTTGTTGAACGGAGGGTAAAACTGCATCGAGTTGCACAGTTTGAGCTCGTGTGAACAGTCAGGGGTGGTATTCAGAAAGCATCTTAAGTTAAATTTTATCCTTATCCTTAAATGTGGAATTTTTCTCAACTGTATAATGCCATACAGAAACAGTGTTGCGCTAAGTTAGACTTGAAAATAAAGTCATTACGAAAATGTTATTTTAGGAATATCAACAACATATGAATCTGTTTATTAAGTTAAGAAATATAATACATTCAAATTTTGCACTTAAGTGAAAATATTTAAGAAATGACTTAAGATGCTATGTGAATACCTGCCCAGATGACATAAATTGAGGCTTGAGTGCGAAACTGCAGTAAACACTCTAATATGTGAAGTTAGAATAAGACATCAAACAAAGAATGGACTGTTTTTTACACTGATGTTTTATATGCAGTGAACGGTATGAAAGTCAAATGTTTTGCAAAGTGATCATTACGATAGACATCTGCATCCGAGATTGCAGCGGAAAAATTGAATTTATCCCCAAAAAGTATTATAATATACACTGAGAAAATTTTGACAATAAAACAGAACCGTGTCCATGCATGCATAAACAGTTTTCCAAGACAGCGAACACGATCAAAGACAAAATCAGTTTTAAAAGGACAAGTACATGTAATGAAAAAAATATTAATCATATCATCAATATAGTCGTGTGTTCAATAACCATAAAAAAAGAGCATGTATTGCCCAGTTGTGAGCAACAAACATAACAGTTCCAATCTATTTTTGATGTCGTAGTCCACAACAAATTGATCAGTTGTTCTACGGATTTTGTCCAAAAAAAATCGGAGCGAGCGAGCGAAATAACAATATTTTTTTCCATTTTCGATAAAATCGGAGGCAAGCGAAAAGCGCAAAATTAAAAAAAATCCCATCTTGCCCATAGTGATCAAATATTACTGCCAAACGCCATCATAACTTGATATCTTGTAAATAATTTCCTCCATCTGCTCTGGTCCATAAATTGTTGTTAAAATCAATATGTATGTAATAAACTAAGCAGCTAATTTTTCCATTTCTTCTTCGACCATGTCCTGCAAAGGGTTTTGTGCAACAAGTCTTCAATAGTGATTCTGCTGTTAAATTAACACCCGGCAGTAAATACTAAATAGCCATATCTGAACTATAAGAAAGTAGACTTTATACGAGGTAATTGTCGTTATCAAAATAGATATTTGATACACTAAGTCATTCACTACCAACAGTTTAATAACATGAATATGAAATGTCATACAATAAACACAAAACAATTTAGGAATGACTGGTATAAGTTCTGTATCTTTAAATGACACGACGCAACAACTGGACGCCACCATTATTAAAAACTGTAAACCAGGGCTCACACTGTTTCTTATTTTTCTTGCGCCAATTGTTTAATCGACTCGCAACATCGTTAAGTGTTTCCATGTCACGGAATGGTTATATCTTATTGTTTTAATTGTTATAAAATTATACTTCACTGTGCTGTATATTAATTGCATTATGGCATTAACAAAAGCATTAGTATATTTTGATTTTTATATTAACATTTTTGTTAATTGTTCATTGCAGTAAACTTGGATAATTTATTTTTATTTAAACATACACTCTTCAATATCTACAAGATGTTAACAAAATATATCCATAAATAAATTGAAATTAATAACTAACATAATGAATTGGCTTGCCCTGTTAAATGTACCTTAATATATAAAAGCTGAACAAAATGTACACCAAACAGAAACGTTGAATTTATAAAATGAACATGTCAAAAACAACTTATATGTGTGGATATAAGAAGTAAGAAATCAAGGACAAACTACTGGTCAAAACTGTCCGAAATGTAAACATACCCGATAATCAGTCCATTTGACATATTCCAGACATCCAATTTCACACATCCTTTATCAATCAGATAATCCTTTAATTAACTGTTGTGTCTGCTGATATTACAACAGCTTGGTAGCAATCATCTTTAATTAGGCAATGAATGCTGACAAACAGCTCATTGTGTTTTCACAAGTTTGATTAGTCGAAATACACATGGCAGCTGTGCCAGACTGGCTATTGGAGAGTAAAGGTTTGGGTCAAACATTATGTGCTCTGTACATAAACCAGTCGCCGCAAAGTGACTTATTCACGTCTATATCAGTACCAATTGCTTGTTATGATTTAGGAACACCACGAAGTCGGTGTTTAAACATAAAATAAGATGAAAACTTCATTTTAAAAAATCGGGTGCGGTGCAAAATTGTAGGCGCAAAAGAAAGAAATATATATTTTTTTCAATTGACGATTTTAAGGTGCGGCAAATCCGATGAACATCTGATCAATTTGTTGTGGCCTTATTCTAACTTCACATACTACATACTACTATATCAGATATAGAAATGTGAAGCAGATAAATCAGTTTCCAACTCATTTCTTGAATTATTTTTTATGTGAAATTTGCTGTAGATATTGCATGGCAGATAGGAATATAATCAAAGGAAACAGATATTAACTTGAGATCTATATGAGGCGTGTCGTGGTAAAAACTGGGCTTAATGCATGTGTGTGAAGTGTCATCCCGGATCAGCCTGTGGAGTGTGTGAAGTGTCGTCCCGGATAAGCCTGTGCTGATCTTGGATGACACTTTCCGCTTTCATGGTATATTTTGTTTCAAGGAAGTCTCTTCTAAACATTAATCCACTGAAGTCGGTAAGTGCCGTCCTGGATTATCCTGTACTGAATACACAGGCTAATCCGGGACAGCACTTCAGGTATGTGCATTAAGCCCGGTTTTCCCACAATACACCTCATATTTAGTTTTTCCTCATTGTGTCAGTCTGATAGACTTAAAGGCAGGTCATAGAATTACAATGGAGGTGACATGTTATAAGTGGAATTTAATATCCAAAATTTTAAATCTTTAATTAACTTTCATAATTCATCTTACACATAAAGCATTCATAACAAATATAGTATTACCTCCATTTAAATTAGTTCCTTTACAATTTTTTTCTGAATAGTTTTACTTCCATTTAAATGACCTCCCTTACAAGTTTTGTCCGACATGACCATGGTCTCATTTGTAGATCATGACATTTAGGTTCATTTTGGTCTGAATCCTATCCAATGGATTTTTTAAGTTCACGGCCTGAGTTCCATAATTAATGGGTTCCAATGGTTTATGAAAAAGTATTTTATAGATGCTTGTATATTCGTAATCATTGCAATCTAATTTTTAACCATTTGGTAATATATAAATATATGAGGTGTGTTGTGGGAAAACCAGGCTTAATGCATGTGCGTAACTTGTAGTCCCGGATCAGCCTGTGCAGTCCGCACAGGCTAATCCAGGACGGCACTTTCCACTTCTGTGGAAAACTGATGCTGTTACGCAAGAGATAAGCTTTCACACCATGCCACGTTCGTCTGCAACACTAGGCTCATAAGTGATCTGATAACAATCAATGCCCTTTGGTCATGTTTGTAGGCACAGTTTTGTTGCAAATGAGATTTCTTATAACAGATAATGCAGATTGGCAGAGTCTAAAATTAGGTTGTCACCAATAAAATTCGCCACTTTGAAAATACTGTCGCCACTTATGCAAATTTGGCGACAGTGGCGATCAACAGGGAAACCCCTGATGCATCTGCTTAAAGTGTTGTCCCAGATCAGTCTGTGCAGTCAGCACAAGCTAATCCAGAACGACACTTTCCGCTTTTATGGTATTTTCTGTGTCACGGTAGTCTCTTCTAAACATAAATCTACTGTAGGTGGAAAGTGTCATCCCGGGTTAGCCTGCGCAGACTGCACAGGCTAATCCGGGACGACACTACGCAGATGCATTAAGCCCGGGTTTCCCACAACACGCCTTATATGTATCTTGTATCCCTGATGCATTGCTATTACAACTATGTTTCAGTGTGGAAATAATAGTAAAATACCTTGTCTCCATTGGCTAATAAATGGATGAACTTGGTTTTGTCCTTGTGTCTTTTAATTTTAAAGTAAAATATGAAGTTTATGATCATGATGTCAGAGTAAAATTGTGCATGGTGCTACACATAGAACATGGTTCCCAATGTGTCCTGAATGGCTTCCAATAACTGGCAACCCAAAACTAACAGCATTTTACATCCATGCCTGTACATGTTATCTTAACTGTTTGAGTGATTTGATAGTTAGAGTTTACTGTTAGTATGTGATACCCAAACTTATTTAAGTTATTTTCCAAAAAAGTTAAATTGCAGCTTTTACTGATATTATGTTATATGCATTATAATTTCATTAGCTTTGTCAATGTAAGTGATGAAAAAAGAAGCCCTACTCAACTAGGAAATTGTATTTATATTTAAAACTGAAACAATGTTGCGGCCATGTTGGCCTTCATCAGGTTTGTTAGTATAAACAGGAAATGACGTCGACGTCATCAGACGCCAACGGCAACGTCAAAATATGACATACATTAGCTTTATCAATAATATGTAAGGTTACTGTATCGATGATGTCCATAGACAATTGATGATGTCCATAGACAATTGACCTTATGCTATGGGTTTTATAACCGCGCCTACTCAGGTTGAATTCAAACAAACACCGTTGACAGTATAGGAATGTTTTTACCAGTCATGACTGTCAAACAATCGAGCCCTAGCTTTCTGAATGGCTTAACACGTCGTTAATCCAATCTTGTCATTCGACAGATCACTATTTGTTTTATTACCATGCCCATTAAAGTCAATCTCTAACAAATATCATTTACAGAACAAAAATGTTTGACAACACATCCGTCAAACAATCAAGTCCTAGCTTTTTGTATGGCTGATGGCAGTGTTAATCAAATGTTATTGATCGGGCTTGAAAAAAATTAATTCTGTGTTTCGGGCAACCCGACCCTTAGTAACCTCGGCCTCATAACTTGTGTGTGGAGTGGTCATGAAATAATTTCTATAGCCATTTACAGATTCCCCAGATTCAAGTGGGGCAGTTACTGGCACAAGTATGTGCACTTGGTACTGGCAAACTGCTTAGATCGGCTAAGCTTGCCCAGGAAAAGTCTGAGTAGGTTAACTGACCGTCGTTACATGACTGAAATACTGTTAAATACGTCGAAAAATCCAAACAAACAAACTAGGAATTAAGTTACGATGAAAAGTTGTACTTTTCAAATCCAGCTCTACTGTTTTAAGTTCCATGTGTATATAGACCCAGATCAATAACACAATTTCTTTCAACATAATTTTTTTAATTCTTACTAACTGTACAGTTTCTAACTGCACTTGCAAGTTGTGCGAATGCAGATATTTGAAGATCCAGAGTTTTGGACCCAGAAGCATGCTTTTTGTGTTGTCGTGACAACGGAAGATGTTTTGCATGATCAAACATGAAGTTTTTTCGTAAGTATTAACATGTCATTGATTGATTTATGCAACTATACTTTGTGAGGATTATATCATCAAGGATCATCATGTAGGAAATAATTAAACATACACATTTAATGTTCCGATATGACTTTCATGCTGAATCAATGGATGTCATATTGGTAATGCATGCATGTTTGAATCTAGCTGGTTAATTTTTTATCAGACAATATGAATTATCTAACACATCATATGGCATGTAATTAATATACTTTTATATATATTTGATATAATCTAAATATTTGTATAATTGATTTATTTCTTAATTTACTTGTATTATCATAAGCATTTAATACAAATACAGTCAAACTATTTAAACTGTTTGTTGCATAAGTCTATAATAATGCATATGTAAACTTTGAAAATTCAAATTCATTTTCAGTTTTGTTTATTGCCACCTTCTTATGGTATTCCAGGAAGATGAGGAAAAACTTAAGGCTGACGAAGGGGAAAAAGAGTCCGCTGAGAAAGACATTACAATTGATCAGGCCGCTGAAGAAGATGCTAAGAAAACTGAAGAAAGTGCTGAAAAGAAAGAAGAAGGTGCTGAAATGAAAGAAGATACTAGTGAAAAGGGCGAAGAAAAGACAGAAGATGATAAGAAAAAAGAGTCTAAAGAGGAGAAAAAAGAAGATGCTAAAGAGGAGGAAAAGGCTGGAAGTCCTGAACCTCCTCTTGACAAGCCGCTAGTGTTTAAGAGGAAAAAGAGTTTCGAAGAGGTTGACGAAGATGCTGACCCATGGGCTGATATTGGAGGAGAGAAAGAAAAGAAAGAAGAAGAGGTAAAGGCTCCTGAAGAAGAAAAGAATAAGCCGTTGGTCTTCAAAAGAAAGACAGATTACGAAGAGGTTGATGAGGATGCTGATCCTTGGGCGGACATTGGTGGCGGTGAGGAAGAAAAGAAAACTGAGAAGACAGAAGCTAAAAAGGAGGATGAAACGGACTCAAAGAAAGAGGATGACGATGCTATTGATCTGAAAAAGCCCCTAGTGTTCAAACGCAAAAAGGACTATGATGAAGACGAGGAAGATGCTGATCCTTGGGCTGACATCGGAGGTGGCGATGATGACAAAAAGGAAGATGGGAAGGATGCAGAGAAGAAAGAGGAGGTCAAAGAATCAGAAGGTAAAGCTGGGGAGGAGGGTAAGTCTGAAACTGAAGAGGTTGATGATCTTAAGAAACCTCTAGTTTTCAAGAAAAATAAAGATTTTGAAGATGAAGAGGAGGCTGATCCATGGGCTGATCTAGGTGGAGAGGAAAGTAAAACAGAAGAAGTGAAGGAAGAAACGGTGCAAAAAGATAAAAAGCCTGATGATGCTGAAAGTGAGGCCAAAAAGGAAGAAACAGAAGAAAAGAAGTTTGAAGATGAACAGGTGGATGATATTCATAAGCCATTGGTGTTTAAGAAAAAGAGTCATGAGGATGTCGATGAAGATGCTGATCCATGGTCAGATATATTAAGTGACGATAAATCTGCTGAAGAAGAAGCTGTTAAATCAGATGAAGTTCCAAAATCAACAGAATCTACACAGGGAGAAAGTATCACCGAAACTAAACAAGAAGAGAAGGTTGAACCTGATGATAAATCTGAGGGAAAGGAACCAACACGAACAGAAGAAAAGAAGATAGAATCAAAAGAAGAAGAGTCAAAAGAAGAGACAGTTGAACCGAAACAAGACACACAGCCAGAAGAAAAGAAAACAGAACAAAAGGAGGAAAAACAAACAGAAGAACAGAAAACTGAAGCTGCCCCGGAAGATGATTTCCAGAAACCTCTGCTGTTCAAAAAGAAGAAGGATTTTGAAGAAGACAAAGAAGCTGATCCATGGGCTGAGATTGAAGGTACGACAAACGAAGGGAAAGAGATTAAGAAGGATGAAGCATCAGAGCAAGAACAGAAAGAAGTTTCACAATCTGAAAAAGAAAGCGGTGAAGATAAAAAGGCTGAAGTAACAGAAACGCCTTCAAACAGTGTTGCAGTTGCTGCTGTGGAGGATACAGATGGTGGTAAGAAAGGTGAAACAGTAGAGGAAGCTAAAGCTGAGGAGGAGAAAGAGGAAGATTTCTGGACATCCTTGGTAGATATGATTCTCAATGCATGCATTAGATGTGAAGTGGTCGTAGCTGTGTCTGCATATGGCATTGGGTAATGGTTTGAAGAAATGTCTAAGAACGCATATTGCATTCAAAATATATACAATACCAGGTATATGAAATTATGTGCACAGTATGTGAGTATAATGTTGTAAAATTAACACCAAGCTATGAACTTTGTGAAGTATTGTGAATTTGGTCACAAAGTGCAATACTTGAGCTTTTTAAAGCTGGTAGATGGACAAAAATCCTTGTTTGTTTGTGGTGTTGAGTTATCTTAAGGTTATATTTAGCTGCCACATTATAGTGTTTGTTTTTCAAGGGAGAAAGAATAAACAGCTAGTAATGATTCTTGATTGGGGCTTATAAACCAATAATCGGTTATTGGGGCTTATAAACCAATCATCGGTTATTGGGGCTTATAAACCAATCATCAGTTATTGGGGCTTATAAACCAATCATCGGTTATTTGGGCTTATAAACCAATCATCGGTTATTGGGGCTTATAAACCAATCATCGGTTATTGGGGCTTATAAACCAATCATCGGTTATTGGGGCTTATAAACCAATCATCGGTTATTGGGGCTTATAAACCAATCATCGGTTATTGGGGCTTATAAACCAATCATCGGTTATTAGGGCTTATAAACCAATCATCGGTTATTGGGGCTTATAAACCAATCATCGGTTATTGGGGCTTATAAACCAATCATCGGTTATTGGGGCTTATAAACCAATCATCGGTTATTGGGGCTTATAAACCAATCATCGGTTATTGGGGCTTATAAACCAATCATCGGTTATTGGGGCTTATAAACCAATCATCGGTTATTGGGGCTTATAAACCAATCATCGGTTATTTTGTTTTGAATGCAATATGTGGGTTAGAATGATTGTGGTGTTTCATTTTATGAAATAATAAGATGTATTATTATGTATATTAACGATGGATTTAATATTTTGCTATATTTGATTTATTTCCGAAAAGTAAAATGGTTTATTTAAGAAATAATTTACTATTTTGAGTTGTTTATCTGTAAATGAACGACGATTTTGAGTTCTGATGCGTATGAATTAAACCACGAGAACAAAAAAATGTTGTTTATTTACAGATAAACAATGATAATGCAAAACTTATTTTGATTCTAACATGACCAGACAACATATTCAGCAATGTGAACTTTATTTTACATTTTTGGAAAAACTTTTTTTAGTTGTTTATTGGTAATTTAACAACGGAAATTTAGCACGTGTCATGTTAGAATATATCATTGCTATATTTGTGTAATTTCTTTAAAGTAAAATGGTTTATTTCGTAATTTGCATTTTGAAATTTTATGTTTAAATTTTTATAAAATACATGCAAAACTAAATTTTACTTATTCAAAGACAATTAAAATGCACTGAACATAGAAAATTGTTATAGGTGGAATTCAAATGAAAACTGTAGGGAAGGGTTTAAAATAAATTTGATCAAGTAATGACAAATTGAAAAATACTTGTGTACAGATGAAAACATAAATATTGAATTTTTGGACTATACAATATTGTGTTTGGTTGCAATATTTATAAGTACCTATTGAACAACATGCAAATTACAAGAAAGCTAAGATTAATTGATACATTTTCAATTTTCAGTCATTGATGTTATTTGAATTATTTGTTATGTGTTTGAATTTGGAGCTTGTGTTTGTTCAAACTTAAGGGGCTGCACAGAAAAAGTAAATTATGGTAAGACATCTTGTACTTCAGACATTTAGCTCTATGACTTGCAATCAAAATATTGACCATAACATAATTTAACCTATTGGACGTACCGGTATATATTTTGGAAATAATTCATGTTTTGTCATTGTTTGTAATTAGATAATGAACAGTTTTGACTTCTGAGTTAGACCATGGATGGTAAAAAAATAGAACTTGACAAGGGCATCATTTTGGGAACTAATTAATTGTATGCCTGTGATAGATAGATTTAACAAATATATCAAAAGAGTCACTTTGTACGTTGAAATTGTAGTGGCGTTGTAAATTGCTGTAGCCCCTTTATGTTTGTGTTATTGAACTGTTTTATACTTATATACTGAATTTTAATGTAACTTGGTAAAATGATATCATGTTGAGGGTGAAACTAGTTTGAAGTATTTAGAACATGAACCTTTGAGATGTGTAGCATTGCTGCTTTAAGCAGTAGTTTGAAGTATTTAGAACATGAACCTTTGAGATGTGTGGCATTGCTGCTTTAAGCAGTAGTTTGAAGTATTTAGAACATGAACCTTTGAGATGTGTGGCATTGCTGCTTTAAGCAGTAGTTTGAAATATTTAGAACATGAACCTTTGAGATGTGTGGCATTGCTGCTTTAAGCAGTAGTTTGAAGTATTTAGAACATGAACGTTTGAGATGTGTGGCATTGCTGCTTTAAGCAGCACTGTCTGATCTTGGGTCAATCAGTCTGCCAGTATTTCATAAAAGTACGACAAAAAACTTGCACATGTGATTAAACAAATTGAACATGTCATTAAACAAATTTAAATTACTGTGTGTTGTTAGATTTTAAAAAACTTCTGATCTGAGATAAATAATGCAGTTTATGTAACGGAAATTGGCGGTTTTGATATGAATAAATAAATCACTGTTTTAAACTTGAAGCAATATAATGGGTGTATGTTGAAAACCATATGTTAGAGGTAGCTTTAAAAGAGGAACTTTGGTGATTTAATTTGAATTATGTATGAAATACACACAAACCAGTTATAAAAAACACAATTTTTAGACCAATTTCATTGGGTTCATCTAGCTGTGCCGTACAATATGGTATCATATCTTAGAATGTCAATTTTAAACAGTTGAATAAAATTTATAACCAATGGTGTTATTTTATCTTGCAGTGCCCCCCCCCCTTTCCTCCATTTTCCCACCCACTTTTTAAACTTTGTAAACACTTACCGGACTTGAAAATAACTGTGTGTTTGCCCTTAACTGTGTGGATTGAATGATACAGAAGTGATTTAGATGACATGTTTTTATGAAAATGGACTTTAAGGTGTGATTTTTTTGAAGATTTTGTGTTGATGGCAATTTATTTCGAATAACTTTTCATTTATTGTGTTTTTATGTTTTAAATATGTCAATAATATTTTCATATGTGTCATTGTCACACAATTATTATATTATTATTTTTGTTAGAAATTGTTAAATGCTGATACGTTAAGTGCCATAATAATCACATTTTAAATTATCTGTGAGTTTATGTGACACTGTGAACCAGTTTTCACTGGAATTCATTGATCTGTAAACATCATTTGCTCTTATCTATTTTATGTATTGGCCACTGACATAAATTTTGTCCCTTGAAATCCAAAAGGTGTCATCAGCATGATTATGTGCACAGAAAGCCTATAGGCTATAGTTCCATTGGGTTTTGAAGGCCGATTTGTGACGTCATCATGTCTGTTTCACAGCAACATAAAGAAAGCCTATAGCCCCATTGGGCTTTGAAAGGCCGATTTGTGACGTCATCATGTCTGTTTCACAGCAACATAAAGAAAGCCTATAGCCCCATTGGGCTTTGAAGGGCCGATTTGTGACGTCATCATGTCTGTTTCACAGCAACATAAAGAAAGTATATAGCCTATAGCCCCATTGGGCTTTGAAGGGCCGATTTGTGACGTCATCATGTCTGTTTCACAGCAACATAAAGAAAGTCTATAGCCTATAGACCCATTGGGCTTTGAAGGGCCGATTTGTGATGTCATCATGTATGTTTCACTGCAACATAAAGAAAGTCTATAGCCTATAGCCCCATTGGGCTTTGAAGGGCCGATTTGTGACGTCATCATGTCTGTTTCACAGCAACATAAAGAAAGTCTATAGCCTATAGCCCCATTGGGCTTTGAAGGGCCGATTTGTTACGTCATCATGTCTGTTTCACAGCAACATAAAGAAAGTCTATAGCCTATAGCCCCATTGGGCTTTGAAGGGCCGATTTGTGATGTCATCATGTCTGTTTCACAGCAACATAAAGAAAGTCTATAGCCTATAGCCCCTTTGGGCTTTCAAGGGCCGATTTGTATTGTCACCATGTCTGTTTCACAGCAACATAAAGAAAGTCTATAGCCTATACCCCCATTGGGCTTTGAAGGGCCGATCTGTGGCGTCATCATGTCTGTTTCACAGCACATAAAGAAAGTCTATAGCCTATACCCCCATTGGGCTTTGAAGGACCGATCTGTGGCGTCATCCTGTCTGTTTCACAGCAACATAAAGAAAGTCTATAGCCTATACCCCCATTGGGCTTTGAAGGACCGATCTGTGGCGTCATCATGTCTGTTTCACAGCAACATAAAGAAAGTCTATAGCCTATACCCCCATTGGGCTTTGAAGGACCGATCTGTGGCGTCATCATGTCTGTTTCACAGCAACATAAAGAAAGTCTATAGCCTATACCCCCATTGGGCTTTGAAGGGCTGATTGTATTGTCATCATGTCTGTTTTACAGCAACATAATATCGAATGCTTTTGTCATCAAAACATATTTTCTGCTATTCTCTGGGTCTTTGAATACTTTTGAAAACAGTTGCTTAATGCGTTATTGCAACGGAATGAATTAACGTCACAGTGGTGTAATGGACAAGATATCTGCCTTGATATAAAAAAATTGTGTGTTTGAGCTCTCCCCGTGGAGTCTTCGAGTAGTCTTTCTCAAAGACACCAACGTACTGGTTCTGCCCAGGAAACGGACTCAACTGAGTCTCTATAAGCCTATAGCTTTTAGCGCAATTAAAATCAAAATAAGTAGGTTTAAACTACATAAGTTGATTTGAATATGATGTACAGTCATATAGGATTGGACACGAATTGTTATTTCATACCATATTTTATTAAACGAGTTCTGGAATTTGGTTAGTAAGCGAGCCTTTGACGAGGTTACTAAAAAATTTCCTAGACAAGTTTAATAAAATATGGTATAAAATGACAATGAGTGTCAGATAATTTTTATCACATGCTTTTAAACGAAAAAAAAACCTTCTAATTTTACCAAAACATGTTGATAAATCCTAAAGTTGTTTACTGACGTCATTTCATGTTGACGACGTCATTTTACCAAAATTGGTCAGTCAAAGAATAATTAGCCAATGAAAACGCAATGTTATGTTACACATGTATAAGATAAAAATATTTGAAATGGATGTATTACACTGTAAACAAGGTATAGCATGTGATAAATGAATGTTCATATTGTTTAAGCTTTGATCATTATTCTAATAGAAACATTCAACATATTTCTTCAGGGTAAGGCGGACTAAAATGATGCAAGAAGCTGCTCAGATACCAGTTCGGGTGAGTGACCTAATTGTTACATCTATATTCAGTTGTGTGTGACCTGTTCACTTTTGTAATGGATTTTGTCATTGAAGAAGAAAATGGTGTCACTATTTTTACCTTGGCTTATTCAGTTGTGTGTGACCTGTTCACTTCTCTTGCATTATAACAGTATGGCTTACGCAACACAGACTATTTCGCAATTCACAGATTTTAGGCGATCAACTCAGAACCGAGTACCGTAGATGCTGAGTAGACCTGCACACTGCACGATGTATTGTGGAGTAGCTACTCTGCATCACTCCTTGTGCCTCTGCATAATTTCCTGTCGGCCTTGAGCGACTACTTTCTGCATAACTCTGTGTAGATTTACGTCAAGTAATTACACAAATCAAAATAATACCTCTGAGACAGAGTAAAATATGAGGCGTGTCGTGGAAAAACCGGGCTTAATGCATGTGCATAAAGTGTCGTCCTGGATTAGCCTCCTAAGTGCGCACAGGCTAATCCAGAACAACGCTTTCCGCTTTAATGATATTTTCTGTTTCAATTAAGTCTCTTCTAAACATAAATCCATTGTAGGCAGAAAGTGCCGTCCCAGATTAGCCTCTGCGGGCTGCACAGGCTAATCGGGACAACACTTCACGCGCATGCATTAAGCCCGGTTTTGCTTGAGCTGTGCTGAAGGAAACACTTCGTAAAAATGTGCTTAGTAAAAACATGGACTAAACATTGTAATTTTGCAACGTTTTCCACTTGGAAAATAGTATTTTGCATTATAAATATTAAAACTCTGCAATGCACAGCACATGCGAAACTGGTATGGTTCCATTTCTTTGCTCGTGTAGTCAGCAATTGTTATGCTCTCTTTGACAAACTTTTCTTGTGCTGGATTTCTATGCAAATCTTAAATGTGTTTACTAGCTGCTGATAACTATTTCTACCACATCTTTTTTTCATAAATATTCATCTGAAGTTACTAGTTGGATCATGATGCTTTATTTAAAAAAAATTATGTTTGTAATGTTGATTTTGCTGAGAAGAGAATGCAGTCACGTGATACTGTGTTTTTTCCTGGGCATTTATGCCCAAGCATTGTCTGTATTTTGTTGAGTATGTTTCTTGTTTTTCATTTCAGCCTCAAAGATACACACTTGTAGCCTTTTGGACCCCAGATGGTGTTGAAACCGCAATATATAGGTCATCTTAACACCTTGAAGTACAACTGTACAAGACTCTTCTGTGTTGGAGATGCCTTTCTACGTTTCTTCAAGACATCACAAAATAATAGTGTCTTGTTATTTGTCCTTTACGCTTGCCTATTATAAGGTCTTATGTATGCTTTTGTTTTTAATTTAAGTTTATAAAACAACATATATTTTTGTTCTAGATAGAAAAAAGAAATAATAAAAATTATATTAAGATAAGACTTCTACTACATGTTTTGTCCATTCTTGTATTCTGTGTAATAATAGCTCATAGATGAAGCTGCCAACAAATTTGATAACTAATATTTGTATTACTTGTACATGTTTGTGTAACATTGTCCTATCATGGTAGCATTAGAAACAATGTGTTGCAATAAGCATTGTATTTTGTAATACTGGTAGTTGTTGTGGTTGAAACAAATCAACACTGTTCAACCATTTAATGATATTTGTGAAATACTTATAATTATGTTGTCTTCCATTTGTGTTTGAAACAAGAACATATTCATGTCCATATATGTATTAGATAATTGTAAAATTGGAGTAGAAAAAAAAATATATATAATTTTCAATTCAGAAACAAAATACAAAGTGTTTTAATAAAACAGAAAAACAAATATGTTTTATATTTGAACATTATTGGCTCAACTAAGGTAGCAAAAAATAATGCTTATATACATGTATAGTGAGCTTTAGACATGTTTTAGTCTTTATACTTTACACACGTAATGTTAAGATTTTTTGCACTGATGAATTTGGAAAAAAAAAGTGCTCTCCCGAACTACTTTTAGTTTGTGTGTTCCTCCACACTACCAGTATATGGTGAAAACTAACAGCTTAGTAAACAAAGAAAAATTATGTATTTTGTATACTCATATTTATATAATTTGCGCTTTACCTGTATTAGATTATATTTTTACTAATAATTATGTACTTGTATTTGTTATTAAATCGAAAGTTTTCTTTAGTTATGTATGTAAATGTACGTTGGATTTCAGTTGGTCGATTGGTTAATGTTTCTTCAACTCAGTTAGATTTCTTGCAAAATATTTAACGTATCCAACACTTTTATTCTCACATGCTCGTTATACCACTTGGTTTTATTTAATTTATAAACAGTGTAATTTTATAACTTTAAAAACAAAATTATACACAATTTATTTCCCTCTGCAAACTCTTCAAATCACCCAACCATGTTCTTGATTAGGCGTTAAAAATATGTTTGTTTCAGGTTACCTGACCTACCCTAAAAAAATGCCCCGACCCTAGACCATTTTATTGAGTTTGTCAGATATTTTTTTGTTTTATTTAATTTATTCCAATAATTAAATGTTTTGTCTTGATAGCATCCACTGCAAAACATTTATGTTGAATGATATTTCCAACATGTTTTGAATATTCATTCAGTTTTAAAATCTTAAAGTTGACCAGTTACCAAATAAAAAAGAAAATAAATCCCTACCTGCCTACCCTAATTTGTTCAGACATGACTTGAAACAAACACATTTTTGTATGCCTTAGTATTATACTTGATGTCCCGATCGTATCACGAGTTTTACAAAAAAAATTATTGCATACAGAAATAAGTGAAGGACAGTTATTCCGTTAGTGTATTATTTTGCTGTACAAAAGATAACCGCTGTAGTTAATGCTTGAAGTGATCGTCATTTATAGTGCTTTAATATATTGCCTTAAACATGTGTTCATCAAGCAGAATAGTTTTGAGTGTCACAATTGCTCTTTATATACAAGGGGCCATATTGCAAAAAACATCTGAAGTTTACCTTCAGTTATTTTCACTAAGGCTCCACTTTTTGTAATGTAATTATTCTAAAACTAATTATCTATTGCATCCTTTTACAATTAAGTAAACGATAGTTATTAATATGGTTGATAATGAATGATAAACACTAAGCTAAATGCCATAATTGAATAAATAGGTTTTAAAAAGATATATTTAAACGTAATGATTCGATTTTAAATACGATGCCTCTGGAATATGACTCTAGACATTTGACAGACATATTTGGTATTACAAAGACAATTACAAACGCTGATTTGTCCACTTGTACTAAAAAAAATAATTCTGTTCAGTTTTCAAATATTTCTTCAGATTTATATTAGAAGCATACACAATCTAATCAGTCTTTGTGATATGTTTGTAACATGACATCTAACTTTAATTGTTTGCAATTGATTCTAAAATGGCAAGGAAAAAATAACACACTAGGATGAACAATTGTTGGTTTACTTTTGTAATGGATTTTGACATTGGAGAAGAAAATAGTTTCGCTATTTTTACCTTGGCTTGAATGTGAAGTTTACCAGATGATTACGCAATATGTTATGCGACTATACTATATTTGGCACAAGGGCAGTAATCAGCTAGTTGGTGCAAATAGCATGTTGGAGTTTTGTCCCTTTGTTGTTAAAAAATATTTGAGGCACGTCATGGGAAAACCGGGCTTAATGCATGTGCGTGAAGTGTCGTCCCAGATTAGCCTGTGCAGTCCGCACAGGCTAATTCAGGACGGCACTTTCCGCTTTTATGGTATTTTTTGTTTCAATGAAGTCTCTTCTAAACATTAATCCACTGTAGGCGGAAAGTGTCGTCCCGCATTAGCCTGTGCAGAATAACTAATGGGTTGACACTTTATGCACATTCATTAAGCCCGGTTTTCCCACGATACGCCTCATTTCTATTCACCTACACTACATGCTAAGTTGTTTCTCTTACCTTGAACTACTTGACTCTTGTCATACATTTAAGAAGATATTCCTATTTAAAATGATGCATTTCATGACATAATTGATCGTTGGTTTTAAAGGTTCGCTGAAGTAATGCCAGTGTTCATTGTTTTGAAAACTAGTGTTTTCTTTTTCGTTCACTAGTTTGTTTCAGTTATGAATACTGAAATGTTTTAGCAAAGAGTTTCTTTAAAAGAACATTGTTTGAACTCTAACAATTTCATAACAATTTTAGTAATAAATGTACTGGTTATGAAACTGCAGAGTAATTACAAATATCAGTACCAACTGTTGTTTTACATTTCTGTTATTGCCGTTATGTTGTTTTTGTTTGTGCTTGTTTTCTGCAATTTGTGTTAAAAGTTTTGTTTTGTGTTACCATTCTATACAGAAATATCAATATCAATACTAAATTTGATTTAGTAATAATGTGTGCATTTGACATTCTGCAGTAGCCATTTTAGAATGATTATTTATTTACATAAAACTATTTGCAGTGGTTTTACTGAGTTTAGTGTAAGATAAGAAAGAACTTATTGCTAGTCCAACTGTAAATTTCTCTTTCCACCTTGTTTTCAATTATAGACAAATTTTGACATTCTGTTCCTTCTAATAATGACATCCATAGTTTCAGTTAACATTGATGGAATCGTACAATTTTAGTTTTTTTACAGCATAGGTCAAAGTGACGAGGGATATGCAATCTATGTGTGCAATAACCTTTTTGAAAGCTGGCACTTAGCACAGATATCATACCTCGCTTTTGTTTTGGCACTTTTTTTTCAAATTTGAGATTCGCACTTATGGACATGAGTTTATCATTGGCGTGCATCGCAATATGATCAGTAATTTACTACCACGCAAATATTCCATGATAACTTGACGCTAATTATATTTAAAAAAAATCAGCAAATACAAAAACTTAATTTAAGACTTGTACAAATTAAGTATTAAGAAACAAATGTGTCACGTTTTCTGTTTTTAGAATGCTTTTACTCTGGATTTTATATCTTTAAACTTATGCAGTGCTTGGTTTTGTAATGTTACATTTGTTATTTTTTCGGGTTGTATGTATTTATGATGTTTTGTTACAATTCACCGTCTGAAAGTCGTCATGCCGAAATACGCGTTTGCATGTTGTCCATATTGCACCTCTTCCTTTGTGCCTAAGTATTTTTATAGACGTGTTAAAGGCGTACAAAAGCCATCTGTTTTGATAAAAATGTGTTAGACATTTCACTTTAGCCCGAATTTATAAAATGACTAAGTACTGTTTTTGGGATGATTTACAACAACTTGTATAAGAAGAATTAGTATAAGCGTTACTGACGCTTGTTTTCTAATCCAGTTTGTACAATTTATGTATTATATACAATGACATGTCATAATAGGCGAAATAAATACGTTTAAACTAACAAGTATAGTCACCCGTAACCAAGAGAAAATATTACGTTTCTGATCACATTTATAGTGTATAGGTTCTTTATTTGTATCCTTATTGCATTCCATATTTACCATCGTAATATATTGAATAAACACATTCATACAAAAATAGCATAGCCTATGCGTTGGCTTCTTTTTGTCCGGATACCAAACTATGCGGTGTCACATGACTCGTAAAAGATACAACGAAATGCATCAGACCATGGTTTGTACATGTATATTCTAAACTCTTAATGTCTGTACACAGTATTATTCGTGTATGTCATTCAACTATATGACACTGATATTATATATAGATAGTGCAGTTATTATATATAGATAGTGCAGTTATTATATATAGATAGTGCAGTTATTATATATAGATAGTGCAGTTATTATATATAGATAGTACAGTTATTATATATAGATAGTACAGTTATTATATATAGATAGTACAGTTATTATATATAGATAGTACCTAGCTTCGAAGAATTTCAGGAACAAAAACAGTAAAAAATACCCAATACAGTAGGGAATGGGGTGTAAAAATGAAAATAATATGCAACAATAACTATTCGCGTGAAAAATTAATTGCTTATTCAATTGGCATTTGTTTACTGGTTGTTTGTTCTTTCCCAGAAAAAAAAGTGTTTGATTGAAATTGCAGGCTTAGTGGAATCTTGTTCAGCATTTCCTGGACACGTAACACGAGCATTCGGTGGAAGATATACATTCGTGGACAAATATTCATATTTGATGCATCGCGTTAGAAAATTACAAATCAAGTTCTGGGGTCGTTCTCCAAAAACATCTAAAGTAAAATCTTATCTTTAGCCTTAAAGTCGTCGTTTTTCTTTAACATTTTATTCCATGTGTACGTGAAATTCTGCTTAGTATCAACTGTACTATTAACTGTAATTTGATTCATTAATTTATATGTACTGGTAGTTTAAAATATTACCTTACACAAATTTGAACTTCAGTGAACATATTTTAATGTTAATAACTTTAGATGTTTCTGGAATACGGGCCCAGGTTGTATTCCAAAAACATCGTAAGTAATATTTTATCCTAAACCTTAAATTCATCATTGTATTTAGCTTTTTATTTCATGTACACAGTACATTATGCATTGTATTTATTAATAATCAGCTATATTATTAGCAGTAGTTTGTTTTTTACTGTAAAGGGAATCACAAATTCATTGGTAGCTTGAACGTATAACATTTTGAATTTTTTAACTTCATTGACAATATATTAAGATAAACTTAAGTCAAGATGTTTCTGGATTACGACCCCTGGAGATGTTTCTTAAAAAGAAAGTCGTTCACACATTCAGATACGTAGTTATCTGCTAAGTTCGTTGACATTGTCTATTATTTTGTTAAAAACGCAGACCTTCATTATTCAACTGTTATCACTAACTATGACTATTTATTTATTATGTAAATGCTAGCTATATTTGTGGAATATTTTTGTCAATAAGGAAAGATACAAAATAGCACAATGCGGCAGGTCAACAAAGAAATGATAAATACCTTTTGAAATTGAATATTTGTTTGGCAAAATACAGATGACAAAATGAAGAAATATGTTTGAAAAGTTTACTATAAACATTCAAGTGATAAGAAAATTGGAATAAACAATTAGAAAATATATTAAATAAACAACTAATATTCTATATACATGAATTGAAATACATGTAAGATGAACGACTACAATGGGCCTCTATACATGTTCCTACTTTCGTTCAAATCGTATTGCATAATTTGCTCGTTCAACAATGACAACGTGTATTATATCGTTTCATGATAGAAACTATGAACCGCTTTAAATGTCATTGATGTGAGGAGGCATGCAGTTAAACGACAGAGATTGTTACCCATTGCACAGTTTACCATGAAGTCCTGTGTTTAAAGGGGCTATGTCAACGAAAAATTGGCTTCTTATTGCACTATAAATTATATTATTTTATAGAAAAGCGCTTTACTAAGAAATGCGCATTAAATAAATAAAATTAATATAATACCCAATATGATATTTGATAAAAACAAATAAGCAAAAAACCCTGAAAAAGTTAAAACTCCAAGCGGGTATCAAACTCACGACTTAGGAGTCATACGAAGAAATCACAGTAGACAGCGTTTAAACCAACTGCGCTAGCATGCTTGGTAACGTGTGATTTGTAAACTATGGTTATACAAAATGCTAACAACTCTGACGTCAAAATGTCAACAGGAAAAGGGCCAAACAAACACAACCCATATTATAAATTGATTTTTATCTCAGAAGGCGTACACTCTTTTCCCATCATATATACCCTGTTTTAACCGTTATTATATGCCAGTATTAATATGCAAATTTAAGATTTTTTGGAGAAATGGTCCCCTTGAGGCCCTTTTCAATGACAGTCCCTTTAAAACATCGCGAGTTTGTGCTGGACGAAAAAAGTGGGAAATAAAGTATGTCCTGATATATAGTGCCAAACGATTTGCAAAGACAGAAAAAAATCAACTATTTTCAAAGACGACGTAGTTATATTTTAAAATAATGAAAGTGGAACAGGAAATGCGAAGACCCCTTAAAAATATAAAATGATAAAAGGCATTCAATGTGACACTCGTTTGAATATTTCTGCACGTCCACAGATTAGTTAGTGTGTACATTGCGATACATCTTCTGTCTGACAGTTTGAAACATAGTGGCAATGTTTTGAAATACATATACTTTTGTTTGGAGTGTGTGCAGTGTCTAACAAATATGGCTACATGTCAAAATTACTATTACTATTCCTTCCGCTATTACATGCAGTGGCAAGGAACTTATAGTAAAAAAAATAGTGTTTGTATCCGTCAGAAACGGAGTAGCCATGAGAATGTAGATACACCTGTAAAGGCATTTGAATACAGAATAAAGCACAGAAATAACAAAACAAAAGTTCATGCATCGGTATCTTCTTTTTAGTTTGTTAGGTAATTATCCTTTTTACGTGTGTACTTATCCATCACAGTTTCCTACATCGGTCAGGAATTATCCGCAAGCCCACGACCACTTCAGAATAAATACAATGTTTTATCAGTCAACATCAACTTTAAACTTTGATATGATTACACATGGTCATAGAGATGTTCATTTAACTAATTTATATTACAATAAGGTACTTCTGCATTTTAAGATATTTTAAAACGGTTGGACACGTAAAAATGTTCTGTATGAAGACTTTTTCGAGTAAACTTTAATGATTTCCAGCATCATAGAGTAATTGTCAAACACAATTTTGAGTACATAAAGCACAGGACGCTATAGCTGTTAAACGCTTTACGCTGATACTCAACACAGATATAAAAACATGCTAAACAAGAAATGTCTTTAAAAAAGACAATCGGCGTTGAAATTAATATTGAGATGTCATTTAAAAATTACCTAAACAGACGGCCAAGATGATCGGTTACGTGACTTCTCAGACCCCAGATTGTTTGGTCCCCACCAATATTAGGAGACAAATTGGACCCCAGATTTTTCGGACACTATCAGAAAACGTCTCGGACCCAAAAGTTAATTTGAGATAAATTTATAAATTTAAAAATTAAATAAAATTATCATTAATATCTATGCTGTTAATAAACCAATCATATAGCTCCATGTTTCCACCAGTGGTATATGAATAACCAAAATAATTTAGGTTAACATAATTGTTATCTGAATTTGTCAAGCCGATTTAACAAATTAACAATGTTAGAAAATAATTTCGGGAATGAATTAAAATTATTAGATGAAGTAAAGTAACTTGAACAGCATTTCGACGTATTACGAGACTTATGTTAACTATTTTTAGAGATTGAATAACATCTACTGCAGAAGTTGATAGAAAGATGCAATTATAAATAATTTTTAATAAAACGCAACCGCAATTCAAATATAAAACAAGAAATGTCTTTAAAAAAGACAATCGGCGTTGAAATTAATATTGAGATGTCATTTAAAAAGTACCAAAACAGACGGCCAAAATGATCGGTTACGTGACTTCTCAGACCCCAGATATTTTGGTTCCCACCAATATTAAGAGACTTATTGGACCCCAGATTTTTCGGACACTATAAGAAAACGTCTCGGACTAAAAAGTTAATTTTGAGATAAATGTATTAATTTAAAAATTAAATAAAATTATCATTAATATCTTTGCTGTGAATAAACCAATCATACAGCTCCATGTTTCCACCAGTGATATATGAATAACCAAAATAATTTAGGTTAACATAATTGTTATCTGAATGTGTCAAGCCGATTTAACAAATTAACAATGTAAGAAAATAATTTCGGGAATGAATTAAAATTATTATGTATCAGACGAGTCTATATAGTTATTTATTGTACCGGTAATATACCATTCATCTTAGTTATCTAATATAATAACGATTTGAAGTCAAATAAGCATTTATACTGTGTATCCCAATAAAAAGCAATAGTCAGGGAACATTCAGCGATTTTTTTAATTATATCAGTAGAAATATGATATATCAGGGGTTCCTGTGTATAATTAGTATTGCAAAGTGTGTATTCATGCTTCGCGAATAACAAACAATTCGACGTATTCCGAATCTTCTTTCATAACATTTTATCTACAGAAAATGTAGCATCTTTTTATAGATAAAATAACATCTACTGGAGAAGATGATAGAAAGATGCAATTATAAATAATCGTTTATAAATTTGTAACCACAATTTTAATTCAAATTAACAGTAAGTTTATAAATATAAATTCCCCATTTATTAAAATTTTTAAGTTTATGATGCTCTGAACGCTATTATTGATGCACGTACGAGTATATTAACACAGCTACACAACGGTTGCTAGATACACGAGCTATTTTTAGAATGGCACTACTGATTCTGGAATGTGATGAACTTGCTAGAATCAATGGGCTACATGGAACGGCAACATTGTGAATGAGATTTAAGAATGGGAACATTTCACAATTGCTATTTATAGAGCGTATACAGCTTATATAAATGTAGGCTAAACAAAATAGTTATTTCGTTACGTGAATGAACATAGCATACTGTTTATGGCATACAATGAGAAAATACGCTCATAATTAGCCTCAGTTCTAAAGTATATGTTGAAGATATGTTTATAACTTCATTTTAACCGCTTATGTAAACAATTATGTAAATTTTTCATTCCCAAAAGTATGCAACAGTTATTGGTATACGTTTAACCATTGTTTGAAGCTTGCATTCCCTAGAAGTATAAAATTTGCCCAATTCTATTGGCATTCAATTTTCCCTCTGCATAATTATCGCAAGGAAATCTGGGTCAAACGTGATCTTAGACAGCTACGCCGAAAAAAACTGAAAAACAATTACATACTTTGTCTCCGTGTTCGCCATATTGGCACTGCGTTAGGGTCGCTGCACTGCGTTAGGATTATCTGGGTACAGGCCGTATGTATCTGCCACTCAGACAGGCCGAACCTGGTGTCATCATACCAAAACAGCACGTGAATTTTTTTTATTTTTGTCCGGATACTTGAACTAAGCGGAGCCATGTGGCTTGTACAAGATACAATGAAATGGACCAGACGATGGTAGAACCATTATTCTATATTCTATGTCATGACATGATTACATATTATTCGTTGACTTTTATTGTATTACTTTGTTTAAAATATTATTTTGTTATAATGCACCTGCGTATCAGCATTGCTGGCATATTATTTAATGCCTAAATAAGAAACAACACATTGATTTGTATAATATTTTATTAAATACAACATTACAAACAAATTCGATCAAAATAAAAATCAATAAACGCAACTGTCTAAAAATTAAAGGCACTAGTCCGCAGCATAATTATTGTGAACTCGTCCAGGCCGATTTTCCCATCACCGGATGTGTCCGCCTCGTCCAGCATTTCCTGTATCTGCCGGTCGGACAGGCCGCATTTGGTGTTCTCGGCTGCTGTGCGCAGGTCCTCGAACGTAACGTAACCTTTGTCGTCTGCGTCGAGAATCCGGAAGCACTGAAAATGGTGGAAAATTACTAAACCCGGCTTCTCTGATAAATATGTGGAGAGAATTGTTGAGGCTACTGAAACATTAATGTTAACTGGATACGCTATTATAGTGGAATATTCAGGGGAAAAAGCAGCACTGAAAGTTTACCTCGTCAATTCTGTTTTAAATGTTGTTTGTTGTTGTTGTTGTTGCTGTTGTTGTTTTTTGAAAATTACTTATGTAATGGAATGGAATTATGTGAACTGGCAATGCAGACTATTGTAAGTAAAACGTTATTACTAATTCGAAATATCGTAGGAATCTTATCACTATATCAAGAACATTCAAACGCATACAAGAAGGAAAAAACGATGCAAACATAATTTCATACTTAATTTTTTTCTTTTCTTTTGATGAGTATTTGCGTTTGATGTTATTGCAGATTGAAAATGACAATGTTTATTTTCCCCACAATTCCCAAGCTCACCTGCTGCACTTCTTCAAAGGGGTCGTTGCCCTGCTGCTCCTTGATGATGAAGTCCAGAAAGGTCACAAAGGTCACCTTGCCCGCAGGGTCCTTGACCAGCGTGTCTGTAAAATGTCAATCACCCGTATGCAATAATAGGTCTGTCGTGGGAAAATCGGGCTTAATACATGTGCGTAAAGTGTCGTTCCGGATTAGCCTGTGCAGTTTTCACAGGCTAATCCTGGACGACTCTTTCCGCCTATAGTGGATTTATGTTTAGAAGAGACTTCCTTGAAACCGAACTGCACAGGCTAATCCGGAACAACACATTACGCACATGCATTAAGCCCGGTTTTCCCACTACACGCCTTTTTAATTTATTTACACCCCTAATATTGGAAAACCCCTATTTTTGGAGGGGTGTGTGTGTTCCTACATCGTGGGGGCTTTTCGCAATTTGATAATGTTGTTGTCTTTTTAGTTTGGGAAACACAAATATATATGTGGCGCGTCGTGAGAAAACCGGTCTCAATGCATGTGCGTAAAGTGTCGTCCCGGATTAGCCTGTGCAGTCCGCACAGGCTAATCCAGGACGGCACTTTCCGCTTTTATGGTATTTTCTGTTTCAAGGAAGTCTCTTCTAAACATTTATCCACTGTAGGCGGAAAGTGCCGTCTTGGATTAGCCTGTGCGGACTGCACAGGCTAATCCGGGACGACAATTTACGCACATGCATTATGTTTCCCCACGACGCGCCTCATATTATTTTTAATTTAAAGAGCCCGGTAATTAGGGAAATTAGGATAAGGCTATATAAATGACACGTCTTTATAAAATGTAATGTCTGTTTCTGTGATGTATGCACGTGTACATCAAAGCAATACAAAGCAACATGGGCACGGGTGTCGTGTAATGAAAACAATGAAATGTAACGAGAAAATAATTCATCACTTATTAATAGTTTCTGGTGGTTTATGTAAGTAATAAGAAAAGTCATGCAAATGTACCAATGCATCTTTGCAACGCCAGTATACAATCATAGGTGCTGGGCCTATATCCACAACTCTCTTTAGTGAAACATACGTAAATATCTTATAAAATTCCTAAAGTCTGTGGCTGGTTCATTTGCAGATTTGTGTTATCTTAAATTGTTTTAATCTTGAAAAGAATTAAAAGATGCTTACTGTTTTACTATTTTGAATTTAAAACATGGATTTTCACTAAGATTTTTTTTTTATATTTCGCTTAAAATTACTTTAGTTAAGATTTTCCATAGGAGCTTTGTGAATAAGGCCACTGGTGACACTATTTCCCAATATGGCATTATTGTTAAATCAAACATTTGTTTAAACATCAGATTTCAGCTGTGCATATAAGGCATATGGTATAATGTAATTTGCAATCACGATGCGTGATGCAGTGGTTAAAGGGACACTACGTTCCCTTCAATATCATTTTAACATTCAGGATAAAAAATAACTTGTACTAATTAGCACATATAGTTAGAAGTATATGATGATTGAATATTTATTTTTACTTATACAAAGGTAAAACCTGCATATACTTGTAGAAAAATCAATCAAACGACTCATACCCAGTGACTTGTTGAAGTATTCTTTGGAGAATCGAAACCCGAGTATTGAGGACAGCTTGTAAACATCTTTCCGTCGAATATATCTGTAACCGTTAAAACCATTCGTGATATAAATGATATATACCATGCATTAGTCATTACATAATTATGGGCAAGGAATAATACCATTTATCACATGCTATACCTAGTTTTCCATGTAATACAATCATTACGAATATTTTTATCTTACACATGTGTAAGATAACATTTTGAGCGTTTTCATTGGCTACATATTTTTTGACTGACCAATTGCATGGCGTTATTTTGGTGAAATGACGTCGTCAACATGAAATGACGTCAATGCAGTAAACAACTTTTAGGATTTATCGACATGCTTTGGTAAAATTTGAAGCATTTTTTTTCGTTTAAAAGCATGTGATAAAAAAGACCTGACACTCGTTGTCATTTCATATCATGTTTTATTAAACTCGTCCAGGAAATTCGTTAGTAAGCTCGCCAAAGGCTCGCTTACTAACAAAATTCCTGAACTCGTTTAATAAAATATGATATGAAATGACAACTCGTGTCAGATCCTATATGTGTTTTGTGTACTTGGTTGCTAATGGTAACTATATATAGCTAGAACTACGGTATTTCAACAAAAATTACTACACGCACCCGGCGCCCGCTACGTCATAAAGGTCAAACAGTTTCTTGAGGTCAAAGATTTCCTCCAAGGTCATCTCCTTGACGATGCGGTCCGGAAGTCCTAGGGCGTTGGAGGATTTCTGGGCCGCCACGAAGTCCGCAGCTAGGGTCACCAGGTTCGGCCCTTTCTTCTTATGATGTAGTCCGTATTTCATGGCGGTGTTGTTGACCATCTGAGAGGTCTCGGCTGAAATAATGATGAAATTATAGATCTATGATGTTGTTTTTGTTTAAATAATGTTTATGCATGTTTTTATTTATATACACACGCGAACGCATACGTACGCAGGAACATGTGACAATTGAAACACAAAATCTAATCAAAAGCAAGGACATACAAATAAGTAAACAAACCAAGAAATAAATGAAATAATTAATTATATGAGTGAGTGAGTGTATGTGAGTGAATGAACGAATGAATGGATTAATGAATGAATGAATGAATGAATGAATGAATGAATGTGATTATTAGTAAATACCATTCGAACAAAAGCATAATGATATCAATGTTTTATTTATATGATGATTATCCGAAATCCCTTGCATTAGTTATAATAATTTAATTTAAAATATACATATTTCAGCAAACTCAATGTAAACGTCTCTACCGGCTATCTGGGTCCTCTCTTCCTTCAGCAGACACTTCTCCTCCAGTTCCAGCTTCTTCAGGATCTCCTGCTTGCTTAGCCGAGAGCCAGGGATCAACTGCAGTCCCTTTTCCTGTTTCTCCTTGTCCATCTGCGCGCGCATCTTACGAACCTCCTGAAAGTCAGTATTCCTTAACAGTTTTAAAGTTAAGTTGAAAATCATAGTTATTAACATGAATATGAACGCTGAAATAGTATACATGTACATTGTTGTTGTTTTTTTACAGGTAACTTAGTAACTATTTTTACCACTAAGGCATGAATTAATATGTAATTATACATATTTAAGATGTAATTTAAAATTTAATAAACTGTCTATACAGCATATTCCGTTTCGTCGTGTTTTTCCAAGCTTAGAGTATATTGCACGGACGTATGACCATGCACACGGAGCGTTTAAATTGAAGGAAACATGTACTTCATCGGTTCAAGGTAAATTCCATCAGCACATGATATGGTACAGAGGGGCGACACGTGTTACGTCCAAATATATCTCCTTTTAACATGGCAGGACAACCCAACTACGCCTTAGTCATACTGTCCCAATTGTTATTTCTCTCCTATTCTGATTTTTTCATTAGCTACGCACATACCCACGGCCGCCACGTGCTCACCTCCTTCCGGTACTCCTCCTGGGCGCGCCGTTGCTCCTCGTCGCGACGTCTCAGGCGCTCCAGTTCCGCCAGCATGACGTCCTTATGCGTGCGCGGCTTCTCCGCTTCCGCTTCCGCGAAACTCACACGCGCCTTGGGCTTCTTTCCGGACCGCCTGGCGCTCATCGCTCTGTATTTTAGCTTTCAATCTTTCAATACATGTGATATTACATATTTTCATTTAAATATTTCTTCAAGACCAATTTAACTTGGCCATTTGTCTTGGTTTTTCTAATCAAAATTAATGCAAGCGCATAGGGCCTGTTAAATGACACGATTTTCGTCTTTTCTAGACTACAAGACTTTTGATACATTTAATTTTTTTTTACTCAAAGCTTATGCAATCGTACATGTACATGTATATGGTCTGTAAAATGACATTATTTTCATCTGTTCAAGACTACTTTTGACTATGTCCATTTATGTTGTTTTTCTACTCAAAGATAACACAGTCGACTGACATTATCCTCATGTAAGCATTTGTAAGTCAACTTTTGAACTCGTCCATTAATATTGTTTTCTACTCTACTATAAGCTATTGGATCGTGTTATACCCAAATGAGTATTCTGAGTAGCTCAAGTGAATTATTAATCTGCACATTCGGGGATTGTTAGCTTTCAATCATTTTCGCAACATAGTTCACGCTTTATTTTGCTGATTATCACATTCTAGTGTTTCATAATTAACAAAATTAGACAAACTATTCAGGTTTTAGATGTTATCGATAAATAATTATTCAAATAATATTTCATTCAGGAGAGACATATATTCATACTTGACATTTACTAAGTTTATTCTCATATTAAAAGATTGCGACATAAGTTCTCATTTATTGTAACCTGCATTATTCTTTATTTGAATTGCTGATAAAAATCGACCGAACATTGAACAATTACAAAACGTTAACATCTACAATGAGTTGTGTATTTCAATATTCAGCATTCGACAATCTATGATCTACAAATTTAAAGTGACCGACACAAAGCCGTGCCTTGTTTTATACCAATACATCCGATGTAGACCTGTACATTGCGTTCATTAATCAATAACCCGTTAATTATTAGTAGATTAATAAATGTAATTAATAATGAATGGAAGTGGAAAACACGTGGATTAAATATGTGCACAATAACTTATATATAGTATCCATTCATGTGAGTTTGTTAACTGTGCTTACCTTTCCAAATCAGTTATTCTTCCTCACTTAACAACTCGCTAATTTACAACGTTTCCAATGGCACAACTGTCAAATACTTATGTAAATTATCTAAAATATGTAGCATATTCCATTTTATTCACTTCCAACATAACTGATCGCACACACAATAATTTTTATTAAACAGCGATTTGCTCACACGCGCTTAAATTTTAATCCACAAAACATATTCCGGTGCTATAAACTATCAATGTTGCACAAATTAACGTGTTACCCTGTGAACCCTAATACAAAGTAAACACGCGTTGACGTTTTGATTAAATTAAAGCCACCCTATCACTATACCGTAATATTCAAACGCGCATACTCACAGTCAATGAAAAAGGATGTTAGATAAACATAGTACAGTATATACAGTATATAGTACAATATGTCTTCATTTCTAATTAATGTTCTAGGAATGATAAGTAAGTCATTTATTTGTATAGTTTTGCAGTTCTAAATTATGAAAAACATTAAATGTAGTTTTAACAATACAAAAAAACAAACATATTCATTTAAAATTATTGATTTAAAAGGTGATAAAGCTAAGCGTCTAATTAATGTGGAAGAATTTTTCCGTTGTTGTTAAGACATTTCCAAGCATGTGTGTCAGCTGTATGGTGTTACAATTTACAGGAAATTAAAACATCTGAGGCAGTGGTTAGCGCGGTGGCATTTAATTTGAAAAGTCCCAGGTTTGAGCCCCCTGCACTTTCTTACTTTTTTCATATTTATCATACACCCAGTGGCGCAGTGACTTTGTTTAAAGCAGCAGTCCAGAAATATGTTAATAAAAACTTTGCAAAAATCGTTTCTAATGGATATCTTACCGATCAAAATACAAAAAACCGCATTGAAATCGGTAAAATAATAACGTTCTGGTAACTTTTTATCGTAAAGTGTATCTGTATTCGATAGCTGGTGATGCCTCTGGAGTAAATCAGCATTTACGTTAGTGTATATTCCGTTCGTACCAAGCGTTTTCGAACATAGCTATTATAAATTGCCTTTCGTAAATAAGACACCGTTTTCAGTCGAATAAACGTAATTAACTTTCATTAGAACTTATGCCAATTTAAAATGTATTGAATTATATTCTATGGACTGCGGCTTTAAATAAGTTGTTTTTAATATATTTTCGTCTATATTTATACCATTTTAAAATAATAAAATAATTGATGTCCTTTTATGTATTATAGGAGTAAAAATGTATTTGCGGCGAAAAAAAAAATAACAGCAAACAAACGATAACAATATACATGTATAGGCCTACAGTTACCCGGTTAGAGTATCGAATCAGCTTATTAAACTGTTTTATTGCTGTAAAAAGCCAATCCGTATTTTTAAAACGATTTTCTTTCGAATTAGAGCTCAATATAATAACACAATGAATAACCTTTAATATTTGTAACATCATTTTAACTTTTAAATCCATGTATGTACAAGTGCCTTTAACGAAAGTTTAGCGTTTTCAAGACCGGTAATCAATTCATTATACTGTATGTTTAGTTACCGACAAAGCACGCATTCAGAACTCAGTTACAGCGACCCGGCACCGGTATTTGCCTACAGATAAATATATACCGATTGTATTAAACCCAATTGGAAACAAATTGTTATCAATAATGTATTTGTTCTTTAAATTGTTGACTTGGTCTGTGTAAATATCGGGTACACTGTTTAAACAATTAGTTCTTCCTGTGTTCGAGACTGGTCAATGTAATAGGGAAGTATACAAAACAGAAAAGTAAATATACAGCTTCCAATGCCGTGACATAGACCTAAGCATAATGAATGTCTGGCTCTCTTGATGTTTTCATAGTAACTACTGCATGAGCCAAATATTTACTAAACTCGTAGATGTACAATGCCATGTTGCTCGTGTCATTTCTGCGGTCGTATATAAAAGCTACACGCATTAATGGCTATTTCGTTGTGAGTTATCGGCGACCGATTTTTCGGGGTCAGGGAGGTGGAAGACACGTTGGTCGGGCACCGTCCGATCGCCGGACGGCGTTTGCTTGGATCAGTGAGTGACCGTACGATTGTTATAAAGCGTTTGATTTCAACGTCGACCATGTGGGCTCCTACTTGGCGCCGGCAGGCGCCCGGAAAGTACAGTTATCGCCAGGGTATCGGGCCGTGGCCTGCTTGCATTTACTCGAAACCTCTTTCAATAAATTTTAGTTGCAATCATATCTAATCCTTCGCGGTGACCGTCCGATATACATATTCACCGCACAGGCGCCGTCCGTTACAAGCCATCAGTTGGTTGTTGGATATAAAAGTGTCACACAGGTGTTAATGCAGGAAAAACGCACCGCACCACCGCAGCACGGCGCACCACAACAGGACAGAACGCAGCGCACCACAGCAGGACGACGCACACCGCACCACAGCAGGAACGAACTCACCGCACCACCACAGGACGGCGCACACCGCACCACAACAGGACAGAACGCAGCGCACCACCGCAGGACGGCCCATACCGTCAAGCGCAGGACGGCGCATACCGCGCCACCGCATAACGGCGCAGCGCACCACCGCAGGACGGCGGACACCGACAGATCAAAGTAGCTCAACATGAGCGCCTTCTGCTCAGGGGCCTTTATATGAAACAATTACGTATCGTAAGATAAGGTGTAAGATACGAGGCCGTTACGATACCGTTATTTCAATACCTGAAAGTATGCCGTATGTATATTGTGTGAATCAATACAATAGTCGATATTTCTGTTGCACAATGCTCAGTCTGTTATTTTGAGCTTCAAAGGATCGACTTAATTTTCTCACGTTGTTGTTATGTATTAAAGCGACAGTGGCTGTATGGCAGGCTATCCCGATATCCAATTTTAAATATAATGCAATGTATATGGAAAATATTCAGGGCGAAATAGCGGTTTGATGAACTTTGCTTCGTTTTGGGATCCGCCGCGTGCTTCGTTTTGGGATCCGCCGTGATGGTCAACAGAGGATTGTTGAATATTTTTTATTTAATATACGAGGCGCGTCGTGGGAAACCCGGACGTAGTGCATCTGCGTAAAGTGTCTTCCCGGAAAAAAGGCTAATCCGGGACGACACTTTCCGCATACAGTGGATTCATGATCAGATTAGACTTTCTTGAAACAGAAAATACCATAAAAGCGGAAAGTGTCGTCTTGGATTGTTAATTCGGGACGACATTTCACGCAGATGCATTAACCGGGTTTCTTACGACACGCCTCAATTGTGTTGGCTCAATATTCGATGACAAATGAAGAGACTATGTTTAAAACATTATTTAGAAGCATTAACCCTTAATAACAACAAAACCTTGCATTTACCAAAATTGGACCATTTCAAAGAACTGGGGCCATATTCCAGAAACATCTTAAGTTTATCTTAAAATATTTTCACTTAAGTTCCTTTGTTTGTAAGGTAATATTTTAAAAACTACATATAAATTAATGAATCCAACTACAGTTATGTAAATAGTAGTTAATAATAAATTTATAATTAGTGAACATTTGGCAGAATTTCATGCATACACAGAATAAAATGCTTAAGAAAAATGACGATTTTGAGGCTAAGGATAAGATTTCACTAAAGATGTTTCTGGAATACGACCCCTGGTCCGGTTTATATACCCCTGCTTCTTTTTAGCAGCACCCAGTTACTTGTTTATCCTCGACCTTTCCTCACTATTTGACATGACTGTATATGTCTTAAGCAATGATTTTCGGTCAAGAGTTGTTTATCGTCTAATAAACAACGATTTGGTGTTCTGGTGAATTTAACCACTAGGGAGTTAACCCGAGTTGTTTAGTATACCGCAAAAGAACGACAAATCGTTGTTTATTAGCCGATAAACAACATCACCTGACAACATTTTCTGCAATTACAATGCAAACTATATTTTGCAGTTTCTGAACTATTTTTTCGGGTTGTGTATTTGCTGTTGAACGGTGCATTTTGTTCTTTGTCTATAGAATACTATGCGCGTGTCATAATAGAATGATGCATAAAAAAGTAATGGCATTTCGTTTACAATATTTATTTTCAATAAAATAAAGCATATCACGTTGAAAACACAATAAAGTCCAGGTCCAAAATTCATAAAAGTGGAAAAATAATAAGTGAAAATTGTACAAACTAACAACATGATTAAGTTAAGCATGATACAATATATAGAGACTATAGCACCAATAGCAATAAAGAGAAATCTATACTACTACCACTAATATACAACACATTTGAATAAAACAGAAATATTGACAGATAAAATACCTACCCTAAACCGACCCCATTTACCCATCTTGTACAATCTTTGTACTCATATTATATCTAAAAACATAAAGTAGTTATGTCACATGTTTCTACAAAGCGTGAAGATTCCTTTTATTAAAAAATGCTTGGAAAAAAAACAAGAGCTGTCGGAGGACAGCGCGCTCGACTTTTTTGTGCTTGTCAGAGTTTCGGGCATTTTTTCTAAAACAAACTGTATAGTAGGGGCCAATTAAACAAAAATAATTTCTTCCTTGAGTTATTGAGTGGAAGCATCTTTAAAGATTTCAAAACAGTGACCTTGACCGACCAAACCCATATGCAATCTCATGCAGTGTCTCGTTATACAGTATCTAAACATTGAATTTTATTAAAATATTTCAAAATGTAATCGAGTTATAAAGCATTTTCTATTTTTAGTAACAGTGACCTTGACCCCACCCAACCCACCACAAATGCAATCCCGAGTAAAATGTTGCTTTAGGGTATTTATGTATGAAGATTGATTCTCAAGTTAGAGAGTGGAAAATAAAGTTGACGCTGCCATTCCACCCACTTAAAATTTTGAAAGTGTAAAAATGCCCATAATTTTGACAAATTTCAAACTAGAGTTATCAAAATTGGCCTATGAGTTCATTTTAATATAGGGAATAAGTGTTCTAAGTTTGAATGAAATCCCTCCAGCCATTCCTGAGAAATCAGCTTACCAATAAACTTCAACCTGTCCATATAGCTAATAAGTAAAATTTCTAAGTGTAAAAAGGCCTATAATTTTGACAAAGTTCAAACTAGAGTTATAAAAATTGGCCTAGGAATTCATTTTAATATAGGGAATAAGTGTTCTAAGTTTGAATGAAATCCCTCAAGCCATTCCTGAGAAACCAGCTTACCGAAAAACTTCAACCTGCCCATATAGCTGATATGTAAAATTTCTATGTGTAAAAAGGCCCATAATTTTGACAAACTGCAAACTAGAGTTACCAAACTTGTCCAATAGGTTCATTTTAATGTGGGGAATAAATGTTTTAAGTTTGAATGAAATCCCTCAAGCCATTCCTGAGAAACTAGCTTACCGAAAAACGTTAACCTAGCTAGGAAGTCGACGCGGGGGAGCGTACAAAAGCTTGCCTTTTCTTCAAAAAGTCGAGCTAAAAATTCATCAGAAGTACATTATATAAAGTAATAATAATTAACGCAATCCACAATGTCACAGCCAAATGTACATAAACTAATATATAAATGTAGTGAAGTCTAAAGTTAACAGATTTTGTTGGGATAATTGTGACATTGTTATGTGAATGTCTTTAAAACAAGTAATGGAAGCCATGTCTCTTAAATACAATACATAAAAAAACACTTATGTATTCTGCCCAAATAACATACTACAGCCTGCACCATGTCTGAAGATTGTCACGAAATATAATTTTGATAATGTCTGATTCTTGATTCATTCAAGTGACCTTTCTAAAAAAAATCCCAAGCACTGTTTCAAACTGAAAATGCATCGAGAGACAGGGTGTTAAAAAAAATTGAGCTGTAACAAAAATGCTAAAACAAAAATCAGCACAGTATGAATGCAGCTATGATCACAGCACTAACGTCAACGACTAGTGATTGGAGTAAGAACAATGAAGATCTGATTTTAATCAACATGCACATTAATATTATACCAAATATGTGTAATAATTAAGGTATTTTGAACAATGTGATATTAAAATAATTGAGGCGTGTCGTGGGAAAACCGGGCTTAAAGCATGTGCATAAAGTGTCGTCCCGGATTAGCCAGAACGAAACTTTCTGCTTTTATGGTGATTTCTGTTTCAAGGAAGTCTCTTCTAAACATAAATCCATTGTAAGCGGAAAGTGCCGTCCTGGGTAGGCCTGTGAGGACTGCACAGGCTAATCCGGGATGACACTTTATGCACATGCATTAAGCCCAGTTTTCCCACGACACGCCTCAGTTAAACAGTATTTGCGTTAGTAAGGCTGGCGCTATGGATTGCCTGATATTCTAACATGAAACACGCTGAGTTTTCTATAGACAAAGAAGAAAAATATCCGTTGTTAAATTGCCAATAAACAACTCGAAAAAGTAGTTCCAAAACTTAAAAATATAGTTTGCATTGTAACTGGAGAATGTGTTATCAGGTTATGTTAGAACCGAAATAATGTCTGTTTATCGTTTTTTATCTGTTTATTAAATAACTAAAATATTAAATTTTTTAAAATAACCTTAATAATCATTTGATATAAAAAAAATCCTTAGAAAATGTGAAAATATGCAACATTTTCAAATAACTTTATATTTTAAACATTTTAGTAGACATGGGCTATTTTGGCTACTGGTAACTCTACCCGCGGTTATAGTGATTTTCGAAGTCTAACTATGTGCATGTGTAGTTAGATTTTTGTATGCCCCGGAAGGAGAGCATATTAAAATCGAACCGTCCGTCTGTGCGTCCGTCTGTTAGCCCATCCTGCCAAGGTTAAAGTCTTTTTTAATGTCAAATATCTTGAATACTATCAAAGGTATTTAGTTGAAACTGAAAATTATTCTTTACTATCAATGTCTTCACCAGGGAAAGCAACCCCCATAACTCTGTCTTGTTTATTGACAGATTTATGCCCTTTTTGAACTTAGAAGTTTTGGTTAAAGTTATTCATAAGTTTTTCCAGAGCAGCCATTTTGACTGAAGTAATTTAGTAGTTTACATTTTCCATTCACTTTATATACAATGATTAATTTTGGTGTCAAAGGTCTCACTTACTGACACAGCAATCGGGCGGCATATGTCACCTGATTGTGACAGCACTTGTTTGTTATGTATTAGCACTTTTCAGAATCATGTTTCACAAAAGTTGATGTAAAGAAAGAAAATAAAATAAACGAGCAATGACAGCATGCCTTGATAAAACTTTCAACCCAGTATTACACTCCCCAAACCACAGCCAAGATTTGTTTGTTTACAAAAAGTCACATTACAATTTAGACAAGAGGGCCACGATGGCCCTAGGTCGCTCACATGAGTTTCAGGCATCCCAGTTTTGACCCCAGGGGCATCATTTGAACAATCTTCGTAGAGGACCACTATGCAATGTTACATACCAAATATGAAACATCTGGGCCTTGCGGTTTCAGAGGAGAAGATTTTTAAAGTCATTTTGCTATTTAAGTCTATATCAACAATGTGACCCCCGGGGCGTGGCCAGTTTTGACCCCAGAGGAATCATTTGAACAATCTTTGTAGAGGACCACTAGAGGATGCCACATACCAAATATGAAACCTCTGGGCTTTGCAGTTTCAGAGATGATTTTTGAAGTAATTTTGCTAATTAGGTCTATATAAACAATGTGACCCATGGGGTGTGGCCAGTTTTGACCCCAGGGGCATCATTTGAACAATCTTTGTAGAGGACCACTATACAATGTTACCGACCAATTACCAAACCTCGAGGCCTTGCAGATTCAGAGAAGAAGATTTTTAAAGTCATTTAGCTATTTAAGTCTATATAAACCATGTGACCCCCGGGGCGCGGCCAGTTTTGACGCCAGGGGCATCATTTGAACAATCTTTGTAGAGGACCACTATGCAATGTTACATACCAAACATGAAACCTCTGGGCCCTGCAGTTTCAGAGGAGAAGATTTTTACAGTCATTTTGCTATGTAAGTATATATAAACCATGTGACCCCCGGGGCGTGGCAAGTTTTGACACCAGGGGCATCATTTGAACAATCTTTGTAGAGGACCACTAGAAAATGCCAAATACCAAATATGAAAGCTTTCAGCCATGCAGTTTCAGAGAAGATTTTTAAAGTTTTCACTGTTTAAATCTATTTTTAACTCTGGTGACCTACATATGCAGCGGACCAAAACGATTTGAACAAATTTGAAAGAGGGTCACCCAAGGATCATTCCTGTGAAGTTTGGTGAAAATCTGATCAGCAGTTAAGGAGGAGATGTTGTTTGAATGAAAATGTTGACACAAGACGCACGACGGACAAGGCACGACAGACAAAAGGTGATCACAAAAGCTCACCATGAGCACGTTGTGCTCAGGTGAGCTAAAAACACATAGGTACAAAAGCTAACAACAAAAACATGTTTAATTCCCCAAATTTGTACATCAACTAACATACAAAAATTCCATTCATATGTGTTATAGAGGTTTCTATAAATTTTAGTTGTTTCTAATAGTTCTTGAAATTAATGCACGGTAGAGCTAGTTATACATGTATTCTCTCACAAAGTTGTGATTTCAACAGATGCAGAATCCTGCTTTTTGATGCAAGCAAATTGCAATTTAGTCATTTTTATGAGAGCAAATTGCAGTTTAGTCATTTTTATGCGAGCAAATTGCAATTTAGTCATTTTTATGCGAGCAAATTGCAATTTATTCATTTTTGATGTAAGCAAATTGCAATATAGTCATTTTTGATGCGAGCAAATTGCAATTTAGTCATTTTCATGCGAGCAAATTGCAATATAGTCATTTTTTATGCAAGCAAATTGCAATTTAGTCTTTTTTATGCAAGCAAATTGCAATATATTCATTTTTATGCAAACAAATTGCAATATAGTCATTTTTATGCGAGCAAATAATCTGCCTTGCATCATTTAGAAGCATTTTTTTTCCATTTGCAAAGTTTGGACAATTATACTTTTATGATACTTATGTTTTTCTGCAAAGTTCTTAACCTTTATTAACATCAACTACCATTTGCAGAGCATTAATTAAATATTAATCAATAACAAATATCCTGTGAACGTAAAATTTTCATCCTACCCTCACAATTTCAAAACAGGGGTAATTTTCCTGGCCCCGTGTTCACAAAATAAGTTAAGCCTGATTTTCAGGGTCAAGATGAACTTGATCCAGCTATTTTAGGATCAGGCTCAAAAATGGCGTTTACTAAAAATCTGGAACAGTTTTAATTGTTGATCAAATATATATTTTACATGATTATTAACTCCTCTTAGCGTATGTTTCTATCTGATATGAAGACTTTAATCAAAATGTAACAAAAATGTTGGTTTATTTAATCTACAACAAAAGTTATATCAAAAATATAATATTTTTCAGATTCGGCTCAGTTGAGCTGGAAGATCTAGATCAGCTAAGATTGATCTTGATCCTGCAGTTAATCCTTTGTGAACATGGGGCCTGGTTTTCAAAATCTAGTGTAATACCTGCAAAGAGTAATAAATTAAATGTTTTGCAATTAAAGCAGCAGTCCAGAAATATGTTAATAAAAATAAAACTTTGCAGAAATCATTTCTAATGGACATCTTACCGATCAAAATACTAAAAACCGCATTGAAATCTGTAAAATAATGATGTTTTGGTAACTTTTCATCATAAAATTATCTGTATGCAATAGCTGGTGATGCCTCTGGAGTAAATCAGCATGTACATTAGTGTATATTCCATTTGTACCAAGCAGTTTTGAACGCAGACATTATATAATGCCTTTCGTAATTATGAAACAGTTTTCAGTCTAATAAATAGAGGATATTTGTTTGTTTTTGGTGTGATAACGCGTTATATCATCACTGGAAAGGGAGACAATTAATATTTTCACGAGCCCATGTGCGACTTAAAATATGTAAATTGTCTCCCTTCCCAGTGACGATATAACGTTTATCACACCGAAAACAAACACATTTTCCGTATATTTTATGCTGTTGAGTTTTTTTCCATTAAAAAAAGTAGTCCAGCACAGTGAGTAATATAGGGATATATCTCACTGATATTTTCCTATATTTCACTTCTTAACATAAAATAAACTTCATTAACGTTTATTAGAACAAAAGTCAACTTAAGATGCATTTAATAAAATTCTATGGACTGCGGCTTTAACGCTATATCCTTATGCTCATTCCTGCACAATCATGTATATACACATGTACATCTGACAAAATTGCTCTAATACAACATTTAGCTTGAAAAAAAAGAAACTACCATATTTTCAATTTCATTTACAAATATTTGGGGTAAACATTCATTCATACTCTGCTACAAACTCTGCTGCTATAACATGATGTTCTTACACACGTTTTGGTTAGCACAGCTGGTACCAGCATATTGCGAGGGCTGAGCGTGAAACTATTGTATCTGATATAGAAATGTTACGCAGATACAATAGTTTTGTGCTCAACCCTCGATTGCCTTATGCAGTCTCTATCTATTAGGCATTATATAAAACAAAAATAAAAACACGTACCATAAAGCATCATAATAATGTGTAAACGCACATACATTTATATTCTCAATAAAAAAAACAAGAGATAAAATAATGGACATAATAGTTAACACATATCGATTAAAAACTATTTTCGCCAGAACTTAAACCAAATTTCATTGTCTTATTCTTTAAAAAAAAAAAAAAAACAACATTTATTATGAAAAAATAACTATGGTATTGCGTAGAAATATGAAAATTCAATTCGGCAGAACAAAATACCTCTTAAGTTTATAATAAAACTTCGATATTTTACTGCATGTTTGAAAATATGGGACTGATTTCAACAATACACTATAATGTATCAAACAACAATTACTACTACATAATAACTTTACAAAATAATTATCACCCAAGGAACAACCTTGTCCTTTTGAAATACACACCTTGTATATGGAAAGCACTGAACAAAATACAACTGAATTGAAAATGATGTAAAAGGAAAAAATCCTCTGCAATACACGAGATTTGTTTTTACTTGTCACTAGTGTGACTTACAAGGTAATGTTTGGTAATACAATGTTCACTGCACATTTTATGCAGTGAAACTCTATGACATTGTTCCTGACCCAACTTGATTTACTAGATCGGCGTACCCTGGTTTACGCAGGTTATCACGCCGCTGATTCCAAACCAGCTCATTCGGGGCACGCCGGTATCAGCCGAGCGACTTAACATTGGCCAAATCGAGTAAATCGCCGGTACCGGCATGATAACAGGCGTAAACCGGGATATGCGGATGTGGCAAATCAAGTTGGCCAACAAATGATCAGAATTCAAAATAGCTGAACACAAACAGTACAATTACATGTTTAATACTTAATTTATTACCATACAAATCATCTGTGATTTATGTCAACGTCTACATAATAAAACAGACACTTTCCATATATTTTTTATACAAAATACAACAACAACAACATCAACAAGTATGTATAGGTGTTAGTGATTAACAAAACTGTTAATGTATTTGGTAGAAAAAATGACAGACGTCCAAATTCAGTACACACTGTTAAATAAGGATGCATATAGAATACAATTATTTATTTTTGGACAGCAGGCAATATTTGACATTTTACTATAACATAACATAACATGACTTTGATGTGTCACAGATGAAATGGGGCCTTGGGTCAAGGGGTCAATTGAAAGGTCCAGCCTAATGAATTCTGAACTCCCTTGCATAATCCTCAAATAATTGAGGTACAAATAACGCCATCACCTGACTAGTGATTTAAAAACAACATTACTGTTGCCAGCAATTTTCAATAAAAGACAGTTGCGAAGAAAAATACAATCGTAAAATATAGTGACTTCAAAAATAAAACAGAGCTTGCAAACAAAACAACATACGCTTAAACTAACACAACAAATGTTTAGAAATGGGGAATAAAGGTAGCGGAAACAACAGAGGTTATGCAAATATAATTTGCTAAACATTGTTCCATATTTCTATAGGAAAATCATTGTATTCCTTTTGCACCAAATTAAATACTGATCAATTTAAATACTGATCAATTTGGTACTGTATAGGGTATTTAAATCCTACGTTTTTGGTAATGTACAAGGTCCTCGAATCTTTCTTATTGTATCCTTCTTTCCTATAGATTCGGCCACCCCCAGATAATGGAAAATAACTATTATTTCTTAATAATCTCATGTCAGATATCTGTATTGATACAATTCTATCACATAAATATTGGTTTTGGTTTTGAAAATTGCAAATTTTAGATTTTGTCCGAGAAAATTAAGATTGTGAACAGAAATTCCTAAAATTTGCTACACACTTTGTGCATAAGCCAAGAATTATGTAAACATTCATTTTCGAACAGTATGCTAGTGTGTGTTAGTCTAATAAAGAATGCTTCTAATGAATTATATCAAAATTGAGTGTTTTTTTTATCAAAATAAAGAATGAACCAAATGATAGGAAACTAAGTGAATGGCTGATCTCTACATTATCTGGCCTTTATTTGGTAGGAGAGACCTTAAATTTATAGATAAAAGTCTCACTGGTGTTGAAATTGTGTCCATTCAGGGTATAAAAGCAGCTTAGCTCTTAAGTGGCCAAATACACAGGAAACGAGGCTAATAATGCAAAAGGTTTCTTAAATCTACTCATTTTGGTTCATTATGTGTTTTAAATTGTAATAATGTTTTGATAAGTTACAGGGTTTTAAAGTCAACGACTGACGGAACTGAGAAAAATAGTTGATCTTTTATCTAGAAATTGTCTTAAAAATTACTTCTAAAAATTAAATGTTAAATTAACACTAATTATCAGCTAATACGATAGAAAGCAGTCCACTGATGTATGTTGACTTTGAAATGGATGTGTACACCAACCTTCAATACAACCCAATAAGTCAAGAATCAAGAATCATCACAGTTTGTTGATGGCATTACAAGATAAGTATTTGTCGAAATTCAAATACATCAAACCCTGTTACACTCACAAAGTATTTACAAAATCTCTAAATGACAATGTGAAGAAATAACAAGTAAAGTGTGTCTAAATGACAATGTGAAGAAATAACAAGTAAAGTGTGTCTAAATGACAATGTGAAGAAATAACAAGTAAAGTGTGTCTAAATGACAATGTGAAGAAATAACAAGTAAAGTGTGTCTAAATGACAATGTGAAGAAATAACAAGTAAAGTGTGTCTAAATGACAATGTGAAGAAGTAACAAGTAAAGTGTGTCTAAATGACAATGGGAAGAAATAACAAGTAAAGTGTGTCTAAATGAGAATGTGAAGAAATAACAAGTAAAGTGTGTTTGAAAAACATGACAGAAAATGTGCTTTTGCCAATACTAACTCGTTAAAGAAAACAACAATGGTCAGGCTTTTGCCAATACTAACTCGTTAAAGAAAACAACAATATTCAGGACCAACAAACAACCATTAACATGTACAGGTAGCTTTGTACATCCTTTAGAATATATGCCGATACATGTATAACAATCTGACATGTAAACGATTTACTAATATTTAGAAATGAATAGGCAAGACGCCATGGTGTTTTCTAAAACTTTCAAATTGCAGTAAAATATTTTAATGCATAAAATACTTTCATCATCAACAACACTTGTAACTAAAAAATAACTTAATCTTAATTCCATACAGTACATAGTACTCTTTGCCTGAACTAATTGTATTTAATTGAACTAATTCTCAATACATAATCATTATAGTCATCATTACATAAAACATGAAATGTGATTTAACAAAATATTATAATATACATCTATTCTTTCTTTTATTAACCTGTTGCTTGTAAACAGCTTTTATTAAAAACTGCAATGATTGTGTTATGAAGAATCACACAGAAAATAAATGTAGATTAAACTTATTCAAAAAAAATTATTAAAGGCATTTCAATTCAAACTGATATTTCTATCAAATTACAAATGAAAAAATAATTTTGAAGATATACATAAAATAATTCATTATAAAATCAACCAGAAGTATTTAAGCATCCACATCATGTGAGATTGCAGATTTAAAATGTATTTAAGGTTTATGTAAATGCCGATTTAAAACAAGATTCATTGTTTGATAAACACACATGCCCCCAGTTGGTGCTGGATAGCCCATTTCTTAGTCCAAATTAGGTCAAGGTCAAGGTGAGGTTGAGTGATATGGGTGCATTGGAGATAGTCATAAGCAACAACTGTGTAAGTATCCAAGTGTTGTAGCAAGCGGTCTTGGTGCTAGACGAAACGGTAAAATGTAGTTAACCTAGAAACAGCCCATTTGAATTATTCCAAGTGCAAATTAGGTCAAGGTCAAAGTGAGGTTGAGTGATATGGGTGGATAGGGAATGGTCATAAGCAACAACTGTGTAAGTATTAAAGTGTTGTAGTAAGCGGTGTTGGTGCTAGAGGAAATGGTAAAATCTGCTTAACCTTGTCACGGACGGACGGAAGGACGGACGGACAAGACAATCACTATATGCCTCCTGCATCAAGATGCCGGGGGCATAAAAAATGAATCAAAGGCAATTTACAAATGGAAGTGAAAACTTTATGCAGAATTGTACATCATATATTTTCTTAGTAAAGAATAAATACATCTGGAAATCATCAGCCTTGTTTGTTTAGTAAATAAGTATTGTATTCTAAATATCATACTCATTAGGGGACACCAATTCAACATACATAGCACCTATTAAAGTACAGATATTAACTTTAGCATTATTTTGTAATATTTGCAAGATGAAGCAAGAAAACTGAAATAAATGAGAGTAGAGTCCAACATCCAAACACATAAACAATGCAGTTCTTTGTTAGCTTGTGAATTTTGTATGACTTTGTATCAATAATTAGTACACTGACCAACAGTAAATTTGCATTGTAAGGCATAATTACTAGAAAAATGGCAACCCCACAACAAGACTACCAGATATGCTATTATTTACAAAACCAGTAAGCTTAACATAATAAGGCTAATATAAAGACTGAACATGGACCAAGTTGTTTGAAGGACATTACATTCATCATATTAGAACAAGACTAGGTTTTTTTGACATAGCATCACCTAATAAAAATTATTCCCTAAGAAAACTTCGTTAACACCATCCTCTTCACATTTATTTTGCTACCTTCAACACATTTTCTGTGATAATTTCCCTCACTATTTAGGGTCCAGACCCCATCCTCATTCTCTGAAAAAAAAGCACTGGTCACTAAAATCATTTCTTTGCACCTATCAGATACGCACAGACCTCATCAGGAGTGTTTGCCTCCGGATGCTGATTCATCGTTGCCCGAACTTTCTCCTCTGGAAAAAGTCGGCACAAGTCCACGTATAATTTATACCTATGGTCCGTAGGCATTATCGGTGCCTCTATGGGAAATGGGCCTCCAAATCCTATGGATTGGTGCGATGAAATTAACGAACTCTGTGGAGAGTTTTGGGACACAGACTGCGACCATGTGTTTGGTGGTGGGAACAAATGCTGGTAAGTCGTCAATGCAGGCTGTGAATGGGAATCAGGAACAGACTGGTTCACAAATTGGCTTTGATGTTGTGGTTGATGATGCTGGAGGTCATAACCAGTGTGAGGTATTTCAAACTGGCCGACACTGGTTTTAGCAAAAGGACCACCAGACTGGTTTGGGAACAGATGTGGAGGATATTCCGACAAGTACGGTTGACGAAACCTGTAGTCCTGCCCAACCACGGGCATGGAGTTGGAAACATGAAGCGAAGGATGGGGCTGAAATGGGCCCTGGTTTCCGATTTGGAATTTCACTAAGCCAGAGGTATCCCTCATAACTGATGGTTGATTGTCAAGTGGACCTCTAGCCATGAAATGTTCATGAGGGTTGCTTTCGAAGTTGTGGTAACCAAGGATTTTATTCAGCTGCGTATCTGAGGAGCTATTTTGCCGCTTCATAATCGGCGGCCCTTGAAACGATGGTTTTGAATCTAAAAACGGGTCTGGAGCGCTCTGCATTCTTGCCAATGCTGTGTGACCCTGGAGATACTCTTGAGCATGGTTTCTCGAGATTGGTTTACCCATACCAAAGCTACTAGGACCAAGAGGCTGTTGCTGGGAGGCCCCGAAGCCTTGATTGTGGTTTCCGAGCGACTCGTCATGATGTGATGCCATTCTGCGAGGGTCATAGGACTGCGTCTGATCGAGCGGCGCATGCTTTTGAACTTGTCTCACATCTTGCCCTGGCGGGAGGGAATACATTCGAGCTAGCTTTTGTTTTGGTTTGGGCTGTTGACGTGTTTGGGGTGTGTAGTCATTTGATGGTGTTGCAGGCGAATAAGCCAGTGGAGAAATAACTTTTGAACCATCCTCAATCTTTGTTTTGCCTTTCTTTTTCAACATTTCTGACTCGTTAGCTTCATCCGACAGTTTTTTAGCTAACAAAAGATGACCACTTAAGAATTTCTGACCAGTTTCTGACGTCTCTACATGACCACCCACAGAGAGGTTTACAGGTGAACTTACGCGTGGTGAAATATAACCATGCTGACGAAAGTCACCGAACAGAGGACTAGATCTTTCTAACTGCTCAGCTGATGTTTTTGAATTCTTTGGTTTTTGAAGTATTTTCTTTTCAGGTGTCCGCGGTAGAGGAATTTTCCCCGAAGCTTCATTACTGCTTTTTTCTTTTTCCATTTTTAGGCGACTCTCTGTTAGTTTTTGATTGAAATCATCGCCTTTCTCCTTTCTTGGTGGACTTCCAAAGGAGAAAGATATGGGTGTCTGGGATACACTGCTCTCTGTCGGCCCAGAGTTGGTACGCTGAAGGGATGTTTTCTTCGTCAGTTTCTTTTTGTCAGCTAAAATTGAACCTACAACAGTAATATTTATTCTATTAAATTACTGACGTAAAAATCTATCTGTGACAATCTATCTCACTATTAAAGTATGGTACTATTCTATAACTATAATATAGTTCCTTAAAATCCCTTAATTCTTACTCAGGGTATTAATTGCATTCTTAATGCATATTCGCAGAATATTCCCCATCTACAGCTGAACTTTGTTTGTTGAAATTGCTGGAAGTTCAGAAATGACTTCAAGATATTTGAAGTTTGACATTATATAAATATTAACTTCCTTGAGTGTGACAGTGCGTATTGTCAACACGAGGCAACACTGTCTAAAGCCTCGGTCGACAGTGTTTGTCGAGGGTTGACGAGACACACGGTCACCCTCAAGCAAGTAAATATTTATTTTATTATACCCAACAAATTCAACGTAAAGAAATCAATTACATAAGTTTAATATTTTAACAATATTTTAATTTTGACTCCGAAATACTTGCAAACCTTGCCATAATGATCAATGTCATCTGATACAGAAATATAAACAATTAAACCTCTACAGGACACAGACTTTAAATTAAGCTAAATCCCGTATCATTTGCATCCCGGGCGACATAGCGGTAGCTGCCAACATTGTCCGCTGCAGTTTATAAGCATTATATAGAGAAATAATCAAGTGAGGTATAATAAACCCACATAATGACTTTGTATTAAGTCAGATTTTTTCGATAAAGCGAACAGGCTACAGCATCACTACATGGAGATAAACACATAGACATATCGGCAAGTGTGAAACAACTTAATGGAATAGAAAACCACTTCGATATAACCAGAAAATCAAATAGAAACTTCCAGATAACCATATTTAATTAATACTAAATAAGAAGGAACAAAGTCAGGAATGCTTGTCCGCTTCGATACATCGGGAACTTTGACTTGAGAGAGTTTATGATAACGAAGATCAGCTGTACATTACATTTTTACTGGTTAAACATTTAAAACAATTACATTTTTACTGGTTAAACATTTAAAACAATTCCTGGGCAAATAAATACTTCTGGTTGTCATCTATAACAATCCTGTGTTTGCATTTACATATGAGAATACTTTTGACGGCCATTATTTCAACGATGCCTGTATACCTGGGTCACCCTGAGGTAGTTCTTTCTTCCTCAGTTCCTGCAAATGTTTTGCTTGCTCCGCCAACTTCTCCGTGACCGGTTTGTGCGGCTGGGTCCTGCGCTCCGGGTGGTAGTACTTGCACTTGTTGCCGTAGGTGCACTTCTTGCTGCCGTAGGGGCAGAGAGGGGGCAGGGGCTCGGGACTTGCAGACACCTTGAGGAGGAAGTTGTCCAGAGTGGGGCCATTTCTGCCTAGAGGGTCATCAGGGGGCATAAATCTGGAATGGAAAGATGTTTATTAATGGGTTCATAAATCTGAGAGGTTTATAAATCCATACTTAATACTGCACTTGTTTAAATCAGCATGCAATAATATTTTGTCTTTATAATGGTCAGTTGGCTTCAATTCTAATGCCAAATACTGCATTATATTTTGACAATATCGCCAAGCACATCGTGGAACTTAAAGTTTTGTATTATTACAAGATTCTGTGTTTGATAAACACACATGCCCCCAGTTGGTGCTGGGTAGCCCATTTCTTAGTCCAAATTAGGTCAAGGTCAAGGTGAAGTTGGGCGATATGGGTGGATTGGGGTAGTCCTAAGCAACAACTGTGTTAGTATCCAAGTGTTGTAGCAAGCGGTGTTGGTGCTAGACGAAACGGTAAAATCTAGTTAGCCAAGAAACAGCCCATTTGAATTATTCTATGTGCAAATTAGGTCAAGGTTAAGGTCAAAGTTAGGTTGGGTGATATGTGTGGATTGGGAACGGTCATAAGTAACAACTGTGCAAATATCCAAGTGTTGTAGTAAGCGGTGTTGGTGCACGACGGAACAGTAAAATATAGTTAACCAAGAAATGGCACTTTTAAATTTTAATTCAAGTCCAACTTAGGTCAAGGTCAAGGTCAAAGTCAGGTTGGGTGATATGGGTGGATAGGGAATGGTCATAAGCAACAACTGCATAAGTATCCAAGTGTTGTAGTAAGGGGTGTTGATGCTAGACGAAACGGTAAAATCTACTTAACCTTGTCACGGACCGAAGGAAGGACAGACAGGACGATCACTACCGGTATATGCCTCCTGCATCAAGATGCTGGGGGCATAAAAATAAAATTCTTAAAGTTAATTTTTTCTCTGTTTTACATAATTATATTGTTCATAAATCTGAAAATGTACAAGATTATCGGGGGCATAAATCTGAAATGGACAAGGTTTATTAATGGGTTCATACATTCAGATTCAGTTCACAACTCTACAGAAGATTAAATTTGTTTAAACATTAAAACTCGGTCTCATGACAGATGGATTTTCAATTGTTCTCAATCAATCTAACACTTCTAAAATGCAGCTATCAAATATTTTATTTCACGCCCATTTTTGGTCACTTTGTCCAAAAATTTACAAAATTTAAATCAAACTTTAATTTATGAACATGTACAGTCACACATTCAATTGTCACTGAAAATACAATAATTATACATGTAACACTACAATATCTAATAACCAATCTCATTAAAATCATCTCCAGTCTGTCGCTACTATATTATCTGCTGACTGGATCTGATGACTTCGCATCAGACGAGCTTTTCAGGAGCCAATCTAACTGTTGCCTTCAAAATGTTGTGGTATAACTTCATATATAAACCACAAATAATACGCACTAATTAACGTGAACTTTCGATGTTTACTTGCCTAATCCATTGTTATCCCCGTGAAAATGAACTGTAAATGATTTATTCCCGAGGATCAGCTGGAAATGCATCACTTTAAAAAAACCGTGGCCAAACTTTTCTGCGCAACAAGCAATTTCATTGGCACAGCAGGGCCGATATTTTTTTTTTTTGGAAGGTCATTTAAACGTGACCTGTTATACGATGTCTTCAGATCGTAACAATTTTTGGATTTGATTTTAACGAGATTGATCTAATAACAGGACTAAATTTTTTTAAGAAAGGCATGCCTTTTCCCCTATAATCTGCAATAACTGGGTTACATACACTTAAACAAATAATTTGAGGCGCGTCGTTGGAAAACCGGACTTGATGCATGTGCGTAGTGTCGTCCCGGATTAGCCTGTGCAGTCGGCACAGGCTAATCCGGGACGGCACTTTCCGCTTTTGTGGTATTTTCTGTTTCATGGAAGTCTCTTCTAAACATAAATACACTGTAGGCGGAAAGTGCCGTCCCAGATTACGACCCTTTACGAACATGCATTAAGACCGGTTTTCTCACGAAGCGCCAAATTTCTAATAAGAAGTTAGTTTTGTTATAAATACCTGTGCAACGGTTAAAGCAGCAGTCCAGAAAAATGTTAATATAAATAAAACTTTGCACAAATCGTACAAAAAATGCATTGAAATCTGTTGGTAACTTTATCGTGGAGGTATCTGTATGCGATAACTGGTGATGCCTCTGGAGTAAATCAGCATGTACATTAGTGTATATTCCATTCATACCAAGCGTTTTCAAACACAGACATTAGAAAATACCTTTCGTAAATAAGAAACCGTTTTCAGTCGAATAAACGTCATTAACATTAATTAGAATTAATGCCAATTTAAATTATATTCAATGGACTGCGGCTTTAACCATGTTTATGTATAACACCACCATGTAACCATGTTTACCTATCATCAGCAAATGAATACATTAGAAGTCTCTCTTCCACCACTTTCTTGTATTTCTCGTTCTCCAACATCAAATCCCGATAGTTGTCATTGGAGACAATTATTCCATCCGTGTCCACGGCAAGATTCAGGATGTATCGGTCGTCATAACAAATCACACGCTTGCCACCGATTCTCCGAGATGGAGTAAACACCATTATTCCGTCTTTTTCAAGTCCTGATAAAATGTTCTGATCTGAAAATATTCATGTTGAATAAAAAATAAATTCAGCAAAACAAACTATTACCTTTAAATGAGGCGTGTCGTAGGAAACTCGGGCTTAATGCATGTGCGTAAATTGTCATTCTAGATTAGCCTGTGCATTCCGCACATGCTTATCCAAGTTGACATTTTCCTCTTTTATGGTATTTTCTGTTTCGATGTAGTCTCTTCTAAACATAAATCCACTGTAGGCGCGTAAAATGTCGTCCCGGATTAGCCTGTGCGGACCACACTTTACAGACATGCATTAAGCCTGGGTTTCCCACGACACGTCTCATATTACTGGTACAAAGTGTTGCAAAATGTATTCATTTTTACATGGAAACAGATCCTATTCCACTGTTCACATCCACAAGAATGCTTGCAATCCGAGTTCTTGCAGCAGTGATTTATGACATAGCCAGTCAATAAGAAATACAAACCTTTAATTTTTGAGTCTGTTCTGGTCGTCTCCTTGCGCCACTGAGGAACGAAGACTGTGATATGCTTGTGACCTCGCTCTCGAAACCAGTCCACCGCCAACTGGATACCTCGGCAGGAGAATGTGTCCTTGGCGCCATGACTAAAGAAGAAGAAATAGAAACAATGGTTCATATTTGATAATAGGTATAAGCACTATATTGCATGATTTTTGTGTAAATCATTGACCAACCAATGAACCCTAGACATTTTGTGTAAATCATTGACCAACCAATGAACAGGGCTTTCATTAATTTTTGAAAACTGGAAGTTTGACCTTCCTGACCTCTGATTTTGGAAGTTTTGCTCATAATATTTGGAAGTTTTGACAGTAATGCGCTACATAAGTCCTGAGCACTTCAGAAATGAAATTAGGTACTGTATAAAATTCAAGGTGTTTTTAAGGCCAGTTCTTTTTCAGCAAGTGTTTATATGCCAATTTGTTCAGTAAAACAGGTATACATTTAGATAAATTACTTAATTTTTCTTCTAAATTGCTCATCTGATGGAACTTTCATGGCTAAAATTTTGGAAGTTCTGCAACTTCCATGGCTGCATTTTTGGAAGTTCTGTGACAAAAACTGGGAGTAAATTACTCCCAAACTTCCCTTAATGAAAGCCCTGCAATGAACCCTAGATATTTTTTGTTTTCAAGTGAAATATCACTGTGTTTCGATAGTGATTTTGTCACCCCACTGTTGATGTATCATTTGTGAACTGTTCACAACACCACTGACATGATCAAAGCAAAAATCATGGTCATTCAGTGTGATGAAAAGTGTGTTCACTGCAAATTGCTATAAAAGACCGGTTAATTTGAGAACTCAGGGTGTTCAGTAGACTGTAAATTTCAAGGGTCATTGACCTTTGGACCAAAATTTTCAAGGGTCAAAATTCAATTTTGAAGAGTCAAATTCAAATTTTACAAAGTCACCAAAACAAAAACAGACAAACTCAAGGTTCACATTATACTAATAAATATAGTATATTACAAAATATGACTAAAATAAAAAATCAATCTGGTGCTGATCATAATACTAAAAATTAGCCTTTGTAAGTTTGTGTTACGTGTTGTTGTTTTGTTTTTTTCATGCAATGTACAATTGTTTAGAAAGACCTAAAAAGGTAAGATTTTGCAATAACTGATCAATATAAAAGAAAGACAACACTTAATAATGCTATTTTTTTGTTTTATCAACAAATATCCGAAAGAGCTGTCCCAAATTATTGACAGTTGTAAATTTTCGGTATATTTTTTCATAAGTGTTTCTGGTGTTTTTAATCAGTATAGTTTTTAGATTATTATATTTTATGTGAAATATTGTTATTATATAACATTTTAAACATCATTTGATCTACATTTGAACATGTAAACATCAGAATTATCCAGGTTGGCAGTACAGAAATACCCTAACAAAAGGTCTAACAAACAGAAGTTCCCAACCAGGCTAATTAAAGGTGCATAATGGAAAATGTCTGTGTTTTCATTGGTGAAAGGGTCAAATACATATACTGATACCTTCCTGGCATGGAAGATCTTATCAGTAAATGCAAAACCGATTAAGATAAGGTAGGCCTAATGTGTTAATAACAGACAGTGTCTTGACTGGCTTCAGTTGTAAAGGAAGTGATTACGCAATCCAGACATTTACCAAGGGTCAATATGACTGGGGGATTTTACCATGCATTAATTTCATGATTTCCATGAAAATCACAGGTCAAAACCTGGGAGCTTGGGTCAAATGAACACCCTGGTTCAACAGTATGGGGTTTCAAATAATTGATTTGTAAAACAAAAATGAAGATATTAATACAGGGTGTTCAGTAGACAGTAAATTTCAAGGGTCATTGACCCTTTGACCAAAATTGTCAAGGGTCATATTTCAATATTGAAGAGTCAAATTCATATATTCACAAGTCACCAAAACAAAAACAGACAAACTCAAGGTTCACATCATACTAATAAATTACAAAATATAACTAAAATAAAAAATCTACCTGGTGTGATCATAATATTAAAAATTAGCCTTTGTTACTGCGAAACTTTGTACGTTTGTGTTAGGTGTTGTTGTTTTGTTTTTTTCAGTCAATGTACAATTGTTTAGAAAGACCTAAAAAGGTAAGATTTTGCAATAATTGATCAATATGAATGAAAGACAAAACTAAATGCTGCTATTTGTTGTTTTATCAACAAATATCCGAAAGTATTGTCCGAAATTATTGGCAATTGTAAATTGTAAATTTTTGGCCGATTTTTTTGTAAGTGTTTCTGGTGTTTTTAATCAGTATTGTTATGTGAAATATTGTTATTATTTAACATTTCAAACGTCATTTCATCTACATTTGAACATGTTAACATCAGAATTATCCAGGTTGGCAGTACACATATGCCGTAACAAAAGGTGTAACAAACTGAAGTTCACAACGAGGCTAAAGGTGCATAAGGACAAATGTCGGTGTTTTCATTGGTGGAAGGGTCAAATACATACACTGGTACCTTCCAGGCATGGAAGATCGTATCAGTAAATGCAAAACGGATTAAGATAAGGTAGGCCTAATGTGTTAATAACAGATAGTGTCTTGATTGCTTCAGTTGTAAAGGAAGTGATGACGCAATCCAGATATTTATCAAGGGTCAATATGACTCTTTGGGTGATTTTACCATGCGTCAATTTCATGATTTCAATGAAAATCACCGGTAAAAACCCGGGAGCTCAGGTCAAACGAACACCCTGTAATACCAACATCAAATAAACACCACCCAGAAACTACTTCCTTTACCAATGAGGAGATGGACTGAGAATTATACATTATCAATCAGAAATAAAACATTTCATAAAATGAATAATGAAACCTAGTGAAACACCTAAGACTTCAACCACTATGTGTGCAAACAAACATATAAGCGTACCTCATAGCCAGATTACTTCCATCAATGATGATGTGCCTGAAAGGATCATAATTCTGGGCGTGTAACTGTGATCTTTCCTCGACCAGTGCAAGCTCCGGACCAGCACCCCTTTCCTCGGCATCCTCTGCGACATCTTCGAGCTTTCCAGCACTGTTTTTTATTAACTCAGATAACAGTTCATTCTGCCCAGCAGATACTCCGAGGTTTCTAAGTGCTAGAACCAAGTCCTCTTCTCCATAGCCAAGCTTCAGGGCAAACTGTACTTTGGTTTCATAATCAGGAATGGTTCTTATATATGATACAAAATCGTTATCTAGATTCAAACCATTGTCACTAGCATTCTGATTTTGATTTTCATGACTATTACTCTTTGAACACAAGTACTCACTAGGTATTTGAAGCAATGCTGACTGTGCATTCGAAACATCAATTTCTGACAAACATTGTTGAATAACTTCTTGAACAGGAAAAGTGGCCAAATCTTTGTCATCCGAGTGCCACTGTTCAAGCTCATCAAGAAGTTTATTGGTTACATCAATATCACAACTTAAACCTTTGACGACTAAACAGTCTTTGACGCTTCCAGGAAAAACAACTGTCCCAATTAAATATTCAATGTGGGCTTTAAAACCGAATACCGCTGTAACAACACTGCTCTCAAAATTATCTGTGATTGTCACCAAGTCAGGCAAAATGTCTGTAATCACCGCTATGTATTTCTGAAAAAAGAAATGCAAATTAAATGTAAAAGCATGATACATTCAACAATCTCATATTGTCCACACACACTAAAGTCTAAGGACAATTCATATCTAAAGCACCCCTTGCCTCTGAATGAAAAAAGTTAATTGTCAAAGGTTTGGAATAACCAAAATATTTTTGATTTTTATTTTATTTACTGAAACCATTAAATTTATATTTTCTCAATATCAGAAGTACACACTTCTAAATCAATTGCAGACATCTAGAGCATTTGTCATCCAAGTTTGCATACACGCTACACCACACAGGTCTAAAGCAGGATTTCAAATAATAAAAAAATGGGGAATAGGTGGAAATATACCGGCCTTCCAATTTCAGGAATACTTATATTCAGGTTACTAGGTTATTCAAAAGTTGATTTATTCAATATTTTAGTGTTTAGATTTTATAATTTTAATGGCAATAATGAATTTATTTAGAAAATGTAAATAAATGTACACAATAAGTCTGATTCTTGTGTATCATTTAGGGTAAGTTCTGTGCATATTTGGTTACTGCACCAAAAGTGCTCTTTTAGGTTTAGTAATCTGTGCAATTTTTAAGTCTGAAGAACTGGCAATTGCACCTTTGGTTTATAGATCTTTTCGACACTGAATTAAAAAGGTTTTTTTTTTAATAATAAAAAGTCTAAAGTTAAAGTTGCAAAACACTAAATTGTAGCATACTTTAGTCTTGTCCAGAATTTCCTGTGCATTGTGCGTATTGAGAACGATCGCACACTTGAACACAACTGGGTCAACCGATGTGTCATTTTGTAGGACAATATGTACATTAAACAACTTTTCTATCCATTGTTTGTGATCTTGAACAATCTGTGCTTTAATTGCGTCAAAGCAGAATATTTCAAGTTCCATTCTCTTTGACAAAAACGTGTCTACCGGTGGCAAAAGTCATCATTCATTCGAGTTGTTTACTTGCAATATAAAAATTGTCACTTGCACGAATGTTGATTTCCGGGTTGAGACGGTGTTGAAAAATTACAAGTTGTAATAATAGGCTCGACGTAGGTTACAATATATACAAAGTTAACGGTTACACTATACTATTAGTGGCATTTAAACAGTGGCAAAGTATCGATAATTGCAGATTTAAACGTCTGTTTGACCATGTTGGTTGTTGTAGCTTATCTGAGTTGAATTCAATGAGATAGTAGGACTCAGTGAGTGCTAGATTTCAGAGGTATGACATCTAGATTAATTTCAATACTTTTTCTGTTGAAAATACTTTTCTATTGCAGCCAGGTCTCATAGCTGACCATGATAGATATTACCTCAGCGTAAACTCAAAATCGTAGAAAAACGTACCTAGTAAAACGTAACTTATGTAGATATAAAAGGTATAACATATTACACGTTACCAGTTCGTCTGTCGTACACCAGGTCCTGTCTGCAAATATCTTAGGGGAACATCACACAAGCCGCGTTGCAGACCAACTTCTCGACTTGTTGCCAATTACTGCGCAAAGTTTTGGACTATCACCACTTCTTAAATTTCTGAACGATTTTTATGATATGCATGCTGCGTGACTGTTAATAGATTTCCGCTCAAGATTCGAACAGTGTACTGACATACAGTAGTTGCGCTTGTGTGTGTACTGGTATTTCGTTGAGGTCCTTCCGCGCCGAGGCAACATATTATATGTGGACAATGGTTATGTCCCATCACCCCTACCTAATTTTAGAGATACATGGAAGCGGGGACGATTATTGTGAATAATAGCAGCAATTTCCAGCTATTTGTTTACAAAAATGTATGTGGTATTTTTGGCGTGGTTTTGCAATGTACGGCGAAACTGGAACCCCCAGGAAACTCAACAGCCGGGTATTGCGACCACAATCAAACTCACATGCGCCGCGACCTAGCATTTAAATCCCTGACCGCCGCGGCGAGAAGCAAACGTGCAAACGGCTACTCGATCAGTACTGTGCTAGCCGTACAGCGCAGTGATTAACTGTTTTTCTTTTTTAACGCAGTCCGGCATCCATAGCTAATGTACAATGCTCGGTAAAGCTATATACAAAACTGGTCAGCAAAGCTTCTATGATGTATACTTTTATTCATACAAGGACAGTGACGTTGGTGACTATCGGAGGTCACCGTCCGTGTATTAATACAACTTCTAACGGAATCAATCAGGCTGTAAACCAAATTCCCTATCAAATATAGGAACAATGTAGGAACATTTTCACCCAAATTATAGGACTTTTTGCCGATTCTTTTGACAAAATATAGACAATTTATAGTCAAATACTTCATTATAAGGATAATATGAGAACATATTATAGCCTGATAAGTCTTACAGCTTGTGTTTTAATGAACAAAACGTTTGCTAAACAGTTCATGCTAATCAATTGGCAGCTGGGACACGCATGCTATAACCTAACAATGATCTGAGTATTTAAGTTTGATGCGAGCTATGATAAAAAAAAAACATATAGGTTCTTGATATACGGTTCACGGACCCATTTCAATTTTAATTTCGAAAAAAATATCGGGAAAAAAATCTCAAATATAGTTAGTTTTTTTCAAAATGCAGGTTTTCTTTCCAAAATATAGGACATGGTTGACAGCCTGCGGAATGTTCTAGGTCACGTTTCAATTGTTGCAGTATGATACGAATAAAGTTGTATATACACATTAATTAATCCTTTTATGATATACATTGTTTGCGATATGTAATTACATCATAATGCAATCTCATTAAAATCAAATCCTAACGTTCGCTCTATTAGTTGTCAGACTGGAGATGATTTTAATGAGATTGATCATAATGTGTCTGTTTCAGTAACAACATAAGAGGCAAAGTCCACTTCTTATACAACCCTTGTATGCTAGAACGTACTCTTTGTATATGACGTTGATACGCCATTCTGTTGTTCACACGTTGTAGCTGTTCCCGGCGAATTTGCATAACTTACTAGGGACGTTACACAAAATCTTTGAATAGCTCATCATTAATATACAAACCGGAACTTATTACAATGGTAACCTCGGAATTGCATAATCGTATTTTCTCTGGACGTGTAAAAGTTGAAGCTACAAATTATCTTCCTTACGCAAGTAGAAGGCAGCGTATAGCATGTATGTAATCATGTTTCGTTATTGGGGTAAGAAGACCTATACATAAATTTGATTGTCTGTTTACTATATATTTTATTCACTAATTTGTTCATATTGTGTTTGTTCATATTGTGTTTTCAAAATGTTATTTTTATTATCAACATCATTATCATTATTATTATCATAATTTACCTTTGATTTCCTGAATGACAACAATTGTTCAAAGTACGCTTGTCACCATTACAATATGTAACTAACACTCCCAAGGAAAGACCCTCGATAATGTTGCAGAACTTTAGGTCTAACCCTTTTTCAAATATGTACTTATGGTAAATCGTGATTGTTTGTAATTTTGTCAATATTGTGGAAATAAAATAATTTATGTTTAAATCAGAGGACCTAACATACCTGACTGCAAACCCATTTACAAGGCACTCGAAATGAAAACTTGTTGCATTTTCAAAACAGACATACACAAAATACTAGCAACATTGAAAAATGATAAGCCAAAAATGGCTAATAGATTTATTACGCAGCAACACTTTATTGTGTCTAAGTATTAAACAATACTCAGTAGATACTGTCTTATCTCTCAAACAAGAACCTACACATACGTACATTCAAATATGAACTACAACATTTTCACATAAATGGATGCACTCGCTATCAAATAAGAACATACTCCATAGACATGTTAATAATATTATTTAATAAGCACCTTTTGTGTGACATTCCAGAACATCTGTTGCAATTAGAACGATTATATGGTCCAAATATAAACTATGCATTCCAGAACATCTGTTGCAATTAGAACGATTATATGGTCCAAATATAAACTATGTAATTTAAACTATTTTATAAGAAAATGTAAATTTTAACATTAGCACTCACAAGCACGAAACGACATACACTGCACCACGTAGCTTGAGGAACGCTCTAGACAGCTGTTCATCGATTTAATACACCTTAACAATACCCGAGCATATAACATTTCTAACTCATGACACATGACTCATCTAACATGACACATGCATTTTTTTTTAAATACCTCGAATATACCCGAGCATAGAACATTTCTAAATTAAACACTACACATGCAGTTTTCTATAGACAAAGAAGAACAATTTCCGTTGTTAAATTGCCAATAAACAACCGGAAATAATAGTTCCGAAACTGTAACAGATAGTTTGCATTGTAATTGCAGAATATGTTGTCGTGTTAGAACGGAAATAATTTCTGCTTTATTGTTGTTTATCTGTAAATAAGCAACAATTGGCCCATTCCAAAGCATCAGAACTCAACATTGTTGTTTATTTGCAGATAAACAACCCTAAATCGAAAATTATTTCTTAAGTAAAATAATAAAGCAGTGTTTAAACTGTTTAAAGTGTTAATACATTCAACAAAGTATTTTAAACTCTTGATTATTACATTCAACAAATAATTTTTACATACTGGTCCTCAAAACATTGCATTCAAATCTGATTCTGACCAACATTCGATGAATAAAGAATTTTTTAACAAATTGCATTTATGTCTGAATAATAGACTATAACATTACACTTTGTAACAAGTTTACCTTAGAGACAAACTCAGCTCAGTAAAGAAGCTACTAGCACCTTTCTATGCGATGCCAACATAAACCACAACTACCTTTCTGGCTGCTTTATGTTACTAGCATATTAATATTTTTTCTTCCAAAAATATATTTAGTTCTTCAGTTTTAAATACAAAATTTATGTGACGCAAAACCATGTTCCTAAACGTAACTACCAAACCATAATTCAAGAGGTGTTATTTGCCAAAATCATTGTTAAACCTGCCTTAGGAATATTAATGTAAATGCTTGTAAAGTTTTTCATTGCCTCCTCAATACACTACATTATTTCACCATGTTATTACACTAATAAATAACATAATCTTTAAAACAAATAAAAAAAACAGTTCATTGAATGAACGTTGTTTTGCATGCAAGTTTAGTATTCTTTAGCAAAACAATTAATTTTACTTAGAAATTACAAAACTTGTATTGTTTAATCAGGGGTGTGGAAATATAAAAATTGTTAACTTGTCCATGGACAAGTTCATTGCAAAAATTTAATTGTCCACAAACAATAGTAACTTGTCCAAACAAAAATATTGTGTTTATTCCAGGCCTTCCTGATATATTTTGTTATTAAATAATAAATAAAACACAAATGGTCATTCAATTAACTTCCAACTTAAAAATGTTTACAGCCTGAAAATATACTTGTCCATGGACAAGTAGACAGGAAATATCAATTTGTCCCGACAGTAAAATTAACAGCGTCGGACAAGTCAAGCATAGAATTTCCACACCCCTGGTTTACTTATGAAATAAAATGATACAATAAGATGCACTTTTTAGAACCTGCAACTATTATTTACTGGTAGTGTTAAAACATATAAGCATACTACTTTTTAGAACCTGCAACTATTATTTACTGGTAGTGTTAAAACATATAAGCATACTACTTTTTAGAACCTGCAACTATTATTTACTGGTAGTGTTAAAACATATAAGCATACTATCACCCATGAAACCCAATATATGACTTTTAACCATAATCAAGATTGAAATACAAGATACAATAACAATACAACACATATGTGAATCAAGAACATCGATGTCTATTAAACATTTTAAAACTTTAAACACATTACTATGTAACCAATAATGTACAGCACTAAATTTCCACAACATTATCATTTGAAAACAAATAACACTTTTTTTAAACAATAGCATAAGTTTACATTACAATAACATTTGTTATTCAGTAAATAATAATGTACCAGTCTTCGAAATTACTTTCCAATATTACTTGCCATTCGGGCAACTAAGTTTAGAATTTTTACTTGCCCAAAACATTTTTTACAAGCCCGAACTTTTTAAAATTAAAAAAATATAGCACTTTGTTGACATCAAATTTTAGTTATATTTTAAGAATGAATTTGCGGCTACATATTTGTTTGCAAATGAAAGATTTTAGATCATGTTTACGTTTTGTTTAGTTACTAAACAGATGTTTTTGCCACAATATTTTACTAGCCAGGCGGGCGACCTACTTTGAATTTATTCTGCGCCCGACAATATTTTTACTTGCCACGGGCGAGCAGGCAAGTGCTAATTTCGCAGACTGATGTACTATAATGGCTTTCATATACAGTCAAAACTCGTTATTTCGAAGTCGTCGGGACCGGAGAAAATACTTCGAAATAACGATTATTCGAATAAAACATTTCTAGATTGTCTTGAGAAAAAAAAAGTTGTTGTAAAAATCGCATAGTTATATAGTAGAGAATCGGTTAGACTACACACTTTGATTGAACTAATAAAAGACGAATAAATACTATTACTTGATGTACGTGAGTTTATTCAGGGACCTATAAAATAGGTCCCTGGTTTATTATATATTCCTCGGCGATCGTTTTCTTTGACTTTACACCACGCTCCACTTCCATGATGGCACCATACTTTTCTTGGTAGGTTTCGATGTATAGCGTCGTTTTACGCCCTTCTCTGTTGCCAATCCGTATATACTCCCGGGTTGGTTACCGGGCCCTTCTCCAGATTGCTTGGCAATGGGATTGATGTTTTCTGTATTTATTACTGCTTCTGACATCGTGAATATTAGCGCAAGTAAATACGAACTGATGATCAAACAAATGCAAGTCTAACTTAAATACAGAAACCTAATATTTGCTCAAACGTTTTGACATCCGTGTTTGCAATTCAGTCTTGCTAAAGCAATAGCTCGCCAGGCTTTAATTATACAAACACAACAGCTTGGTTTAATCGATTATTAACTCCGGAAAGGTGTGAAAATCAAGCAGAGCGCAAATGCTCTCACAGCTTATACGGTTACGGTAAAGGTGTGAAAATTATCTCCATCGGTATTATTAACACTTCGAATTAACAATTGATAACTGCACTGAAAAACAGGTGTTGGGACTGGATTAATGGGTTCGAAATAGCGATAATTCGAAATAACGGAGTACGAATTAAACATCAAAATTCTAATTAAAATAAGAAGGAAAAAATCGGGACCGAAAAAAAACTTCGAAATAACGAGAAATTCGGATTAACGGTGTTCGAAATAACGGTGATCTACTGTAAAGTAATTATTCAGTGCTCCAGATCAGCTTTTGGACTGGGGGGTAAAGGTACACTTCTGAAAAGTTGGGAGTCAATATACACTTTCTCCAGAATTTATGGGGGTAAACGTACACTTACTTCTGAAAATTTGGGCGTAAATATACACTCTCTCCAGAATTTATGGGGGTAAATGTACACTTACTTCTGAACATTTGGGAGTAAATATACACTCTTCAGAATTTATGGGGGTAAATGTACACTCTATGTAGGATAAAATGTGGTAAATTTACATCCAACAAAACATTACAATATGTAGGAAAAACCAACCGAGAATTATTATAATAATCCCTGATCATGTAGCAACACCATTTGCATACAATAATGTTACAAGTAAGAATTCTGAACATATTAGACTTGTATTGCGAACTACTGAACAAATCAACTGCACAATAAGGTAGGCAGGCCTTTCAGCTTACTCTGTCTTCCAGTCACTAAAACTTTACATTATGTAAGCAAACATAGGAACAATTGTGCGTAAATGTATTGCCCAACTTTTATTTTCTCTGCGTATAACGGTATATGTACACCCAAATTTTATTTTCTCTGCGTACCTTCCATCATGTGTATGTAATTTACCTTATCTGGGCCTCTGTCATTCTATGTTGTAGGGAAAGATATAGGACCTCAAAAGGTGCAGGGTGCAAAGCCGGTCCAGTATGATGATGTTTGGTAAGCATTTGCTAACTCCAGGGTTTTAATGAGTCCAATGCTTGTAATTAAGGTTTGTTAGCATAGTCTATTCATTTGTCATTGAATACTTGCAAAAATACATCGGAGATGCGTCGTGGGAAAACCGGACTTAATGCATGTGCGTCAAGTGTCGTCCTGGATCAGCCAGTGCGCACAGGCTGATCCAGGACAGCACTTTCCGCCTACAGTGGATTTATGTTTAGAAGAGACTTCATTGACACAGAAAATACCATAAAAGCGGAAAGCGCGTCCCGGATTAGCCTGTGCGGACTGAACAGGCTGATCCGGGACGACACTACGCACATGCATTAAGGCCGGTTTTCCCACGACGCGCCTCATTGAGTTTCAGAAGATATTCAACATTTCTATGTTGACCAGCACAGAGGGAGGAGGGAACCAAAAATGAGCAGGGTGCGTTACCTGGCTTTTTTGCTCTAGATCTTTCCCTAGAGCCGGGTGCGTTACACTGCTATTTTGCTCTAGATCTTTCCCTAGAGCCGGGTGCGTTACCCTGCTACTTTGCTCTAGATCTTTCCCTAGTGCAGGGTGCATTACCCGGCTATTTTGCTCTAGATCTTTCCCTCATGTTGAAATCATCCTCATTATAGTACTGTTCTAAACACTTTCATCCAGAAAATGTTCACTCACATTCATACGCATTGCATCATCATATATAAATCAAAGGTAATGACCAAAACAAAACCATACAATTTTTATGAAGAAAATGTTGTAGTCACGTACAATTTTCTCAAGCCATATGCTAAAATTTATAGCCACTGGAGAATATCACAGTGAGCTATGTCTCATCAGTGTTCAGTAAATTCTCTATATTTGTATTTATAACGTTCAAATAATTACACCTGGACTGAACAAGAGTTCTAATAAATAAAAACAAAACATAGAATAGATAAACGTACATAAACAAGTTCGTCTTAAAGATGCATTAATAGTAATAATAGTAATATACAATGTTTGTTTTCACTATGATCTCACCATTTACAATCAATATTACTTTTCTCGACCCTACTGTGAGTATTCTGTCTTTTATTAATTTTATGTGAAAATACACTGATTATAATTTTGGGCTTTTGATTATTAAGTTCCATGCACAAAACCTAAACAGACATTCCAAAACACGATTGCAGTCAGAGTTAAATAAATATCAATAAAAGAAATAATGAAAACGTCCATTTAAAGGCAATATTTGGTAACAATGAACATTCTGGATGCACAAATGGAGCACACTATATTGCTCTTGCAGTAAAATGGCCTGCCTTTTCTTCTTAAATTTCTGAACGATTTTTATGATCTGCATGCTGCGTGACTGTTAATAGATTTCCGCTCAAGATTCGAACAGTGTAGTGACGTACAGTAGTTACGCTTATGTGTGTACCGGTATTTCGTTCAGGTCCTTCCGCGCCGAGGCAACATATTATGTGTGGACAATGGTTATGTCCCATCACCCCTACCTAATTTTAGAGATACATTGAAAGCGGGGACGATTATTGTGAATAATAGCAGCAATTTCCAGCTATTTGTTTACAAAAATGTATATGGTATTTTGGGCGTGGTTTTGCAATGTACTGCGAAACTGGAGTTCCCGCAGGAAACTCAACAGCCGGGTATTGCGACCACCAATCAAACTCACATGCGCCGCGACCTAGCATTTAAATCCCTGACCGCCGCGGCGAGAAGCAAATGTGCAAACGGCTACTCGATCAGTACTGTGCTAGCCGTACAGCGCAGTGATTGACTGTTTTTCTTTTTTAACGCAGTCCGGCATCCATTGCTAATGTACAATGCTCGGTAAAGCTATATATAAAACTGGTCAGCAAAGCTTCTATGATGTATACTTTTATTCATACAAGGACAGTGACGTTGGTGACTATCGGACGTCATCGTCCGTGTATTAATACAACTTCTAACGGAATCAATCAGGCTGTAAACCAAATTCCCTATCAAATATAGGAACAATGTAGGAACATTTTCACCAAAAATATAGGACTGTTTGCTGATTCTTTTGACTAAATATAGACAATTTATAGTCAAATACTTCATTATAAGGATAATATGAGAACATATTATAGCCTGATAAGTCTTACAGCTTGTGTTTTAATGAACAAAACGTTTGCTAAACAGTTCATGCTAATCAATTGGGAGCTGGGACACGCATGCTATAACCTAACAATGATCTGAGTATTTAAGTTTGATGCGAGCTATGATAAAAAAAAAACATATAGGTTCTTGATATACGGTTCACGGACCCATTTCAATTTTAATTTAGAAAAAATATCGGGAAAAAAATCTCAAATATAGTTAGTTTTTTTCAAAATACAGGTTTTCTTTCCAAAATATAGGACATGGTTGACAGCCTGCGGAATGTTCTAGGTCACGTTTCAATTGTTGCAGTATGATACGAATAAAGTTGTATATACACATTAATTAATCCTTTTATGATATACATTGTTTGCGATATGTAATTACATCATAATGCAATCTCATTAAAATCAAATCCTAACGTTCGCTCTATTAGTTGTCAGACTGGAGATGATTTTAATGAGATTGATCATAATGTGTCCGTTTCAGTAACAACATAAGAGGCAAAGTCCACTTCTTATACAACCCTTGTGTGCTAGAACGTACTCTTTGTATATGACGTTGATACGCCATTCTGTTGTTCACACGTTGTAGCTGTTCCCGGCGAATTTGCATAACTTACTAGGGACGTTACACAAAATCTTTGAATAGCTCATCATTAATATACAAACCGGAACTTATTACAATGGTAACCTCGGAATTGCATAATCGTATTTTCTCTGGACGTGTAAAAGTTGAAGCTACAAATTATCTTCCTTACGCAAGTAGAAGGCAGCGTATAGCATGTATGTAATCATGTTTCGTTATTGGGGTAAGAAGACCTATACTTAAATTTGATTGTCTATTTACTATATATTTTATTCACTAATTTGTTCATATTGTGTTTGTTCATATTGTGTTTTAAAAATGTTATTTTTTTTTATCAACATCATTATTATTATCATAATTTACCTTTGATTTCCTAAATGACAACAATTGTTAAAAGTACGCTTGTCACCATTACAATATGTAACTAACACTCCCAGGGAAAGACCCTCGATAATGTTGCAGAACATTAGGTCAAACCCTTTTTCCAATATGTACTTATGGTAAATCGTGATTGTTTGTCATTTTGTCAATATTGTGGAAATAAAATAATTTATGTTTAAATCAGAAGACCTAACATACCTGACTGCAAACCCATTTACAAGGCACTGACCGCATTATTCTCGAAATGAAAACTTGTTGCATTTTCGCAAGATACATACACAAACTACTAGCAACATTGAAAAATGATAAACCAAAAATGGCTAATAGATTTATTACACATTAACACTGTATTGTGTCTAAGTATTAAACAATACTCAGTAGATACTGTCGTATCTCTCAAACAAGAACCTACACATACGTACATTCAAATATGAACTACAACATGTTCACATAAATGGATGCACTCGCTATCAAATAAGAACATACTCCATAGACCTGTTGATAATATTATTTCATAAGCATCTTTTGTGTGACATTCCAGAACATCTGTTGCAATTAGAACCATTATATGGACCAAATATAAACTATGCATTCCAGAACATCTGTTGCAATTAGAACGATTATATGGTCCATATATAAACTATGTAATTTAAACAATTTTATAAGAAAATGTAAATTTTAACATTAGCACTCACAAGCACGAAACGACATACACTGCACCACGTAGCTTGAGGAACGCTCTAGACAGCTGTTCATCGATTTAATACACATTAACAATACCGAGCATATAACATTTCTAACTCTAACATGACACATGCAGTTTTTTTTAAATACCTCGAATATACCCGAGCATAGAACATTTCTAATTCAAACATGACACATGCACTTTTCTATAGACAAAGAAGAACAATTTCCGTTGTTAAATTGCCAATAAACAACCGGAAATAATAGTTCCGAAACTGTAACAGATAGTTTGCATTGTAATTGCAGAATATGTTGTCGTGTTAGAACGGAAATAATTTCTGCTTTATTGTTGTTTATCTGTAAATAAGCAACAATTGGTCAATTCCAAAGCATCAGAACTCAAAATTGTTGTTTATTTGCAGATAAACAACCCTAAATCGAAAATTATTTCTTAAGTAAAATAACAAAGCAGTGTTTAAACTGTTTAAAGTGTTAATACATTCAACAAAGTATTTTAAACTCTTGATTATTACATTCAACAAATAATTTTTACATACTGGTCCTCAAAACATTGCATTCAAATCTGATTCTAACATTCGATGAATAAAGAATTTTTTAACAAATTGCATTTATGTCTGAATAATAGACTATAAAATTACACTTTGTAACAAGTTTACCTTAGAGACAAACTCAGCTCAGTAAAGAAGCTACTAGCACCTTTCTATGCGATGCCAACATAAACCACAACTACCTTTCTGGCTGCTTTATGTTACTTGCATATTAATATTTTTTCTTCCAAAAATGTATTTAGTTCTTCAGTTTTAAATACAAAATTTATGTGACGCAAAACCATGTTCCTAAACGTAACTACCAAACCATAATTTAAGAGGTTTTATTTGCCAAAATCATTGTTAAACCTGCCTTAGGAATATTAATGTAAATGCTTGTAAAGTTGTTCATTGCCTCCTCAATACACTTTTTACATTATTTCACCACGTTATTACACTAATAAATAACATAATCTTTAAAACAAATAAAAAACAGTTCATTGAATGAACGTTGTTTTGCATGCAAGTTTAGTATTCTTTAGCAAAATAATTTATTTTACTTAGAAATTACAAAACTTGTATTGTTTAATCAGGGGTGTGGAAATATCAAAATTGTTAACTTGTCCATGGACAAGTTCATTGCAAAAATTTAATTGTCCACAAACAATAGTAACTTGTCCAAACAAAAATATTGTTTTTATTCCAGGCCTTCCTGATATATTTTGTTATTAAATAATAAATAAAACACAAATTGTCATTCAATTAACTTCCAACTTAAAAATGTTTACAGCCTGAAAATATACTTGTCCATGGACAAGTAGACAAGAAATATCAATTTGTCCCAACAGTAAATTTAACAGCGTCGGACAAGTCAAGCATAGGATTTCCACACCGCTGGTTTACTTATGAAATAAAATGATACAATAAGATGCACTTTTTAGAACCTGCAACTATTATTTACTGGTAGTGTTAAAACATATAAGCATACTACTTTTTAGAACCTGCAACTATTATTTACTGGTAGTGTTAAAACATATATGCATACTATCACCCATGAAACCCAATATATGACTTTTAACCATAATCAAGATTGAAATACAAGATACAATAACAATACAACACATATGTGAATCAAGAACATCGATGTCTATTAAACATTTTAAAACTTTAAACACATTACTATGTAACCAATAATGTACAGCACTAAATTTCCACAACATTATCATTTGAAAACAAATAACACTTTTTTTAAACAATAGCATAAGTTTACATTACAATAACATTTGTTATTCAGTAAATAATAATGTACCGGTCTTCGAAATTACTTTCCAATATTACTTGCCATTCGGGCAACTAAGTTTAGAATTTTTACTTGCCCAAAACATTTTTTACAAGCCCGAACTTTTTAAAATTAAAAAAATATAGCACTTTGTTGACATCAAATTTTAGTTATATTTTAAGAATGAATTTGCGGCTACATATTTGTTTGCAAATGAAAGATTTTAGATCATGTTTACGTTTTGTTTAGTTACTAAACAGATGTTTTTTTGCCACAATATTTTACTAGCCAGGCGGGCGACCTACTTTGAATTTATTCTGCGCCCGACAATATTTTTAGTTGCCACTGGCGAGCAGGCAAGTGCTAATTTCGCAGACTGATGTACTATAATGGCTTTCATATACAGTCAAAACTCGTTATTTCGAAGTCGTCGGGACCGGAGAAAATACTTCGAAATAACGATTATTCGAATAAAACATTTCTAGATTTTCTTGAGAAAAGTTGTTGTCAAAATCGCATAGTTATATAGTATAGAATCGGTTACACTACACACTTTGATTGAACTAATAAAAGACGAATAAATACTATTACTTGATGTACGTGAGTTTATTCAGGGACCTATAAAATAGGTCCCTGGCTTATTATATATTCCTCGGCGATCGTTTTCTTTGACTTTACACCACGCTCCACTTCCATGATGGAACCATACTTTTCTTGGTAGGTTTCGATGTATAGCGTCGTTTTACGCCCTTCTCTGCTGCCAATCCGGATATACTTGGCAATGGGATTGATGTTTTCTGTATTTATTACTGCTTCTGACATCGTGAATATTAGCGCAAGTAAATACGAACTGATGATCTAACAAATGCAAGTCTAACTTAAATACAGAAACCTAATAATTGCTGAAACGTTTTGACATCCGTGTTTGCAAATCAGTCTTGTTAAAGCAGTAGCTTTAATTATACAAACACAACAGCTTGGTTTAATCGATTATTAACTCCGGAAAGGTGTGAAAATCAAGCAGAGAGCAAAATGCTCTGACAGCTGATACGCTTACGGTAAAGGTGTGAAAATTATCTCCATCTGTATTATTAACACTTTGAATTAACAATTGATAAATGCACTAAAAAACAGGTGTTGGGACCGGATTAATGGGTTCGAAATAGCGATAATTCGAAATAACGGAGTACGAATTAAACATCAAAATTCTAATTAAAATAAGAAGGAAAAAACCGGGACCGAAAAAAAACTTCGAAATAACGAGAAATTCGGATTAATTGTGTTCGAAATAACGGTGATCTACTGTAAAGTAATTATTCAGTGCTCCAGATCAGCTTTTGGACTGGGGGGTAAAGGTACACTTCTGAAAAGTTGGGAGTCAATCTACACTTTCTCCAGAATTTATGGGGGTAAAGGTACACTTACTTCTGAAAATTTGGGCGTAAATATACACTCTCTCCAGAATTTATGGGGGTAAATGTACACTTACTTCTGAACATTTGGGAGTAAATATACACTCTCCAGAATTTATGGGGGTAAATGTACACTCTATGTAGGATAAAATGTGGTAAATTTACATCCAACAAAACATTACAATATGTAGGAAAAACCAACAGAGAATTATTATAATAATCCCTGATCATGTAGCAACACCATTTGCATACAATAATGTTACAAGTAAGAATTCTGAACATATTAGACTTGTATTGCGAACTACTGAACAAATCAACTGCACAATAAGGTAGGCAGGCCTTTCAGCTTACTCTGTCTTCCAGTCACTAAAACTTTACATTATGTAAGCAAACATAGGAACAATTGTGCGTAAATGTATTGCCCAACTTTTATTTTCTCTGCGTATAACGGTATATGTACACCCAAATTTTATTTTCTTTGCGTACCTTCCATCATGTGTATGTAATTTACCTTATCTGGGCCTCTGTCATTCTATGTTGTAGGGAAAGATATAGGACCTCAAAAGGTGCAGGGTGCAAAGCCGGTCCAGTATGATGATATTTGGTAAGCATTTGCTAACTCCAGGGTTTTAATGAGTCCAATGCTTGTAATTAAGGTTTGTTAGCATAGTCTATTCATTTGTCATTGAATACTTGCAAAAATACATCGGAGATGCGTCGTGGGAAAACCGGACTTAATGCATGTGCGTCAAGTGTCGTCCTGGATCAGCCAGTGCGCACAGGCTGATCCAGGACAGCACTTTCCGCCTACAGTGGATTTATGTTTAGAAGAGACTTCATTGACACAGAAAATACCATAAAAGCGGAAAGCGCGTCCCGGATTAGCCTGTGCGGACTGAACAGGCTGATCCGGGACGACACTACGCACATGCATTAAGGCCGGTTTTCCCACGACGCGCCTCATTGAGTTTCAGAAGATATTCAACATTTCTATGTTGACCAGCACAGAGGGAGGAGGGAACCAAAAATGAGCAGGGTGCGTTACCCGGCTTTTTTGCTCTAGATCTTCCCTAGAACAGGGTGCGTTACACTGCTATTTTGCTCTAGATCTTTCCCTAGAGCCGGGTGCGTTACCCTGCTACTTTGCTCTAGATCTTTCCCTAGTGCAGGGTGCGTTACCCGGCTATTTTGCTTTAGATCTTTCCCTAATGTTGAAATCATCCTCATTATAGTACTGTTCTAAACACTTTCATCCAGAAAATGTTCACTCACATTCATACGCATTGCATCATCATATATAAATCAAAGGTAATGACCAAAACAAAACCATACAATTTTTATGAAGAAAATGTTGTAGTCACGTACAATTTTCTCAAGCCATATGCTAAAATTTATAGCCACTGGAGAATATCACAGTGAGCTATATCTCATTAGTGTTCAGTAAATTCTCTATATTTGTATTTATAACGTTCAAATAATTACACCTGGACTGAACAAGAGTTCTAATAAATAAAAACAAAACATAGAATAGATAAACGTACATAAACAAGTTCGTCTTAAAGATGCATTAATAGTAATAATAGTAATATACAATGTTTGTTTTCACTATGATCTCACCATTTACAATCAATATTACTTTTCTCGACCCTACTGTGAGTATTCTGTCTTTTATTAATTTTATGTGAAAATACACTGATTATAATTTTGGGCTTTTGATTATTAAGTTCCATGCACAAAACCTAAACAGACATTCCAAAACACGATTGCAGTCAGAGTTAAATAAATATCAATAAAAGAAATAATGAAAACGTCCATTTAAAGGCAATATTTGGTAACAATGAACATTCTGGATGCACAAATGGAGCACACTATATTGCTCTTGCAGTAAAATGGCCTGCCTTTTCTTCTTAAATTTCTGAACGATTTTTATGATCTGCATGCTGCGTGACTGTTAATAGATTTCCGCTCAAGATTCGAACAGTGTAGTGACGTACAGTAGTTACGCTTATGTGTGTACCGGTATTTCGTTCAGGTCCTTCCGCGCCGAGGCAACATATTATGTGTGGACAATGGTTATGTCCCATCACCCCTACCTAATTTTAGAGATACATGGAAAGCGGGGACGATTATTGTGAATAATAGCAGCAATTTCCAGCTATTTGTTTACAAAAATGTATATGGTATTTTGGGCGTGGTTTTGCAATGTACTGCGAAACTGGAGTTCCCGCAGGAAACTCAACAGCCGGGTATTGCGACCACCAATCAAACTCACATGCGCCGCGACCTAGCTTTTAAATCCCTGACCGCCGCGGCGAGAAGCAAATGTGCAAACGGCTACTCGATCAGTACTGTGCTAGCCGTACAGCGCAGTGATTGACTGTTTTTCTTTTTTAACGCAGTCCGGCATCCATTGCTAATGTACAATGCTCGGTAAAGCTATATATAAAACTGGTCAGCAAAGCTTCTATGATGTATACTTTTATTCATACAAGGACAGTGACGTTGGTGACTATCGGACGTCACCGTCCGTGTATTAATACAACTTCTAACGGAATCAATCAGGCTGTAAACCAAATTCCCTATCAAATATAGGAACAATGTAGGAACATTTTCACCCAAATTATAGGACTTTTTGCCGATTCTTTTGACAAAATATAGACAATTTATAGTCAAATACTTCATTATAAGGATAATATGAGAACATATTATAGCCTGATAAGTCTTACAGCTTGTGTTTTAATCAACAACACGTCTGCTAAACAGTTCATGCTAATCAATTGGCAGCTGGGACACGCATGCTATAACCTAACAATGATCTGAGTATTTAAGTTTGATGCGAGCTATGATAAAAAAAAAAAACATATAGGTTCTTGATATACGGTTCACGGACCCATTTCAATTTTAATTTCGAAAAAAATATCGGGAAAAAAATCTCAAATATAGTTAGTTTTTTTCAAAATACAGGTTTTCTTTCCAAAATATAGGACATGGTTGACAGCCTGCGGAATGTTCTAGGTCACGTTTCAATTGTTGCAGTATGATACGAATAAAGTTGTATATACACATTAATTAATCCTTTTATGATATACATTGTTTGCGATATGTAATTACATCATAATGCAATCTCATTAAAATCAAATCCTAACGTTCGCTCTATTAGTTGTCAGACTGGAGATGATTTTTAATGAGATTGATCATAATGTGTCCGTTTCAGTAACAACATAAGAGGCAAAGTCCACTTCTTATACAACCCTTGTGTGCTAGAACGTACTCTTTGTATATGACGTTGATACGCCATTCTGTTGTTCACACGTTGTTTGCATAACTTACTAGGGACGTTACACAAAATCTTTGAATAGCTCATCATTAATATACAAACCGGAACTTATTACTCTGGACGTGTAAAAGTTGAAGCTACAAATTATCTTCCTTACGCAAGTAGAAGGCAGCGTATAGCATGTATGTAATCATGTTTCGTTATTGGGGTAAGAAGACCTATACTTAAATTTGATTGTCTATTTACTATATATTTTATTCACTAATTTGTTCATATTGTGTTTGTTCATATTGTGTTTTAAAAATGTTATTTTTCTTTATCAACATCATTATTATTATCATAATTTACCTTTGATTTCCTAAATGACAACAATTGTTAAAAGTACGCTTGTCACCATTACAATATGTAACTAACACTCCCAGGGAAAGACCCTCGATAATGTTGCAGAACATTAGGTCAAACCCTTTTTCCAATATGTACTTATGGTAAATCGTGATTGTTTGTCATTTTGTCAATATTGTGGAAATAAAATAATTTATGTTTAAATCAGAGGACCTAACATACCTGACTGCAAACCCATTTACAAGGCACTGACCGCATTATTCTCGAAATGAAAACTTGTTGCATTTTCGCAAGATACATACACAAACTACTAGCAACATTGAAAAATGATAAACCAAAAATGGCTAATAGATTTATTACACATTAACACTGTATTGTGTCTAAGTATTAAACAATACTCAGTAGATACTGTCGTATCTCTCAAACAAGAACCTACACATACGTACATTCAAATATGAACTACAACATGTTCACATAAATGGATGCACTCGCTATCAAATAAGAACATACTCCATAGACCTGTTGATAATATTATTTCATAAGCATCTTTTGTGTGACATTCCAGAACATCTGTTGCAATTAGAACCATTATATGGACCAAATATAAACTATGCATTCCAGAACATCTGTTGCAATTAGAACGATTATATGGTCCATATATAAACTATGTAATTTAAACAATTTTATAAGAAAATGTAAATTTTAACATTAGCACTCACAAGCACGAAACGACATACACTGCACCACGTAGCTTGAGGAACGCTCTAGACAGCTGTTCATCGATTTAATACACATTAACAATACCCGAGCATATAACATTTCTAACTCTAACATGACACATGCAGTTTTTTTTAAATACCTCGAATATACCCGAGCATAGAACATTTCTAATTCAAACATGACACATGCACTTTTATATAGACAAAGAAGAACAATTTCCGTTGTTAAATTGCCAATAAACAACCGGAAATAATAGTTCCGAAACTGTAACAGATAGTTTGCATTGTAATTGCAGAATATGTTGTCGTGTTAGAACGGAAATAATTTCTGCTTTATTGTTGTTTATCTGTAAATAAGCAACAATTGGCCCATTCCAAAGCATCAGAACTCAACATTGTTGTTTATTTGCAGATAAACAACCCTAAATCGAAAATTATTTCTTAAGTAAAATAATAAAGCAGTGTTTAAACTGTTTAAAGTGTTAATACATTCAACAAAGTATTTTAAACTCTTGATTATTACATTCAACAAATAATTTTTACATACTGGTCCTCAAAACATTGCATTCAAATCTGATTCTGACCAACATTCGATGAATAAAGAATTTTTTAACAAATTGCATTTATGTCTGAATAATAGACTATAAAATTACACTTTGTAACAAGTTTACCTTAGAGACAAACTCAGCTCAGTAAAGAAGCTACTAGCACCTTTCTATGCGATGCCAACATAAACCACAACTACCTTTCTGGCTGCTTTATGTTACTTGCATATTAATATTTTTTCTTCCAAAAATATATTTAGTTCTTCAGTTTTAAATACAAAATTTATGTGACGCAAAACCATGTTCCTAAACGTAACTACCAAACCATAATTCAAGAGGTGTTATTTGCCAAAATCATTGTTAAACCTGCCTTAGGAATATTAATGTAAATGCTTGTAAAGTTTTTCATTGCCTCCTCAATACACTACATTATTTCACCATGTTATTACACTAATAAATAACATAATCTTTAAAACAAATAAAAAAAACAGTTCATTGAATGAACGTTGTTTTGCATGCAAGTTTAGTATTCTTTAGCAAAACAATTAATTTTACTTAGAAATTACAAAACTTGTATTGTTTAATCAGGGGTGTGGAAATATAAAAATTGTTAACTTGTCCATGGACAAGTTCATTGCAAAAATTTAATTGTCCACAAACAATAGTAACTTGTCCAAACAAAAATATTGTGTTTATTCCAGGCCTTCCTGATATATTTTGTTATTAAATAATAAATAAAACACAAATGGTCATTCAATTAACTTCCAACTTAAAAATGTTTACAGCCTGAAAATATACTTGTCCATGGACAAGTAGACAGGAAATATCAATTTGTCCCGACAGTAAAATTAACAGCGTCGGACAAGTCAAGCATAGAATTTCCACACCCCTGGTTTACTTATGAAATAAAATGATACAATAAGATGCACTTTTTAGAACCTGCAACTATTATTTACTGGTAGTGTTAAAACATATAAGCATACTACTTTTTAGAACCTGCAACTATTATTTACTGGTAGTGTTAAAACATATAAGCATACTACTTTTTAGAACCTGCAACTATTATTTACTGGTAGTGTTAAAACATATAAGCATACTATCACCCATGAAACCCAATATATGACTTTTAACCATAATCAAGATTGAAATACAAGATACAATAACAATACAACACATATGTGAATCAAGAACATCGATGTCTATTAAACATTTTAAAACTTTAAACACATTACTATGTAACCAATAATGTACAGCACTAAATTTCCACAACATTATCATTTGAAAACAAATAACACTTTTTTTAAACAATAGCATAAGTTTACATTACAATAACATTTGTTATTCAGTAAATAATAATGTACCAGTCTTCGAAATTACTTTCCAATATTACTTGCCATTCGGGCAACTAAGTTTAGAATTTTTACTTGCCCAAAACATTTTTTACAAGCCCGAACTTTTTAAAATTAAAAAAATATAGCACTTTGTTGACATCAAATTTTAGTTATATTTTAAGAATGAATTTGCGGCTACATATTTGTTTGCAAATGAAAGATTTTAGATCATGTTTACGTTTTGTTTAGTTACTAAACAGATGTTTTTGCCACAATATTTTACTAGCCAGGCGGGCGACCTACTTTGAATTTATTCTGCGCCCGACAATATTTTTACTTGCCACGGGCGAGCAGGCAAGTGCTAATTTCGCAGACTGATGTACTATAATGGCTTTCATATACAGTCAAAACTCGTTATTTCGAAGTCGTCGGGACCGGAGAAAATACTTCGAAATAACGATTATTCGAATAAAACATTTCTAGATTGTCTTGAGAAAAAAAAAGTTGTTGTAAAAATCGCATAGTTATATAGTAGAGAATCGGTTAGACTACACACTTTGATTGAACTAATAAAAGACGAATAAATACTATTACTTGATGTACGTGAGTTTATTCAGGGACCTATAAAATAGGTCCCTGGTTTATTATATATTCCTCGGCGATCGTTTTCTTTGACTTTACACCACGCTCCACTTCCATGATGGCACCATACTTTTCTTGGTAGGTTTCGATGTATAGCGTCGTTTTACGCCCTTCTCTGTTGCCAATCCGTATATACTCCCGGGTTGGTTACCGGGCCCTTCTCCAGATTGCTTGGCAATGGGATTGATGTTTTCTGTATTTATTACTGCTTCTGACATCGTGAATATTAGCGCAAGTAAATACGAACTGATGATCAAACAAATGCAAGTCTAACTTAAATACAGAAACCTAATAATTGCTCAAACGTTTTGACATCCGTGTTTGCAATTCAGTCTTGCTAAAGCAATAGCTCGCCAGGCTTTAATTATACAAACACAACAGCTTGGTTTAATCGATTATTAACTCCGGAAAGGTGTGAAAATCAAGCAGAGCGCAAATGCTCTCACAGCTTATACGGTTACGGTAAAGGTGTGAAAATTATCTCCATCGGTATTATTAACACTTCGAATTAACAATTAAAACAACAGAACAGAACAACACGTTTATTTTCACCCAAGTATATACATATACAATAAGGGCAATATAACAAAGCTAACTATTTAATGAATTATTGACTTCCAATAATTCTTTCGTTCGATAAAGCGTTATAATGATCGATATATAAGGGGGGTATTTACAATAACAGGTGATAATACTAATACAAATACTAAAACTAATACTACTAATAATAATAGTGATAATAATAATAATAATATTGTTATCAACATAACATCATAGTAATCGTACGCATAATAAAAGAAAAAAGGGCGATCGTAAATAGTCGTGATCGCGTCTATAATCATCATCATCTTACTGGCACATTTATTTATGGTACAAAAATGCATTAAAAAAAAATAAGTTGGTAATATTTTGCATTCTAGTATATGTACATTTAACAATAGCGATAAGGCAAAGGTACATTTTAGATGATATGTTGTTAACTTTTGTTATATAAACAACTGGTTAAGTAAAAAAAATTAAATGACATTTATGTCGAGATGAGTGCTTGAGAATATGGGTTACACAGATGTTAAAGGATCGCATAATCACATAATTTGATACAAACCGAGATTGATTTATGATAAAGGAAGACTGAGTATAAGCAAAGGTTGTTAGGAATGTCATTGGTAGCTGGTGGCATTGGCCGTCTAAATACAGTAAAGCACAGAATCTAAATAAATAAATGCAAACATGAATTATTTGACTATTAAATGAATAGCTGTTTACAGATTGCTATTGGTAAACATGAATTATTGACTATTAAATAAATAGCTGTTTACAGACTGCTATTGGTAAATGGTGGCATTTACAGTATACAGCTGGGACATTTGCAGTCAGAAGCAGTATATTAATGAGAACGTTTTAGCAAATAAAGCTGTTGTAAAAACAACTACGGCTTAAACTTGCTGAAAATAAAACAAATAAATTTGCTTGTATCTTTTAATAGTTGAAGCGAATCAGATGATAGAATTGTGTTAAGGGTAGCTTCCTGAAGGTTATGCCCTAAGAAACGTTCTCTTTCAGTTTTAAAGAAATCACAGTGAAGCAGATAGTGATGTTCGGAGCCAACTTGACCAGAGTTACAGAGTCTACATGTTCTCTGATCAAAGGGTGTTCCGTCATATCGACCTGTCTCGACTGGAAACCAGTGATTAGCAGTTCTGAATTTAAAAAGGTAATTAGATTCATATTTTGTTAGTTTTGTAAGGTAGCCTTCAAATATTGGGGCTGTTTTAAAACTTGTATATGTTTGTCCTTTATGACTTTGTTGTAGTTGAATGTGCCATTGAATTTTAAATTGTGTTAGTAATTCGGTTTTGACTTGGCGATGTATATTGTTTTGGGTTATTTGGAATTGGTTGTTCCATAAATGACTTAGGTTTACTGAGGTAAGAATTTCATTTATTTTGTTAGCCCATTTAAAGTCTGAGTTTGGCAAGTTCATCATATATTTGTAAATTTGTAGTGATAATTTCTGGTCTTTGCCTATTAGAAGTCTATTCCAGTATGAGATCATTCGGCATTTGATGTTTAATGCTATGGGGTGTCGGCCAAGTTCGCCATATAAAAAAGCTATTGGTGTTGATTTTCGAGCATTGGTGATTTTTCTGAGAAAGTTGTTATGGACTTTTTCCAGTATATCTATGTTTTCGTAGCCAAATATTTCAGAACCATAGGTTAAAATTGGTAGTACAGTGTGATCAAATAGTTTTAGAGTGAGGTCAATTGGTAGATTTGCGTTGTTGGCACGTATGTATAGAAGATGCATTGCTTTGGTTGCTTGCTCAGCTATATGTTTTCTCGCATTAAGGAAAGACCCATTGCTGGATAGAGTTATACCGAGGTAGTGGTAACGATCTGTGATTTCTACAGGATTGTTGCCTAATTTAAAATTAAAATTTTGTAGTTGTCTTGCACCGAATACTACAATTTTTGTTTTGTTTAGATTTATCTTTAGATGCCAGTTGACACAATAATTATGAAAGATGTCTAGACTGTTTTGAAAATCTGATTTAGAGTCTGATAGAATCACCGAGTCGTCAGCATAGAGTAGGACAAGAAGTTTAAGCCACAGAGAAAGAGTTAGGGGATCTGTTAGTTCTATGCCAACCGAGCCATTATAATGCATATGTGTTTGAAGGTCATTCAGGTACAAGGAAAAGAGTAACGGTGATAAATTTTCTCCTTGCCGGACACCAATTTCTGAGATGAAGGCTTCTGATAGGTTGCCGTTAGAAGAGATGCGTGATTTGATGTTGTGATACATATTTTGAATTAGTTGTAGGAATTTACCATTAATGTTGTGTTTGAGGAGTTTATTCCATAAGCCAATTCGCCAGACTTTATCAAATGCTTGAGAGAAATCGATGAAGGCACAGTATAGTTTCTGTTTTCTTTTTTTTAGTATTTCGATTAGTGAGTGTAATGTAAAGATGTGGTCAGAGCATGAATACCCTTTTCTAAAACCAGCTTGATTTTCATCTAAACTATTATTTTCATTTAGAAATTTAGTTAATCTGTCATTTAGTAAGGATGTAAAGAGTTTACCTAAGCAGCTCAAAATAGTAATAGGTCTGTAGTTATTTGGGTCTTTTGGGTCACCTTTATTTTTGTATATGGGTATGATAATTCCATTTAGCCAGCTTTGTGGGATAAATCCAGTTTCCAAGACACAATTAAATAATTTACAATAGACTGGAATAAGGAGATGTTTAGTAGTCTTAATGAATTCATTTAAAATGTTATCAAATGGGCTTGGTGTTTTAGAGTTTTTGAGCTTTTGGATACATTTTTCAATTTCTTCGTTTAAAATTATGGCATTTAATGTGTTATTTGTGTTGTTCAGATCTTGGTGAATTATGTCATTGAAGCGATTATCAACTATTGTGTTGGTGTTAATTTCTTTGAAATGGTCATAAAATTCTTCTAGTGTTGGTGTTATGCTAACTTTAGTTTTTGGTTTTAGTTTATTTAGAAAAGACCAGTACTGTTTAGGGTTTTTATCTGTCATAGAGCGTAGTTTATTAGACATGTTTTGTTTGCTAGCATTGATATGGAAGTTCATTGTGCGTTTGTAGTGTTTACTGCAATTTGTCATTCTAAGTTTGTTGTCTGGGGTTTTGTTTTTAATGTAGTAATTTTTGGCAGCATGGTAATTCTTGCGTGCTTTAGAGCATTGGGGGCCAAACCAATGTTTTTTATTTTCATGAGATGTGTTATAATAATGTTTATTGTTTTCAGGATATGTGCTGGTGTATGCCTGATTGAAGACTGATTGAAGTTCATCGGTGATGTGCTCTACTGTCTGATGGGAATGAGGGTATGTGTTCATTTGTGTTAAAATTTGTTCTACTTTGTTTAGGTTAATATTGTTGACAAATTGATCTGTTAATTCAGGCTTCCATTTACGTTTCTGGTTAGTGTTTGTTGGATTTTTGGTGGTTACGTTTGAGCATACTTGATGTGGGGTATTTATGGTCCAAGCAAGGGCATTGTGTCCATCTGAAAAGAGTGAATCTGTTTCAATTATATGGAAATCAGAAATATGGTAAAAGCACTCGGATGAGGCAATAACATAGTCGATGGTTGATTTATTTCTAAAAGTTAATATGTCAGTGGCATTCTCTGGAGGGAGTCTTCCATTGAGGATGAAAATGTTGGTATTTTTACATAGGTCGATAAGGCGAAATCCGTGTGTGTTTGTGCGATGGTCTTTAGAGTTGCGATTTAGTGGAATTGATAATTTTTCGAGTGTTTTGTATTTGTCAAGTTGGCTCTGCATGTCATCATCAATATTAAAAATATCATTTAAATGGGGATCTGATATTGCATAATCTCTCATACTGCCAACTCTGCCATTAAAATCACCTGCAAGGAATACATATTCATTTTCATTACACTTTTGGGAGATTTCATTTTCAAAGACCATGAAATCATCTTCATTAAAAAATCTTGAGTTTTCCGGTGGGACATATACTGCTCCTAATATTAAATTTTCTTCAAATTGTGTAAATGTTTTACAAATAGAGATCCAAAGTACATATTCAGAATTAGATTGTAATATTTTAACAAAAGGGGTCAGTTCATCTTTGATAAAGATTCCAATGCCACCAGATTTCCTTTTATATTCCTGTTCTCTGTGTTTAGCTAGGTATTCAAAGTTATTTATTTTAATAATATCATGAGTATCCGTATGAGTTTCCGATAAGCAAAGTATGTCATAATTGGTCACAAATTCAATAAATTCTGGGTAGTGTAGGCGTTTCTTGAGTCCACTAACATTTAATGTTCCTAATTTTATATTGTTTCGTTTCAGGTCAGAGGATAGTTCTATCCCCCCACTGTCCTAGTGGGAATGGTTGTTGGCATCTGGGATCCTGTTAATATTGGTCGATTTTGGCGGCATGTTCGTGTCAGTTGGATGAGGAGTGTCCCAAGGTCGTTGTATGCTCTGGGCTATCGGTTGCGAGGACTGCATTAGAATGGGAGCTCTTGGCGATACTGGAGCATGGCTGCGCGCCTGCGCTGCCCTTGGCGGATGAGGAGATACTGATTGTGTCCTCCTGGAGACATGCTTGGCACTTTGCACCAGTGGTGATTCAGCTGATTTATGAACTGTTGTGTTTCCGGAATTAACTGTGGGTCCATTTAATGCTGTGCCGGGAAGTGAAGGACTCACATGTGTTATTCTGGGTTGTGATGCTTGTCGGGGTTGAGTTGGCTTGGTGTTGAAGACTAAGGGACGATCACTGACTCTATTGCCTTGAAGTATATGGTTCCAGTCGGGGAATGTATCTTCAACCACCTTACCGTCCATTACAATCTTAGCCGGGAAGACCATTGCAACTTTACTTCGTGGATTGCTTTCACGGAGTTGTTTGTATTTAGGCCACAGAGCTTTCCGTGCCTGGGTGATCTCCTTTGGGTAGTCCCGGTTAATGCTGAAGCGCGACCCTCTTAAACGGTTTGCGTGTGCAAGGATGTTTACTGTGTCTTGGTAGTCCAAAAAGTTAACAATTATGCCTCGTGTGACTCCCCTGGAGAACTTTCCAAGGCGATGCGCTCGCTGGATGTGAGGACATGGTGTTATGCGAAGCTGTTCGGCAAGGAATTGTGCGACGACATTTGAACAGATTTCGTCTCTTTGTTCGCTGAGTCCGCCAAATATAAGGTTATTCCTTCTACTACGGGCTTCAATGTCGATAGATTTATATTCTAGGAGTTTGAGGCGTGTATTGTGCTCAGTGAGTGTTCCTTCAATACCTTGAATTTTCATATGCATTTGTAGGCATTCATCAACTTTGTGTTCCAAGTTTTTCATGTGTTTAAAAATTTCAACCAATTTGCCGTCAAGAGATAAATCTTCAAACTCGTGTTGGCTTGTTTTAATTACACCACTGTTGCATTCTCCACCTGTATTTACTCTGGAACGTTTCCTATTTGAAGTGTCATAGTTCGCGCTATTTCCCGCCTGTGGGATGAGGAAACGGTTTTGGGTGATAAATGGCTCATCCTGCGAATTTTCATTGCTGTAACTATCAAAACTGTCCAGGTGATCCATACTTGCAAGTTCAGAGTTGACTTGATGCTTTTTACTTATATTTATACCGAACAATAGAGATTTCTAAATACCTAGTTGAAAATTGGCGACTGTTTACAAACTACAAACTACAAACTACCGAAAGTATTCAAGTGTATTCAAGTGTACTATTTTTCTTTCGTTTTCACGGTTTATTCCCATCTGTTCAACGGAAAGTAATTAATCCAGCTGATTCATTTCGCACCTGTCACCCTTGCGATTTGCGACTCGCTCATGTGTGGCGAAGAACAGAGAAATACCCGTCGTGAGAACTTGTCAATTAACAGTTAGTGACACAGTTGTTGAACTTTGCGTTTGTCTCCAAACCCGAGACAAAGAAAAACTAGCAAACTAGCAAACATGCATTTTCCAAGTCAATATTATAGTTTTATAGCTAAAATGTATCTATAGCGATAGAGACTCACATGCGAATCACATATATCCAATCGTAGTCCGTATACACTGTACTAGAATCACTTTATTCCAAATTCTTATTGCGCTTAAAAAACATCGACTAACTACACCGGAAACGGAAGTCACATCTTGATAACTGCACTGAAAAACAGGTGTTGGGACTGGATTAATGGGTTCGAAATAGCGATAATTCGAAATAACGGAGTACGAATTAAACATCAAAATTCTAATTAAAATAAGAAGGAAAAAATCGGGACCGAAAAAAAACTTCGAAATAACGAGAAATTCGGATTAACGGTGTTCGAAATAACGGTGATCTACTGTAAAGTAATTATTCAGTGCTCCAGATCAGCTTTTGGACTGGGGGGTAAAGGTACACTTCTGAAAAGTTGGGAGTCAATATACACTTTCTCCAGAATTTATGGGGGTAAACGTACACTTACTTCTGAACATTTGGGCGTAAATATACACTCTCTCCAGAATTTATGGGGGTAAATGTACACTTACTTCTGAACATTTGGGAGTAAATATACACTCTTCAGAATTTATGGGGGTAAATGTACACTCTATGTAGGATAAAATGTGGTAAATTTACATCCAACAAAACATTACAATATGTAGGAAAAACCAACCGAGAATTATTATAATAATCCCTGATCATGTAGCAACACCATTTGCATACAATAATGTTACAAGTAAGAATTCTGAACATATTAGACTTGTATTGCGAACTACTGAACAAATCAACTGCACAATAAGGTAGGCAGGCCTTTCAGCTTACTCTGTCTTCCAGTCACTAAAACTTTACATTATGTAAGCAAACATAGGAACAATTGTGCGTAAATGTATTGCCCAACTTTTATTTTCTCTGCGTATAACGGTATATGTACACCCAAATTTTATTTTCTCTGCGTACCTTCCATCATGTGTATGTAATTTACCTTATCTGGGCCTCTGTCATTCTATGTTGTAGGGAAAGATATAGGACCTCAAAAGGTGCAGGGTGCAAAGCCGGTCCAGTATGATGATATTTGGTAAGCATTTGCTAACTCCAGGGTTTTAATGAGTCCAATGCTTGTAATTAAGGTTTGTTAGCATAGTCTATTCATTTGTCATTGAATACTTGCAAAAATACATCGGAGATGCGTCGTGGGAAAACCGGACTTAATGCATGTGCGTCAAGTGTCGTCCTGGATCAGCCAGTGCGCACAGGCTGATCCAGGACAGCACTTTCCGCCTACAGTGGATTTATGTTTAGAAGAGACTTCATTGACACAGAAAATACCATAAAAGCGGAAAGCGCGTCCCGGATTAGCCTGTGCGGACTGAACAGGCTGATCCGGGACGACACTACGCACATGCATTAAGGCCGGTTTTCCCACGACGCGCCTCATTGAGTTTCAGAAGATATTCAACATTTCTATGTTGACCAGCACAGAGGGAGGAGGGAACCAAAAATGAGCAGGGTGCGTTACCCGGCTTTTTTGCTCTAGATCTTTCCCTAGAACAGGGTGCGTTACACTGCTATTTTGCTCTAGATCTTTCCCTAGAGCCGGGTGCGTTACCCTGCTACTTTGCTCTAGATCTTTCCCTAGTGCAGGGTGCGTTACCCGGCTATTTTGCTTTAGATCTTTCCCTAATGTTGAAATCATCCTCATTATAGTACTGTTCTAAACACTTTCATCCAGAAAATGTTCACTCACATTCATACGCATTGCATCATCATATATAAATCAAAGGTAATGACCAAAACAAAACCATACAATTTTTATGAAGAAAATGTTGTAGTCACGTACAATTTTCTCAAGCCATATGCTAAAATTTATAGCCACTGGAGAATATCACAGTGAGCTATATCTCATTAGTGTTCAGTAAATTCTCTATATTTGTATTTATAACGTTCAAATAATTACACCTGGACTGAACAAGAGTTCTAATAAATAAAAACAAAACATAGAATAGATAAACGTACATAAACAAGTTCGTCTTAAAGATGCATTAATAGTAATAATAGTAATATACAATGTTTGTTTTCACTATGATCTCACCATTTACAATCAATATTACTTTTCTCGACCCTACTGTGAGTATTCTGTCTTTTATTAATTTTATGTGAAAATACACTGATTATAATTTTGGGCTTTTGATTATTAAGTTCCATGCACAAAACCTAAACAGACATTCCAAAACACGATTGCAGTCAGAGTTAAATAAATATCAATAAAAGAAATAATGAAAACGTCCATTTAAAGGCAATATTTGGTAACAATGAACATTCTGGATGCACAAATGGAGCACACTATATTGCTCTTGCAGTAAAATGGCCTGCCTTTTCTTCTTAAATTTCTGAACGATTTTTATGATCTGCATGCTGCGTGACTGTTAATAGATTTCCGCTCAAGATTCGAACAGTGTAGTGACGTACAGTAGTTACGCTTATGTGTGTACCGGTATTTCGTTCAGGTCCTTCCGCGCCGAGGCAACATATTATGTGTGGACAATGGTTATGTCCCATCACCCCTACCTAATTTTAGAGATACATGGAAAGCGGGGACGATTATTGTGAATAATAGCAGCAATTTCCAGCTATTTGTTTACAAAAATGTATATGGTATTTTGGGCGTGGTTTTGCAATGTACTGCGAAACTGGAGTTCCCGCAGGAAACTCAACAGCCGGGTATTGCGACCACCAATCAAACTCACATGCGCCGCGACCTAGCATTTAAATCCCTGACCGCCGCGGCGAGAAGCAAATGTGCAAACGGCTACTCGATCAGTACTGTGCTAGCCGTACAGCGCAGTGATTGACTGTTTTTCTTTTTTAACGCAGTCCGGCATCCATTGCTAATGTACAATGCTCGGTAAAGCTATATATAAAACTGGTCAGCAAAGCTTCTATGATGTATACTTTTATTCATACAAGGACAGTGACGTTGGTGACTATCGGACGTCACCGTCCGTGTATTAATACAACTTCTAACGGAATCAATCAGGCTGTAAACCAAATTCCCTATCAAATATAGGAACAATGTAGGAACATTTTCACCAAAAATATAGGACTGTTTGCTGATTCTTTTGACTAAATATAGACAATTTATAGTCAAATACTTCATTATAAGGATAATATGAGAACATATTATAGCCTGATAAGTCTTACAGCTTGTGTTTTAATGAACAAAACGTTTGCTAAACAGTTCATGCTAATCAATTGGGAGCTGGGACACGCATGCTATAACCTAACAATGATCTGAGTATTTAAGTTTGATGCGAGCTATGATAAAAAAAAAACATATAGGTTCTTGATATACGGTTCACGGACCCATTTCAATTTTAATTTAGAAAAAATATCGGGAAAAAAATCTCAAATATAGTTAGTTTTTTTCAAAATACAGGTTTTCTTTCCAAAATATAGGACATGGTTGACAGCCTGCGGAATGTTCTAGGTCACGTTTCAATTGTTGCAGTATGATACGAATAAAGTTGTATATACACATTAATTAATCCTTTTATGATATACATTGTTTGCGATATGTAATTACATCATAATGCAATCTCATTAAAATCAAATCCTAACGTTCGCTCTATTAGTTGTCAGACTGGAGATGATTTTAATGAGATTGATCATAATGTGTCCGTTTCAGTAACAACATAAGAGGCAAAGTCCACTTCTTATACAACCCTTGTGTGCTAGAACGTACTCTTTGTATATGACGTTGATACGCCATTCTGTTGTTCACACGTTGTAGCTGTTCCCGGCGAATTTGCATAACTTACTAGGGACGTTACACAAAATCTTTGAATAGCTCATCATTAATATACAAACCGGAACTTATTACAATGGTAACCTCGGAATTGCATAATCGTATTTTCTCTGGACGTGTAAAAGTTGAAGCTACAAATTATCTTCCTTACGCAAGTAGAAGGCAGCGTATAGCATGTATGTAATCATGTTTCGTTATTGGGGTAAGAAGACCTATACTTAAATTTGATTGTCTATTTACTATATATTTTATTCACTAATTTGTTCATATTGTGTTTGTTCATATTGTGTTTTAAAAATGTTATTTTTTTTTATCAACATCATTATTATTATCATAATTTACCTTTGATTTCCTAAATGACAACAATTGTTAAAAGTACGCTTGTCACCATTACAATATGTAACTAACACTCCCAGGGAAAGACCCTCGATAATGTTGCAGAACATTAGGTCAAACCCTTTTTCCAATATGTACTTATGGTAAATCGTGATTGTTTGTCATTTTGTCAATATTGTGGAAATAAAATAATTTATGTTTAAATCAGAGGACCTAACATACCTGACTGCAAACCCATTTACAAGGCACTGACCGCATTATTCTCGAAATGAAAACTTGTTGCATTTTCGCAAGATACATACACAAACTACTAGCAACATTGAAAAATGATAAACCAAAAATGGCTAATAGATTTATTACACATTAACACTGTATTGTGTCTAAGTATTAAACAATACTCAGTAGATACTGTCGTATCTCTCAAACAAGAACCTACACATACGTACATTCAAATATGAACTACAACATGTTCACATAAATGGATGCACTCGCTATCAAATAAGAACATACTCCATAGACCTGTTGATAATATTATTTCATAAGCATCTTTTGTGTGACATTCCAGAACATCTGTTGCAATTAGAACCATTATATGGACCAAATATAAACTATGCATTCCAGAACATCTGTTGCAATTAGAACGATTATATGGTCCATATATAAACTATGTAATTTAAACAATTTTATAAGAAAATGTAAATTTTAACATTAGCACTCACAAGCACGAAACGACATACACTGCACCACGTAGCTTGAGGAACGCTCTAGACAGCTGTTCATCGATTTAATACACATTAACAATACCCGAGCATATAACATTTCTAACTCTAACATGACACATGCAGTTTTTTTTAAATACCTCGAATATACCCGAGCATAGAACATTTCTAATTCAAACATGACACATGCACTTTTCTATAGACAAAGAAGAACAATTTCCGTTGTTAAATTGCCAATAAACAACCGGAAATAATAGTTCCGAAACTGTAACAGATAGTTTGCATTGTAATTGCAGAATATGTTGTCGTGTTAGAACGGAAATAATTTCTGCTTTATTGTTGTTTATCTGTAAATAAGCAACAATTGGCCAATTCCAAAGCATCAGAACTCAACATTGTTGTTTATTTGCAGATAAACAACCCTAAATCGAAAATTATTTCTTAAGTAAAATAACAAAGCAGTGTTTAAACTGTTTAAAGTGTTAATACATTCAACAAAGTATTTTAAACTCTTGATTATTACATTCAACAAATAATTTTTACATACTGGTCCTCAAAACATTGCATTCAAATCTGATTCTGACCAACATTCGATGAATAAAGAATTTTTTAACAAATTGCATTTATGTCTGAATAATAGACTATAAAATTACACTTTGTAACAAGTTTACCTTAGAGACAAACTCAGCTCAGTAAAGAAGCTACTAGCACCTTTCTATGCGATGCCAACATAAACCACAACTACCTTTCTGGCTGCTTTATGTTACTAGCATATTAATATTTTTTCTTCCAAAAATATATTTAGTTCTTCAGTTTTAAATACAAAATTTATGTGACGCAAAACCATGTTCCTAAACGTAACTACCAAACCATAATTCAAGAGGTGTTATTTGCCAAAATCATTGTTAAACCTGCCTTAGGAATATTAATGTAAATGCTTGTAAAGTTTTTCATTGCCTCCTCAATACACTACATTATTTCACCATGTTATTACACTAATAAATAACATAATCTTTAAAACAAATAAAAAAAACAGTTCATTGAATGAACGTTGTTTTGCATGCAAGTTTAGTATTCTTTAGCAAAACAATTAATTTTACTTAGAAATTACAAAACTTGTATTGTTTAATCAGGGGTGTGGAAATATAAAAATTGTTAACTTGTCCATGGACAAGTTCATTGCAAAAATTTAATTGTCCACAAACAATAGTAACTTGTCCAAACAAAAATATTGTGTTTATTCCAGGCCTTCCTGATATATTTTGTTATTAAATAATAAATAAAACACAAATGGTCATTCAATTAACTTCCAACTTAAAAATGTTTACAGCCTGAAAATATACTTGTCCATGGACAAGTAGACAGGAAATATCAATTTGTCCCGACAGTAAAATTAACAGCGTCGGACAAGTCAAGCATAGAATTTCCACACCCCTGGTTTACTTATGAAATAAAATGATACAATAAGATGCACTTTTTAGAACCTGCAACTATTATTTACTGGTAGTGTTAAAACATATAAGCATACTACTTTTTAGAACCTGCAACTATTATTTACTGGTAGTGTTAAAACATATAAGCATACTACTTTTTAGAACCTGCAACTATTATTTACTGGTAGTGTTAAAACATATAAGCATACTATCACCCATGAAACCCAATATATGACTTTTAACCATAATCAAGATTGAAATACAAGATACAATAACAATACAACACATATGTGAATCAAGAACATCGATGTCTATTAAACATTTTAAAACTTTAAACACATTACTATGTAACCAATAATATACAGCACTAAATTTCTACAACAGTATCATGTGAAAACAAATAACACTTTCTTTAAACAATAGCATCAGTTTACATTACAATAACATTTGTTATTCAGTAAATAATAATGTACCGGTCTTCGAAATTACTTTCCAATATTACTTGCCATTCGGGCAACTAAGTTTAGAATTTTTACTTGCCCAAAACATTTTTTACAAGCCCGAACTTTTTAAAATTAAAAAAACATAGCACTTTGTTGACATCAAATTTTAGTTATATTTTAAGAATGAATTTGCGGCTACATATTTGTTTGCAAATGAAAGATTTTAGATCATGTTTACGTTTTGTTTAGTTACTAAACAGATGTTTTTGCCACAATATTTTACTAGCCAGGCGGGCGACCTACTTTGAATTTATTCTGCGCCCGACAATATTTTTACTTGCCACGGGCGAGCAGGCAAGTGCTAATTTCGCAGACTGATGTACTATAATGGCTTTCATATACAGTCAAAACTCGTTATTTCGAAGTCGTCGGGACCGGAGAAAATACTTCGAAATAACGATTATTCGAATAAAACATTTCTAGATTGTCTTGAGAAAAAAAAAGTTGTTGTAAAAATCGCATAGTTATATAGTAGAGAATCGGTTAGACTACACACTTTGAACTAATAAAAGACGAATAAATACTATTACTTGATGTACGTGAGTTTATTCAGGGACCTATAAAATAGGTCCCTGGTTTATTATATATTCCTCGGCGATCGTTTTCTTTGACTTTACACCACGCTCCACTTCCATGATGGCACCATACTTTTCTTGGTAGGTTTCGATGTATAGCGTCGTTTTACGCCCTTCTCTGTTGCCAATCCGGATATACTCCCGGGTTGGTTACCGGGCCCTTCTCCAGATTGCTTGGCAATGGGATTGATGTTTTCTGTATTTATTACTGCTTCTGACATCGTGAATATTAGCGCAAATACGAACTGATGATCAAACAAATGCAAGTCTAACTTAAATACAGAAACCTAATAATTGCTCAAACGTTTTGACATCCGTGTTTGCAATTCAGTCTTGCTAAAGCAATAGCCCGCCAGGCTTTAATTATACAAACACAACAGCTTGGTTTAATCGATTATTAACTCCGGAAAGGTGTGAAAATCAAGCAGAGAGCAAATGCTCTCACAGCTTATACGGTTACGGTAAAGGTGTGAAAATTATCTCCATCGGTATTATTAACACTTCGAATTAACAATTGATAACTGCACTGAAAAACAGGTGTTGGGACTGGATTAATGGGTTCGAAATAGCGATAATTCGAAATAACGGAGTACGAATTAAACATCAAAATTCTAATTAAAATAAGAAGGAAAAAATCGGGACCGAAAAAAAACTTCGAAATAACGAGAAATTCGGATTAACGGTGTTCGAAATAACGGTGATCTACTGTAAAGTAATTATTCAGTGCTCCAGATCAGCTTTTGGACTGGGGGGTAAGGTACACTTCTGAAAAGTTGGGAGTCAATCTACACTTTCTCCAGAATTTATGGGGGTAAACGTACACTTACTTCTGAACATTTGGGCGTAAATATACACTCTCTCCAGAATTTATGGGGGTAAATGTACACTTACTTCTGAACATTTGGGAGTAAATATACACTCTTCAGAATTTATGGGGGTAAATGTACACTCTATGTAGGATAAAATGTGGTAAATTTACATCCAACAAAACATTACAATATGTAGGAAAAACCAACCGAGAATTATTATAATAATCCCTGATCATGTAGCAACACCATTTGCATACAATAATGTTACAAGTAAGAATTCTGAACATATTAGACTTGTATTGCGAACTACTGAACAAATCAACTGCACAATAAGGTAGGCAGGCCTTTCAGCTTACTCTGTCTTCCAGTCACTAAAACTTTACATTATGTAAGCAAACATAGGAACAATTGTGCGTAAATGTATTGCCCAACTTTTATTTTCTCTGCGTATAACGGTATATGTACACCCAAATTTTATTTTCTTTGCGTACCTTCCATCATGTGTATGTAATTTACCTTATCTGGGCCTCTGTCATTCTATGTTGTAGGGAAAGATATAGGACCTCAAAAGGTGCAGGGTGCAAAGCCGGTCCAGTATGATGATATTTGGTAAGCATTTGCTAACTCCAGGGTTTTAATGAGTCCAATGCTTGTAATTAAGGTTTGTTAGCATAGTCTATTCATTTGTCATTGAATACTTGCAAAAATACATCGGAGGTGCGTCGTGGGAAAACCGGACTTAATGCATGTGCGTCAAGTGTCGTCCTGGATCAGCCAGTGCGCACAGGCTGATCCAGGACAGCACTTTCCGCCTACAGTGGATTTATGTTTAGAAGAGACTTCATTGACACAGAAAATACCATAAAAAAGCGGAAAGCGCGTCCCGGATTAGCCTGTGCGGACTGAACAGGCTGATCCGGGACGACACTACGCACATGCATTAAGGCCGGTTTTCCCACGACGCGCCTCATTGAGTTTCAGAAGATATTCAACATTTCTATGTTGACCAGCACAGAGGGAGGAGGGAACCAAAAATGAGCAGGGTGCGTTACCCGGCTTTTTTGCTCTAGATCTTTACCTAGAACAGGGTGTGTTACCCTGCTATTTTGCTCTAGATCTTTCCCTAGAGCCGGGTGCGTTACCCTGCTATTTTGCTCTAGATCTTTCCCTAGTGCAGGGTGCATTACCCGGCTATTTTGCTCTAGATCTTTCCCTCATGTTGAAATCATCCTCATTATAGTACTGTTCTAAACACTTTCATCCAGAAAATGTTCACTAACATTCATACGCATTGCATCATCATATATAAATCAAAGGTAATGACCAAAACAAAACCATACAATTTTTATGAAGAAAATGTTGTAGTCACGTACAATTTTCTCAAGCCATATGCTAAAATTTATAGCCACTGGAGAATATCACAGTGAGCTATGTCTCATTAGTGTTCAGTAAATTCTCTATATTTGTATTTATAACGTTCAAATAATTACACCTGGACTGAACAAGAGTTCTAATAAATAAAACACAAAGCATAGAATAGATAAACATACATAAACAAGTTCGTCTTAAAGATGCATTAATAGCAATAATAGTAATATACAAAGTTTGTTTTCACTGTCTATGATCTCACCATTTGCAATCAATATTACTTTTCTCGACCCTACTGTGAGTATTCTGTTTATGAATTAATTTTATGTGAAAATACACTGATTATAATTTTGGGCTTTTGATTATTAAGTTCCATGCACAAAACCTAAACAGACATTCCAAAACACGATTGCAGTCAGAGTTAAATAAATATCAATAAAAGAAATAATGAAAACGTCCATTTAAAGGCAATTTTTGGTAACAATGAACATTCTGGATGCACAAATGGAGCACACTATATTGCTCTTGCAGTAAAATGGCCCGCCTTTTTGCTGATTTCATGACACACAACTTTGGAAACACTTCTTCACTGCGTCTCTGAAAAACAAAAACAACATCTCGTTCTGAAAAACAAATAATATCATGTAATTCCGATTTGTATAAAATACCCGTACTTCATTCACTTGTTTAAATTTTGATTTTCTGTTGACTACTTCGGATATAGGTAATGTTGGTGTTTTATATTTAATTTTAATGAAAAAATATTTTAAGCAATTCTGAATTACAGGGACCTGTTCACAGATTGACGAATTGACAATTTTTCAACTTATTGTCACCGATTCCAAAAATAAAAGAACAGTGTATACAAGGGAGCAAAATAACACTAAGGACCTAGAAATATACTGTAAAAACTGTTTAGTTTATGAGCAATTATCAGTTGAAATTGATAAAATTATAAAGCGTTGTAACGCTAAACGGTGTGATAAAATTATAAAGCGTTGTAACGCTAAACGGTGTAATAATTTGGAGTGTTTCTGTTGTTTTCGTTGAAACTGTTGACCTCACGTGGAACACTTACATGCATAAATAATGCAGAGTGAAATATAGAAGTCGGTATGGCCGAGTAGCTAAGGCGATAGCCTTTTAAGCCAGAGGTCCTGGGTTCGAACCCGGATGGTACCAACTTTTATTTAAGTTGAGGCGCGTCGTTCCGGATTAGCCTGTGCAGTCCGCACAGGCTAATCCGGGACGGCACTTTCCGCTTTTATGGTATTTTCTGTTTCAAGGATGTCTCTACTAAACATTAATCCACTGTAGGCAGAAAGTGCCGTCCTGGATTAGCCTGTGCGGACTGCACAGGCTAATCTGGGACGACACTTTACGCACATGCATTAAGCCCAGTTTTCCCACAACGCGCCTCATTTCTTTTTTTCTAATTACTTTTCTTGTTATTATACTTGAGGTTTTTAGTTCCGATGGTTAAATGTCAAGTTAAGACATTCAAGGACATACTTCACAAAATGCGAAAATCTGTGAACAAGTCCCTTTAAATTTTATATATACGCGAGAGCATTTGTCTTGTACATGAGAATAAAAATAGAATTTCCGCTACCAATCACACAAACAATTTTCCCTTTTATATTTCAGGCAAATTTGATTACATAAGCATTGAGTCCGCTTTACTGTTATATGACTAGCAAATGAAATCCATTTCTAACTGAGTAAACTAAGCAAATCCTATAAGATCAATATTTGACAATATCGTGAACTTAAAATCACACTACTTTCGGGTTACCCTTGGAATATTTGATAGCCCCCTCCCTAGGGGTGTCACAATATACCGATATATTGGTATACTGAAGTATTTGATTCTGCAATACAATATCGCGATACGAATGTCCATTTTGATACATTGCAATATTTAAGTGGTGTTTTTAGTTTTGTGTTATTTCCTGTAAAAACCTTGATTCCTACATATTGTGAATTAAAGCAGCATTGCAGAAATATGTTGATAAAAATAAAAATTTGCAGAAATCTTTTCTAGTGGACATCCTACTGATCAAAATACAAAAAAAACTCATCGAAATCGGACAAATAATTTACCGATCAAAATACAAAAAACGCATCGAAATCGGACAAATAATCATATTTTGGTAACTTTTTATCGTAAAATTATCTGAATGCGATAGCTGGTGATGCCTCTGGAGTACATCGGCATGTACATTAGGGTATATTCCGTTTCGTACCAAGCGTTTTCGAACATAGACCTTATGAAATGCCTTTGTTAAATAAGAAACAGTTTTCAGTCGAATACACGTCATTAACTTTCATAAGAACTAATGCCAATTTAAGATGTATAGAATTATATTCTATGGACTGCGGCTTTAAACATGCTTACTGTCAGTGACAAACATTTGAAAGCCAATACCATTTGTAAAGTTGATAGTTGTGTAGGGGTGAAGGTTACAATCCCGACCATGAATGACTACCAATGACCACACATTTTCCATTTATGTATAGTATACATTTGAGGCGCATCATGGGAAAACTGGTCTTAATGCACGTGCGTAAAGTGTCGTCCCGGATTAGCCTGTGCAGTCTGCATTATTTCTTAAGTAAAATAACAAAGCAGTGTTTAAACTGTTTAAAGTGTTAATACATTCAACAAAGTATTTTAAACTCTTGATTATTACATTCAACAAATAATTTTTACATACTGGTCCTCAAAACATTGCATTCAAATCTGATTCTGACCAACATTCGATGAATAAAGAATTTTTTAACAAATTGCATTTATGTCTGAATAATAGACTATAAAATTACACTTTGTAACAAGTTTACCTTAGAGACAAACTCAGCTCAGTAAAGAAGCTACTAGCACCTTTCTATGCGATGCCAACATAAACCACAACTACCTTTCTGGCTGCTTTATGTTACTTGCATATTAATATTTTTTCTTCCAAAAATATATTTAGTTCTTCAGTTTTAAATACAAAATTTATGTGACGCAAAACCATGTTCCTAAACGTAACTACCAAACCATAATTCAAGAGGTGTTATTTGCCAAAATCATTGTTAAACCTGCCTTAGGAATATTAATGTAAATGCTTGTAAAGTTTTTCATTGCCTCCTCAATACACTACATTATTTCACCATGTTATTACACTAATAAATAACATAATCTTTAAAACAAATAAAAAAAACAGTTCATTGAATGAACGTTGTTTTGCATGCAAGTTTAGTATTCTTTAGCAAAACAATTAATTTTACTTAGAAATTACAAAACTTGTATTGTTTAATCAGGGGTGTGGAAATATAAAAATTGTTAACTTGTCCATGGACAAGTTCATTGCAAAAATTTAATTGTCCACAAACAATAGTAACTTGTCCAAACAAAAATATTGTGTTTATTCCAGGCCTTCCTGATATATTTTGTTATTAAATAATAAATAAAACACAAATGGTCATTCAATTAACTTCCAACTTAAAAATGTTTACAGCCTGAAAATATACTTGTCCATGGACAAGTAGACAGGAAATATCAATTTGTCCCGACAGTAAAATTAACAGCGTCGGACAAGTCAAGCATAGAATTTCCACACCCCTGGTTTACTTATGAAATAAAATGATACAATAAGATGCACTTTTTAGAACCTGCAACTATTATTTACTGGTAGTGTTAAAACATATAAGCATACTACTTTTTAGAACCTGCAACTATTATTTACTGGTAGTGTTAAAACATATAAGCATACTACTTTTTAGAACCTGCAACTATTATTTACTGGTAGTGTTAAAACATATAAGCATACTATCACCCATGAAACCCAATATATGACTTTTAACCATAATCAAGATTGAAATACAAGATACAATAACAATACAACACATATGTGAATCAAGAACATCGATGTCTATTAAACATTTTAAAACTTTAAACACATTACTATGTAACCAATAATATACAGCACTAAATTTCTACAACAGTATCATGTGAAAACAAATAACACTTTCTTTAAACAATAGCATCAGTTTACATTACAATAACATTTGTTATTCAGTAAATAATAATGTACCGGTCTTCGAAATTACTTTCCAATATTACTTGCCATTCGGGCAACTAAGTTTAGAATTTTTACTTGCCCAAAACATTTTTTACAAGCCCGAACTTTTTAAAATTAAAAAAACATAGCACTTTGTTGACATCAAATTTTAGTTATATTTTAAGAATGAATTTGCGGCTACATATTTGTTTGCAAATGAAAGATTTTAGATCATGTTTACGTTTTGTTTAGTTACTAAACAGATGTTTTTGCCACAATATTTTACTAGCCAGGCGGGCGACCTACTTTGAATTTATTCTGCGCCCGACAATATTTTTACTTGCCACGGGCGAGCAGGCAAGTGCTAATTTCGCAGACTGATGTACTATAATGGCTTTCATATACAGTCAAAACTCGTTATTTCGAAGTCGTCGGGACCGGAGAAAATACTTCGAAATAACGATTATTCGAATAAAACATTTCTAGATTGTCTTGAGAAAAAAAAAGTTGTTGTAAAAATCGCATAGTTATATAGTAGAGAATCGGTTAGACTACACACTTTGAACTAATAAAAGACGAATAAATACTATTACTTGATGTACGTGAGTTTATTCAGGGACCTATAAAATAGGTCCCTGGTTTATTATATATTCCTCGGCGATCGTTTTCTTTGACTTTACACCACGCTCCACTTCCATGATGGCACCATACTTTTCTTGGTAGGTTTCGATGTATAGCGTCGTTTTACGCCCTTCTCTGTTGCCAATCCGGATATACTCCCGGGTTGGTTACCGGGCCCTTCTCCAGATTGCTTGGCAATGGGATTGATGTTTTCTGTATTTATTACTGCTTCTGACATCGTGAATATTAGCGCAAATACGAACTGATGATCAAACAAATGCAAGTCTAACTTAAATACAGAAACCTAATAATTGCTCAAACGTTTTGACATCCGTGTTTGCAATTCAGTCTTGCTAAAGCAATAGCCCGCCAGGCTTTAATTATACAAACACAACAGCTTGGTTTAATCGATTATTAACTCCGGAAAGGTGTGAAAATCAAGCAGAGAGCAAATGCTCTCACAGCTTATACGGTTACGGTAAAGGTGTGAAAATTATCTCCATCGGTATTATTAACACTTCGAATTAACAATTGATAACTGCACTGAAAAACAGGTGTTGGGACTGGATTAATGGGTTCGAAATAGCGATAATTCGAAATAACGGAGTACGAATTAAACATCAAAATTCTAATTAAAATAAGAAGGAAAAAATCGGGACCGAAAAAAAACTTCGAAATAACGAGAAATTCGGATTAACGGTGTTCGAAATAACGGTGATCTACTGTAAAGTAATTATTCAGTGCTCCAGATCAGCTTTTGGACTGGGGGGTAAGGTACACTTCTGAAAAGTTGGGAGTCAATCTACACTTTCTCCAGAATTTATGGGGGTAAACGTACACTTACTTCTGAACATTTGGGCGTAAATATACACTCTCTCCAGAATTTATGGGGGTAAATGTACACTTACTTCTGAACATTTGGGAGTAAATATACACTCTTCAGAATTTATGGGGGTAAATGTACACTCTATGTAGGATAAAATGTGGTAAATTTACATCCAACAAAACATTACAATATGTAGGAAAAACCAACCGAGAATTATTATAATAATCCCTGATCATGTAGCAACACCATTTGCATACAATAATGTTACAAGTAAGAATTCTGAACATATTAGACTTGTATTGCGAACTACTGAACAAATCAACTGCACAATAAGGTAGGCAGGCCTTTCAGCTTACTCTGTCTTCCAGTCACTAAAACTTTACATTATGTAAGCAAACATAGGAACAATTGTGCGTAAATGTATTGCCCAACTTTTATTTTCTCTGCGTATAACGGTATATGTACACCCAAATTTTATTTTCTTTGCGTACCTTCCATCATGTGTATGTAATTTACCTTATCTGGGCCTCTGTCATTCTATGTTGTAGGGAAAGATATAGGACCTCAAAAGGTGCAGGGTGCAAAGCCGGTCCAGTATGATGATATTTGGTAAGCATTTGCTAACTCCAGGGTTTTAATGAGTCCAATGCTTGTAATTAAGGTTTGTTAGCATAGTCTATTCATTTGTCATTGAATACTTGCAAAAATACATCGGAGGTGCGTCGTGGGAAAACCGGACTTAATGCATGTGCGTCAAGTGTCGTCCTGGATCAGCCAGTGCGCACAGGCTGATCCAGGACAGCACTTTCCGCCTACAGTGGATTTATGTTTAGAAGAGACTTCATTGACACAGAAAATACCATAAAAAAGCGGAAAGCGCGTCCCGGATTAGCCTGTGCGGACTGAACAGGCTGATCCGGGACGACACTACGCACATGCATTAAGGCCGGTTTTCCCACGACGCGCCTCATTGAGTTTCAGAAGATATTCAACATTTCTATGTTGACCAGCACAGAGGGAGGAGGGAACCAAAAATGAGCAGGGTGCGTTACCCGGCTTTTTTGCTCTAGATCTTTACCTAGAACAGGGTGTGTTACCCTGCTATTTTGCTCTAGATCTTTCCCTAGAGCCGGGTGCGTTACCCTGCTATTTTGCTCTAGATCTTTCCCTAGTGCAGGGTGCATTACCCGGCTATTTTGCTCTAGATCTTTCCCTCATGTTGAAATCATCCTCATTATAGTACTGTTCTAAACACTTTCATCCAGAAAATGTTCACTAACATTCATACGCATTGCATCATCATATATAAATCAAAGGTAATGACCAAAACAAAACCATACAATTTTTATGAAGAAAATGTTGTAGTCACGTACAATTTTCTCAAGCCATATGCTAAAATTTATAGCCACTGGAGAATATCACAGTGAGCTATGTCTCATTAGTGTTCAGTAAATTCTCTATATTTGTATTTATAACGTTCAAATAATTACACCTGGACTGAACAAGAGTTCTAATAAATAAAACACAAAGCATAGAATAGATAAACATACATAAACAAGTTCGTCTTAAAGATGCATTAATAGCAATAATAGTAATATACAAAGTTTGTTTTCACTGTCTATGATCTCACCATTTACAATCAATATTACTTTTCTCGACCCTACTGTGAGTATTCTGTTTATGAATTAATTTTATGTGAAAATACACTGATTATAATTTTGGGCTTTTGATTATTAAGTTCCATGCACAAAACCTAAACAGACATTCCAAAACACGATTGCAGTCAGAGTTAAATAAATATCAATAAAAGAAATAATGAAAACGTCCATTTAAAGGCAATTTTTGGTAACAATGAACATTCTGGATGCACAAATGGAGCACACTATATTGCTCTTGCAGTAAAATGGCCCGCCTTTTTGCTGATTTCATGACACACAACTTTGGAAACACTTCTTCACTGCGTCTCTGAAAAACAAAAACAACATCTCGTTCTGAAAAACAAATAATATCATGTAATTCCGATTTGTATAAAATACCCGTACTTCATTCACTTGTTTAAATTTTGATTTTCTGTTGACTACTTCGGATATAGGTAATGTTGGTGTTTTATATTTAATTTTAATGAAAAAATATTTTAAGCAATTCTGAATTACAGGGACCTGTTCACAGATTGACGAATTGACAATTTTTCAACTTATTGTCACCGATTCCAAAAATAAAAGAACAGTGTATACAAGGGAGCAAAATAACACTAAGGACCTAGAAATATACTGTAAAAACTGTTTAGTTTATGAGCAATTATCAGTTGAAATTGATAAAATTATAAAGCGTTGTAACGCTAAACGGTGTGATAAAATTATAAAGCGTTGTAACGCTAAACGGTGTAATAATTTGGAGTGTTTCTGTTGTTTTCGTTGAAACTGTTGACCTCACGTGGAACACTTACATGCATAAATAATGCAGAGTGAAATATAGAAGTCGGTATGGCCGAGTAGCTAAGGCGATAGCCTTTTAAGCCAGAGGTCCTGGGTTCGAACCCGGATGGTACCAACTTTTATTTAAGTTGAGGCGCGTCGTTCCGGATTAGCCTGTGCAGTCCGCACAGGCTAATCCGGGACGGCACTTTCCGCTTTTATGGTATTTTCTGTTTCAAGGATGTCTCTACTAAACATTAATCCACTGTAGGCAGAAAGTGCCGTCCTGGATTAGCCTGTGCGGACTGCACAGGCTAATCTGGGACGACACTTTACGCACATGCATTAAGCCCAGTTTTCCCACAACGCGCCTCATTTCTTTTTTTCTAATTACTTTTCTTGTTATTATACTTGAGGTTTTTAGTTCCGATGGTTAAATGTCAAGTTAAGACATTCAAGGACATACTTCACAAAATGCGAAAATCTGTGAACAAGTCCCTTTAAATTTTATATATACGCGAGAGCATTTGTCTTGTACATGAGAATAAAAATAGAATTTCCGCTACCAATCACACAAACAATTTTCCCTTTTATATTTCAGGCAAATTTGATTACATAAGCATTGAGTCCGCTTTACTGTTATATGACTAGCAAATGAAATCCATTTCTAACTGAGTAAACTAAGCAAATCCTATAAGATCAATATTTGACAATATCGTGAACTTAAAATCACACTACTTTCGGGTTACCCTTGGAATATTTGATAGCCCCCTCCCTAGGGGTGTCACAATATACCGATATATTGGTATACAGAAGTATTTGATTCTGCAATACAATATCGCGATACGAATGTCCATTTTGATACATTGCAATATTTAAGTGGTGTTTTTAGTTTTGTGTTATTTCCTGTAAAAACCTTGATTCCTACATATTGTGAATTAAAGCAGCATTGCAGAAATATGTTGATAAAAATAAAAATTTGCAGAAATCTTTTCTAGTGGACATCCTACTGATCAAAATACAAAAAAAACTCATCGAAATCGGACAAATAATTTACCGATCAAAATACAAAAAACGCATCGAAATCGGACAAATAATCATATTTTGGTAACTTTTTATCGTAAAATTATCTGAATGCGATAGCTGGTGATGCCTCTGGAGTACATCGGCATGTACATTAGGGTATATTCCGTTTCGTACCAAGCGTTTTCGAACATAGACCTTATGAAATGCCTTTGTTAAATAAGAAACAGTTTTCAGTCGAATACACGTCATTAACTTTCATAAGAACTAATGCCAATTTAAGATGTATAGAATTATATTCTATGGACTGCGGCTTTAAACATGCTTACTGTCAGTGACAAACATTTGAAAGCCAATACCATTTGTAAAGTTGATAGTTGTGTAGGGGTGAAGGTTACAATCCCGACCATGAATGACTACCAATGACCACACATTTTCCATTTATGTATAGTATACATTTGAGGCGCATCATGGGAAAACTGGTCTTAATGCACGTGCGTAAAGTGTCGTCCCGGATTAGCCTGTGCAGTCTGCATTATTTCTTAAGTAAAATAACAAAGCAGTGTTTAAACTGTTTAAAGTGTTAATACATTCAACAAAGTATTTTAAACTCTTGATTATTACATTCAACAAATAATTTTTACATACTGGTCCTCAAAACATTGCATTCAAATCTGATTCTGACCAACATTCGATGAATAAAGAATTTTTTAACAAATTGCATTTATGTCTGAATAATAGACTATAAAATTACACTTTGTAACAAGTTTACCTTAGAGACAAACTCAGCTCAGTAAAGAAGCTACTAGCACCTTTCTATGCGATGCCAACATAAACCACAACTACCTTTCTGGCTGCTTTATGTTACTAGCATATTAATATTTTTTCTTCCAAAAATATATTTAGTTCTTCAGTTTTAAATACAAAATTTATGTGACGCAAAACCATGTTCCTAAACGTAACTACCAAACCATAATTCAAGAGGTGTTATTTGCCAAAATCATTGTTAAACCTGCCTTAGGAATATTAATGTAAATGCTTGTAAAGTTTTTCATTGCCTCCTCAATACACTACATTATTTCACCATGTTATTACACTAATAAATAACATAATCTTTAAAACAAATAAAAAAAACAGTTCATTGAATGAACGTTGTTTTGCATGCAAGTTTAGTATTCTTTAGCAAAACAATTAATTTTACTTAGAAATTACAAAACTTGTATTGTTTAATCAGGGGTGTGGAAATATAAAAATTGTTAACTTGTCCATGGACAAGTTCATTGCAAAAATTTAATTGTCCACAAACAATAGTAACTTGTCCAAACAAAAATATTGTGTTTATTCCAGGCCTTCCTGATATATTTTGTTATTAAATAATAAATAAAACACAAATGGTCATTCAATTAACTTCCAACTTAAAAATGTTTACAGCCTGAAAATATACTTGTCCATGGACAAGTAGACAGGAAATATCAATTTGTCCCGACAGTAAAATTAACAGCGTCGGACAAGTCAAGCATAGAATTTCCACACCCCTGGTTTACTTATGAAATAAAATGATACAATAAGATGCACTTTTTAGAACCTGCAACTATTATTTACTGGTAGTGTTAAAACATATAAGCATACTACTTTTTAGAACCTGCAACTATTATTTACTGGTAGTGTTAAAACATATAAGCATACTACTTTTTAGAACCTGCAACTATTATTTACTGGTAGTGTTAAAACATATAAGCATACTATCACCCATGAAACCCAATATATGACTTTTAACCATAATCAAGATTGAAATACAAGATACAATAACAATACAACACATATGTGAATCAAGAACATCGATGTCTATTAAACATTTTAAAACTTTAAACACATTACTATGTAACCAATAATATACAGCACTAAATTTCTACAACAGTATCATGTGAAAACAAATAACACTTTCTTTAAACAATAGCATCAGTTTACATTACAATAACATTTGTTATTCAGTAAATAATAATGTACCGGTCTTCGAAATTACTTTCCAATATTACTTGCCATTCGGGCAACTAAGTTTAGAATTTTTACTTGCCCAAAACATTTTTTACAAGCCCGAACTTTTTAAAATTAAAAAAACATAGCACTTTGTTGACATCAAATTTTAGTTATATTTTAAGAATGAATTTGCGGCTACATATTTGTTTGCAAATGAAAGATTTTAGATCATGTTTACGTTTTGTTTAGTTACTAAACAGATGTTTTTGCCACAATATTTTACTAGCCAGGCGGGCGACCTACTTTGAATTTATTCTGCGCCCGACAATATTTTTACTTGCCACGGGCGAGCAGGCAAGTGCTAATTTCGCAGACTGATGTACTATAATGGCTTTCATATACAGTCAAAACTCGTTATTTCGAAGTCGTCGGGACCGGAGAAAATACTTCGAAATAACGATTATTCGAATAAAACATTTCTAGATTGTCTTGAGAAAAAAAAAGGTGTTGTAAAAATCGCATAGTTATATAGTAGAGAATCGGTTAGACTACACACTTTGAACTAATAAAAGACGAATAAATACTATTACTTGATGTACGTGAGTTTATTCAGGGACCTATAAAATAGGTCCCTGGTTTATTATATATTCCTCGGCGATCGTTTTCTTTGACTTTACACCACGCTCCACTTCCATGATGGCACCATACTTTTCTTGGTAGGTTTCGATGTATAGCGTCGTTTTACGCCCTTCTCTGTTGCCAATCCGGATATACTCCCGGGTTGGTTACCGGGCCCTTCTCCAGATTGCTTGGCAATGGGATTGATGTTTTCTGTATTTATTACTGCTTCTGACATCGTGAATATTAGCGCAAATACGAACTGATGATCAAACAAATGCAAGTCTAACTTAAATACAGAAACCTAATAATTGCTCAAACGTTTTGACATCCGTGTTTGCAATTCAGTCTTGCTAAAGCAATAGCCCGCCAGGCTTTAATTATACAAACACAACAGCTTGGTTTAATCGATTATTAACTCCGGAAAGGTGTGAAAATCAAGCAGAGAGCAAATGCTCTCACAGCTTATACGGTTACGGTAAAGGTGTGAAAATTATCTCCATCGGTATTATTAACACTTCGAATTAACAATTGATAACTGCACTGAAAAACAGGTGTTGGGACTGGATTAATGGGTTCGAAATAGCGATAATTCGAAATAACGGAGTACGAATTAAACATCAAAATTCTAATTAAAATAAGAAGGAAAAAATCGGGACCGAAAAAAAACTTCGAAATAACGAGAAATTCGGATTAACGGTGTTCGAAATAACGGTGATCTACTGTAAAGTAATTATTCAGTGCTCCAGATCAGCTTTTGGACTGGGGGGTAAGGTACACTTCTGAAAAGTTGGGAGTCAATCTACACTTTCTCCAGAATTTATGGGGGTAAACGTACACTTACTTCTGAACATTTGGGCGTAAATATACACTCTCTCCAGAATTTATGGGGGTAAATGTACACTTACTTCTGAACATTTGGGAGTAAATATACACTCTTCAGAATTTATGGGGGTAAATGTACACTCTATGTAGGATAAAATGTGGTAAATTTACATCCAACAAAACATTACAATATGTAGGAAAAACCAACCGAGAATTATTATAATAATCCCTGATCATGTAGCAACACCATTTGCATACAATAATGTTACAAGTAAGAATTCTGAACATATTAGACTTGTATTGCGAACTACTGAACAAATCAACTGCACAATAAGGTAGGCAGGCCTTTCAGCTTACTCTGTCTTCCAGTCACTAAAACTTTACATTATGTAAGCAAACATAGGAACAATTGTGCGTAAATGTATTGCCCAACTTTTATTTTCTCTGCGTATAACGGTATATGTACACCCAAATTTTATTTTCTTTGCGTACCTTCCATCATGTGTATGTAATTTACCTTATCTGGGCCTCTGTCATTCTATGTTGTAGGGAAAGATATAGGACCTCAAAAGGTGCAGGGTGCAAAGCCGGTCCAGTATGATGATATTTGGTAAGCATTTGCTAACTCCAGGGTTTTAATGAGTCCAATGCTTGTAATTAAGGTTTGTTAGCATAGTCTATTCATTTGTCATTGAATACTTGCAAAAATACATCGGAGGTGCGTCGTGGGAAAACCGGACTTAATGCATGTGCGTCAAGTGTCGTCCTGGATCAGCCAGTGCGCACAGGCTGATCCAGGACAGCACTTTCCGCCTACAGTGGATTTATGTTTAGAAGAGACTTCATTGACACAGAAAATACCATAAAAAAGCGGAAAGCGCGTCCCGGATTAGCCTGTGCGGACTGAACAGGCTGATCCGGGACGACACTACGCACATGCATTAAGGCCGGTTTTCCCACGACGCGCCTCATTGAGTTTCAGAAGATATTCAACATTTCTATGTTGACCAGCACAGAGGGAGGAGGGAACCAAAAATGAGCAGGGTGCGTTACCCGGCTTTTTTGCTCTAGATCTTTACCTAGAACAGGGTGTGTTACCCTGCTATTTTGCTCTAGATCTTTCCCTAGAGCCGGGTGCGTTACCCTGCTATTTTGCTCTAGATCTTTCCCTAGTGCAGGGTGCATTACCCGGCTATTTTGCTCTAGATCTTTCCCTCATGTTGAAATCATCCTCATTATAGTACTGTTCTAAACACTTTCATCCAGAAAATGTTCACTAACATTCATACGCATTGCATCATCATATATAAATCAAAGGTAATGACCAAAACAAAACCATACAATTTTTATGAAGAAAATGTTGTAGTCACGTACAATTTTCTCAAGCCATATGCTAAAATTTATAGCCACTGGAGAATATCACAGTGAGCTATGTCTCATTAGTGTTCAGTAAATTCTCTATATTTGTATTTATAACGTTCAAATAATTACACCTGGACTGAACAAGAGTTCTAATAAATAAAACACAAAGCATAGAATAGATAAACATACATAAACAAGTTCGTCTTAAAGATGCATTAATAGCAATAATAGTAATATACAAAGTTTGTTTTCACTGTCTATGATCTCACCATTTACAATCAATATTACTTTTCTCGACCCTACTGTGAGTATTCTGTTTATGAATTAATTTTATGTGAAAATACACTGATTATAATTTTGGGCTTTTGATTATTAAGTTCCATGCACAAAACCTAAACAGACATTCCAAAACACGATTGCAGTCAGAGTTAAATAAATATCAATAAAAGAAATAATGAAAACGTCCATTTAAAGGCAATTTTTGGTAACAATGAACATTCTGGATGCACAAATGGAGCACACTATATTGCTCTTGCAGTAAAATGGCCCGCCTTTTTGCTGATTTCATGACACACAACTTTGGAAACACTTCTTCACTGCGTCTCTGAAAAACAAAAACAACATCTCGTTCTGAAAAACAAATAATATCATGTAATTCCGATTTGTATAAAATACCCGTACTTCATTCACTTGTTTAAATTTTGATTTTCTGTTGACTACTTCGGATATAGGTAATGTTGGTGTTTTATATTTAATTTTAATGAAAAAATATTTTAAGCAATTCTGAATTACAGGGACCTGTTCACAGATTGACGAATTGACAATTTTTCAACTTATTGTCACCGATTCCAAAAATAAAAGAACAGTGTATACAAGGGAGCAAAATAACACTAAGGACCTAGAAATATACTGTAAAAACTGTTTAGTTTATGAGCAATTATCAGTTGAAATTGATAAAATTATAAAGCGTTGTAACGCTAAACGGTGTGATAAAATTATAAAGCGTTGTAACGCTAAACGGTGTAATAATTTGGAGTGTTTCTGTTGTTTTCGTTGAAACTGTTGACCTCACGTGGAACACTTACATGCATAAATAATGCAGAGTGAAATATAGAAGTCGGTATGGCCGAGTAGCTAAGGCGATAGCCTTTTAAGCCAGAGGTCCTGGGTTCGAACCCGGATGGTACCAACTTTTATTTAAGTTGAGGCGCGTCGTTCCGGATTAGCCTGTGCAGTCCGCACAGGCTAATCCGGGACGGCACTTTCCGCTTTTATGGTATTTTCTGTTTCAAGGATGTCTCTACTAAACATTAATCCACTGTAGGCAGAAAGTGCCGTCCTGGATTAGCCTGTGCGGACTGCACAGGCTAATCTGGGACGACACTTTACGCACATGCATTAAGCCCAGTTTTCCCACAACGCGCCTCATTTCTTTTTTTCTAATTACTTTTCTTGTTATTATACTTGAGGTTTTTAGTTCCGATGGTTAAATGTCAAGTTAAGACATTCAAGGACATACTTCACAAAATGCGAAAATCTGTGAACAAGTCCCTTTAAATTTTATATATACGCGAGAGCATTTGTCTTGTACATGAGAATAAAAATAGAATTTCCGCTACCAATCACACAAACAATTTTCCCTTTTATATTTCAGGCAAATTTGATTACATAAGCATTGAGTCCGCTTTACTGTTATATGACTAGCAAATGAAATCCATTTCTAACTGAGTAAACTAAGCAAATCCTATAAGATCAATATTTGACAATATCGTGAACTTAAAATCACACTACTTTCGGGTTACCCTTGGAATATTTGATAGCCCCCTCCCTAGGGGTGTCACAATATACCGATATATTGGTATACTGAAGTATTTGATTCTGCAATACAATATCGCGATACGAATGTCCATTTTGATACATTGCAATATTTAAGTGGTGTTTTTAGTTTTGTGTTATTTCCTGTAAAAACCTTGATTCCTACATATTGTGAATTAAAGCAGCATTGCAGAAATATGTTGATAAAAATAAAAATTTGCAGAAATCTTTTCTAGTGGACATCCTACTGATCAAAATACAAAAAAAACTCATCGAAATCGGACAAATAATTTACCGATCAAAATACAAAAAACGCATCGAAATCGGACAAATAATCATATTTTGGTAACTTTTTATCGTAAAATTATCTGAATGCGATAGCTGGTGATGCCTCTGGAGTACATCGGCATGTACATTAGGGTATATTCCGTTTCGTACCAAGCGTTTTCGAACATAGACCTTATGAAATGCCTTTGTTAAATAAGAAACAGTTTTCAGTCGAATACACGTCATTAACTTTCATAAGAACTAATGCCAATTTAAGATGTATAGAATTATATTCTATGGACTGCGGCTTTAAACATGCTTACTGTCAGTGACAAACATTTGAAAGCCAATACCATTTGTAAAGTTGATAGTTGTGTAGGGGTGAAGGTTACAATCCCGACCATGAATGACTACCAATGACCACACATTTTCCATTTATGTATAGTATACATTTGAGGCGCATCATGGGAAAACTGGTCTTAATGCACGTGCGTAAAGTGTCGTCCCGGATTAGCCTGTGCAGTCTGCACAGGCTAATCCGGGATGGCACTTTCCACTTTTATGGTATTTTTTGTTTCAATGAAGTGTATTCTAACCATAAATCCATTTTAGGCGGAAAGTGTCGTCCCAGATTAGCCAGTGCGGACTGCACAGGCAAATCCGGGATGACACTTTACGCACATGCATTAAGTCCGGTTTTCCCATGACGCGCCACATGTATTGTCTTAAAATGATCATGCATATTAAATACATAACTACAAAGGTCACAATATATCGCAATATATATCACAAGAAATAAAAATATATCGCAATATTGATTTCTAATATTGTAACACCCCTACCACTCCCCATCCCCGACATTCTGCCCTCCTCATATATGTCGAAACTTGGTCTAGTTTACACAAAGGTGGCAAACAGTCGCAGTAACATATTAGCAGGTGAAATAATTAATACTGTTTTGTCAACCTCTTTAATAATGCACCTATCAATATTTTCCCCCAGGTGTGGAGCGGTAGGCATATACAGGACTTTAGATCGAAAGTGATTTCAAACAGTAATATTGCCCAATCCCCCCACCAGGGGCCTCTTGATACACCAATTAAGCATCTTCCACTGAGGGGATTTAGACAACATGGTTTTGCTCTAGGGTGGAAAATTAGACCCCCAAAAATAAAATTAGTCAAATTCCCCTCAGGCCAATATGGCTGTCTTCAGCAAATAACAAGGCCAATAATAATGAATTTAACTAATTAATAACATTTTATTAATTAACTTTATAATATTAAACGAGAATCTGGTCAGTTTGTTTGCTTGATACAATGTAAACCACGCCAATAAATTTCAAAACTAGGCCAATACGGAAAAAAACGCGGCCAATATGGAAAAACGCGGCCAATACGAAAGTCAGCCAATCAGGATTCCGGATTAGCTTGGCTTTATTCGTGATGTCAAGTTTCTGACGCCATTTTTAAAAAGCTCAGCATAATTAACTTTGCGCTTTGTATTTTTTACCAAAAGTTTCTACATGTATCACTCCCACAAAATAAAGTGCGCTTGGGCAACATTAATACTTTTTAATTTATTGGACCGAGTCTACCGAGTGACGAATCATCAAATTCTGACGATGTCGACCACGAAAACACAGAATTACATGTACATCCCTTGAAGTATTCTTCAATTTAGCGTTTGTTTACAAAAACATAATGAAATTATTTATTAATATTTGGATTAAAATTGGTTTGGATACACCTCAGAAAGGGAAGGGAATCAGCGAGTTAGCTGAGCATTTGCTCTGTCAACCCGCCGGCATCATCTACACAATGACAAGAAAGGATTCAGCTGAAAAGAGGCTGGTGGAAGACTAAACGTAAGGAATTTGAAAATTTTCGTAGTAAATTATTCATTTTATTTCACATCTTGTCGTCGTCTTCAACTTTTTGAGAATGTCTTAAGCATATGCTGGAGCATACTTGGACTTTTTAAACAAAATGCTTTGGTGAAGTCTAAGAAAGGTTAAACAATGCGTTGGTGAATACTGACAGGTTTGCCAAGACTTGGTCCGACAACAGTGCATATCGATTGGTGGCGTTAAACCTCTTGCGACTTCCTCGATAAAACATTTTTAGCAATTATTTTATGTACTGTTTGGTTGTTATATAAAATTGCACAATACACTGTTAAAAGAACAAACACATAGTTAATAATTTATGTTGGCGTTGTTACATTCTATTTATACCCAAACAATAGTTATGATAGATCTTACTTGTACTATCAACACTTAAAGATGCTGCATACTATTTCTATTTATATCGAAACAAAAGTTTTGATACTATTAAAACCGAAATATTCTGCATAATATTATAAAGTTAATTAACAAAATTGTCATTAATTAGTTGAATTCATATTGGTCTTGTTATTGGGCTTCAGACAGCCTCCGGCCAATACGTCTGAAGCTCAATAGGCTGAAGGCTAATACGGCTGTCTGAAGCCCAAGAACAAGGGCAATATGAATTCAACTACTTAATAACATTATAATATTACTATGGTTACCCTACCTTGCAAATGGTATGTATGACAACGCATACCAGGTCAGGGCCAAGAACTGTATGATACAACACAGAAGGGTCAGCGCTGCATTCTTCAGCTGTAACGAAACATAGACAAGAACATGTTACTGTTAAGTGTACCATAGCCAGAAGCAGCTGGAAAGTTAGATCACAATTAGTACACGGCTTCAAGCAACAATGGACACGCAGTTCAGCTCCACATGTTCTGGTTTCTGAGTATTTGTCGGACAGTAGTATTATCTGAATGTTTTTAAATATTCATGTTTCATAACCGCTTTTCGTATTTTATCACCTGACATACAAATAAATGCTTGTATTTTCAAGTGTATTTTATTGCTCTTTGTGAATGGGGAGTTTATGTTTTGGTACAAAACCCTAATGTTTGCGTTGATAGCCTGAAACACATGCAAATGTCTTCTGGGGAAGTAAACTGACGTGCCCATGTGCGATAAAATACCAATATGGGGCCTAGACAGTGTTTGTGATAGTTTATAGCAGACGAAGTCTGGCAGAACATTATTTAACCTGCTAGAATGTTAAGAACGTGCATAATAACGACTTGTACTCGCCCATTAGTATTTACACAATGTGGTAAAAAAAATGTGTTGCTTTTCTGAAATTTACAAAAGAGCAAGAGATTCTTGGCATAGATTTTACTTTCAATATTTGTATAACTTCATGAATGAAAAATGGACAAATATAAGGTCCTACAATTAGGTTGGGCTCATAAATTCATAGCTACTGGTGCCTGAAGTTCAGAAAACACTTTTGGGGAGGAAAAATTACCACAATCCCTTTACAAGGTTTATCAAAATGCATCATTGCCAAACAGGTACAGCAAATTAAACAAGGGGCCATAACTCAGGTCTTTCTAGTCTGATCTGGCCCATATTGGACAATGAATGGTCAAACATTAACAGTGCAAGTTTGGTCAAGATTAGGCAATAAATGAAATCTCTATACTCCACACTGTCCATTATTTCATTTTTTCTCACAAACTAGGGGCAATAACTCTGGTGTTCGTACCCTAATCTAGGCCATTTCTGGACTATTTTGAAATCTCCAGGTCATACACACGCTGTGCAAGTTTGGTCAAGTTCAGATGAAAAATGAAGTCTGTATGTTGCGCAAAGTCCATTTTGCAGTTTTTCTGATGAAAAAGGGGTAATAACTGTGGTGTTCCTGGTCCGATCTGGCCCATTACTGAACCTATCCAAGATTTAATGGTCATACACAAACTGTGCAAATTTGGTAAAGATTGAGGGAAAATTGAAGTCTGTATCGGGCCTATTGATCCAATTGTTGACGCATAACGGACGACAGAGGACAGTCCCCCCATACCAATAGCTCACAGGTGCTGTGATCTAAAAAACGTTTACATATAAAATTTAGCATGCAAAATAAGGAAAACAGCTGAGAGGGGAACAAATCATGTCTCTGTAGAGGATATTAGACTAGTGTTTAATAAAGATGAGTTTACTGAGGTAAGTTTATTTTGTGAGTCTAAGAAAGCCAGAACCTCAAGCCATAGACAAAGTTGATTTTGTAAATCTATTATTATTGTTAACATTTATTTATTTGCCTTTTTAACATGTAACATGTCACATCTGTGAAACTCTATACTGAACTTGATGTGCCACTGACACAGATATTGAGTCCACAAAATGTTGGGATATACGTATTTACGTACGAACGGACACGTGCAGAGCTTAATGCCTCCCACTATGTGGGGACATAAAAACACACACTAAGACACAAAACATGCAGATAAAGAAAAATACTTACTGCAATTGCACACACCAGGGTCAAAATCAGCATAACCTAAAGTGACAAAATGCACAATGAACAAAAGGTAATAAATACATAATCTCAGTTTCTGTTATCATAAGGAATCTTTTAACTACGAATCACAGAAATTGACAGTCCATATTAAATCATTAGTAATTGCAACTTGTAGTTATTACTGTTTTACAAATAGAAAATTTATTTAATAGCTTTGTTCATACTGGCCAAGTATGCAACATTCATTTATGTTTGTGTCCATATGAGGCATGTCGTGGGAAAACTGGTCTTAATGCATGTGCGCAAAGTGTCGTCCCGGATTAGCCTGTGCAGTCCACACAGGCTAATCAAGGACGCCACTTTCCGCTTTTATGTTTTTTTCTGTTTCAAGGAAGTCTCTTCTAAACATAAATCCATTGTAGGCGGAAAGTGCCGTCCTGGATCAGCCTGTGTGGACTGCTGATCCTAGACGACACTTTACGCACATGCATTAAGCCCAGTTTTCCCACGACTCGCCTCATTTCTGTTGAGATGATCATTCAGAAATGAAACGATATTTACAATATACGTCTTAGTCATGAGTGTTATTTTTGCTTGTTTGTATATAGGGAATGATCTAGGATCTAAAAAGGTACAGTGTGCTGCTAAAAAGGAGCAGGGGGAAAAACCAGACCACTTTGTTGTCATTTTCAAATAATTTGCTAAATTCAGGGTTTTCATGAGTCTAATACTTCTGATTACGCTTTTTAAGCATAGTTTATTCATTTGTAGTTGAATATTTGCAAAAAATATGTTCATTTTCTAAAGATATTTAACATTTCTGTGTTGACCAGCCCAGAGGGGCAGCAGGGGGGAACCAAAAACGAGCAGGGTGCAGCACCCAGCTATTTTGGTCTAGATCTTATGTATATAACGTAATTTCTTTTTGGAATCCACGACAAAGATTTTTAAATCGTCAATTTGCGAACAGGTCCCTTTGAAAGTCTGTATCTTAATAATACTGGTAATCAAATAACAGCAAAAAAAACATACAATAACAAGAATAGTTGCGAATATTCTCGTCGCCGCAAACATCTTTTTCAGTTGGCTCACAGGACCCATCAGAAAACATGTGCTAAAAATAAACAAAAATCTGCATGCAAATCTAATGGCAACTAAAATGTGATTCAACGATATGGTCTTGACAAAAAAAAGCCTTTTACTTCTGAAATGATATTGTCAATACCCTGTATTGACTAGTAATTTAATAAGAAAATGACTAAACTATAAGAAGTGTAAATTGGTATAAAAGTGCATAATTATAACAACAGCTACCAGAGGACAGCATGCTCAACTTTTCCCGTGCTTGTCAGAGTTACTGGCATTTTTTTTTTCTAAAACAAACTGTATGGATAGTAGGGGCCAATTAAACAAAGTTACATTTGTTCTCGAGTTTCTGAGTGGAAAGCATTTTACTAATTTTCAAAACAGTGACCTTGACCCCACCCATCCCATATGCAATCTCATGCGATATCTAGTTATACGGTATCTATAAACTGAGTTATTATTATTTCATTATTATAACTATTTCAGTTTGTTCTTGAGCAATTGAGTAGAAACTGTTTTTTCTATTTTTAGTAACAGTGACGTTGACAAAATACAATCCGATGTAAAGTATTACTGTAGGCTATATATGTATGAAGATTCAGTCTTGAGTAAGAGAGTGGAAATCAAAAGTTGACGCCGCCACCCCACCTGCAGGAATGTAAAATTTCTAAGTGTAAAAAGGCCCATAATTTTGACAAATTTCAAACTAGAGTTATCAAAATTGGCCTACGGGTTCCTTTTAATATACGGAATAAGTGTTTTAAGTTTGAATGAAATCCCTCAAACCATTCCTGAGGAACTAGCTTACCGAAAAACTTTAATCTATCCAAATAGCTTTTACAATGTATGTAAAATTTCTAAGTGTAAAAAGGCCCATAATTTTGACAAATTTCAAACTAGAGTTATCAAAATTGGCCTCAGGAAGAATTTTAATATACTGAATAAGCGTTTTAAGTTTGAATGAAATCCCTCCAGCCATTCCTGAGAAACTAGCAAACCAAAATTTTTTAACCTATCCAAATAGCTTATATGCAAAATTTCTAAGTGTAAAAAGGTCCATAATTTTGACAAATTTCAAACTAATGTTACCAAACTCGGCCTATAGGTTCATTTTAATATATGGAATAAAATTAATATTTTAAGTTTGAATGAAATTCCTCAAGCCATTCCTGAGAAACTAGTTTACCATAAAACTTTAACCTAGTGCGGATGCCGACGCCAGGGCGAGTAGAATAGCATGCATTTTCTTTGAAAAGGCGAGCTAAAAAATGGTGCAAACAATGTAAAATTTTATATAAAATGAAAACATTGTTTTTGAGTATGCAGATGACATACTACCGACCTTGACAATGAGAGAATGTTCCCAATGGTGTAGAATATCGCAAACAGTGTCAAGCCATTCTTGGCAAGCCACAGCAGACAGGACCCCTGAAAAGGGAGACATTTATTCCGTAAGCAGCATAGGTGGATTTAGAGGGGGAAGGAAGCGGAGTATGCCCCCTCTAAAATTGTCCAACGAAAGATTTTTGAACGTCACAGTATCTTAAATCATATGAGGCGAGTCGAGGAAAAAGCGGGCTTAATGCATGTGCATAGTGTTGTCCCGGATTAGCCTGTGAAGCCCGCACAGGCTAATCCGGGATGACACATTTTGCCTACAGTGGATTTATGTTAAAAAGAGACTTCCTTGAAACAGAAAATACCATAAAAGCGGAAAGTGCCATCCTGGATTAGCCTGTGCACAGGCTGATCTGGGACGACACTTTACGCACACGCATTAAGCCCGGTTTTCCCACGACACACCTCATATGTATTTCATTGCCAAATGATGTGTTCTTCAATCACTTTATTGTAATAATTAAGCCTATTCTTTGATATGTTTGTTAAATTGTAATTTTTTGGCAATATCGCACCTTTTCGATATCTATGACATCATGTTAGAGAGGCCAAAAGCAGTTTATTGGCAGCCTTTTTCAGTTACTGAAAATGTCCGCCCCCTCTCACTCAAAATCTCCACACTTAAGCAGTACGTAAGCTAAAACAGACACACAATTATTCTGTAAGAAGTACTAGAAGCTAAAATAGTCAAAGACTCACAAACTTTCAGAATTATTTGAAAATTAGGCCCATTTTCATATTTTTATCATTTTCGCTCGATTATGTCAAAAGCCTGAGGCTTATTGAGACACCTTCGAGTCCGTTTCCTGGGTAGAACCAGTACTTGGTGTCTTTTGAGAAAGATCATTTGAATGCTCCCCGAGTAGGGATTGAACTCAAGACCTCCGATCGAAAGGCGGACCCCATTGCCATTACACCACTGCGACCTCAATTATTTTCTTGGAAACCTATTTCAAAATGACAGCTATCCTAATGCAAAATCAACTGGGTTACCAATATTGATTTCCTGGTGCCAACCTGGTAACTGGTGCCGACAAAGTAAAAAGAGAGTCTATACTTTGAAACAAGAGGGCCATGATGGCCCAAAGCGCTCACTTGAGAACTGGTACAGATGAAGTCCATACTGTTGTGACAGGTTTGAAAATTAAGGTATCCGAACAATACGCAGAGGGGGATAGGATCAATTTTTGATTTAAAACAACAGTTAGTGCAATGGGCTAACTAAAGTATGAGTTGGGTAGTGGATGTGAGTTTTTTTTGCTAATGGTTCTCAAATAATTTGTCTCAATATTTTAACATGACCCTTTTTCATTAAGTCATTGACAATTCTGGAAAATGCAGAAACAGTAGATTTGGATGTCTTTTTCGCAAACAGTTTTGGAGAACTAGTTGCAATGTGATAATTGCAATGGCTGCGCTATAAGGTAAAGTTTTCCTTTTTCTTTTATAATTTTCTGTCCAATGACGATAAATTATGTCAATGCAGGCTCTGAAGACATCAATGTTGCATGTACAAATAACTGCATGCAAGTCTTGCAACTGTTGGAAATAAAATTTTATCAATCAATTGTTATGGTCATGCGCAAACTGTATAAGTTTGGTCAATTGAATCAAAAATCGTGTGTGCAAGCCAATCATTAGTAACTTGTTGAAGTTTTTTTCCAAAGGGGCAATAAAAAATGAAGTCTCTATCATGAATAATATCCATATTTGCATATTTTTTTCACAAACAACGGGATATAACTCTGGTGTTTCTGGTTCGATCTTGCTTATATTTTACTTCAACTGTACTCTCATGGTAATAGACAAACAGTGCAAGATTGGTAAAGATTGGATGAAAATGAAGTCTCTATCCTGAACAATGTCCATTTTTGTATTTTTTTTTTTAAATAAACAAAGGGCAATAACTCTGGTGTTTGAAACACGATCAGGCCTATTTTTGGCGTCTGCTGAGATCTGATAGTCATACACAAACTGTGAAAGTTTGGTTAAGATTGGATGGAAAATAAAGTATATATGCTGGAATCAGGCATTTTTGCACATTTTTTGCATGGAAAAAGGGCAATAATTCTTGTAAATGTAGTCTTTATCGCAACAACGGTCAAAATTGTTGACGGCATACCGACGCTGGACGCCGCCAGAGAGGTCCCCTACACCAATAGCTCACCTAGCACTTCGTGCCCAGGTGAGAGTATACAAAATGTAGTCTTTATCGTTATAACAGTCCAAAATGTTGACGGAGTACGGACACCAGATGCAGCCGGAGAGGTCCCCTATACCAATACCAATAGCTTACCGAGCACGTACGGACGCCGGACGCAGCCGAAGAGGTCCCCTATACCAATAGCTCACCGAGCACTTTGTGCTCAAGTGAGCTAAACATAAACTAAAATTAACATGCAAAAGTTACCATGATATGATGAAAAAGGAGCTTTTTATGAAATGTATGTGTACATGGCAGTGTTTTTTTTCACCTTTGGGGGAAAAGTGGCGGGGCGCTTCAGATCGGGAATTTAATGGCAAAGGGGAATTATATTTTTTTAGAAAAGCATTATTACATACTTCTATTCTACTTTGTTAAAAAAAATTAATCAACTGTTTTGCTAGAAATGATAACTTAGATTATGCACTAAATTGGTTTGATGAAAGATTGCAGGGATTTTTTATGAAAATGCCTCTTTCTTAGTCAATTTTTGTCCCATTTTGGTCAATTTTTTTACCAAATAAAGCTTACATTCTGAGGGGAATTTTAAGGCAAATATAAGGGAAAAATATATACTTTTTTAGCAGGGAAATGGGGCCGAATTTCGGCCCCAAATTGGCCCTAAAAAAAACACTGCATGGCTACATGCATAATGCACTTATCATGATTATAATATTGCTTTATTATATTATAAGCTAAGCACTCAACTTCAAACTCCAATTAAGATGAAATATCATTTATCATAACATCAACTTAGTACTTACCAATATAGAAAACGAGATACCAAGAATGAAACAAATAGCGAATCCCTTGATCCTTGTACTCCAACTCAATGTGCTAGCATCAGATATCTGAAATAGAAGTATTATAATGTCTATGTAGCATCAGATATCTGAAATAGAAGTATTATAATGTCTATGTACATACATGCCATAATTTTTTTTTGATCATTTCCAGGACGCTGCCCACGAATCCCGGACGATCCAGGACGTACGACATGTATGGAAACTATGTCATATTAAATAATGTTCAAATTTTAGTAATAGCATTGGAAATGGTAGTATTTGTTTGTTTGTTTTGTTGGGATTTTCTCAGTTTTTAACAGTATTTCTGTCATATCACGGCGGTCAGTTAACCTACTCACACTTTTCCTGGGCAAGCTTAGCCAATCTAAGCGGTTTACCAGTACTAAGTGCACATACCTATGCCAGTAACTGACAACTGCCCTACTTGAATCAGAGGTAGGGGGAGAATGGCCGTAAAAATAATTTCATGACCAATCACACACAAGTTATGTGGCCGGGCTGGGGTTCGAACTCACAATCCCCGGATTGACAGTCTAGCGCTCTACCAACTGAGCTAGCCGGGCATGGCTGGAACTGGTAGTAGTATTAACGTCAAAACTAGTCACATTCTATTTTGAAATAAAATACAGTCGTAATGCAATACTGTGAATCGCGATACTATGAAGAGATGGGATCCTATGAAAAAGGCTGTCGCTCCCATCCATTTTCCTCATACGTTAAAGTAAAAATATGTGATACTATGAATGCTAGATACTATAAAAGATCAGGGGTGTGGAAAAAAACAAAATTGTTTACTTGTCCATGGACAAGTTCATTTAAAAAATCAACTTGTCCGCCAGGTCCGCATGCAACAGTCACTTGTCCAAATAAAATATTGTTTTCATCCCAGGCCTTCTTGATATATATTTTCATTAAATGATAAATAAAAACAATTTGTTATTTAAATGTATAAGAATGTAATTATATGATAACTAACTTCCAATTTTTACATCATTTTCACACTCTGATATTATACTTGTCAGTGGAAAAACTTACTTGTCCGAAGATTACCAGTGTCGGACAAGTCGGGCATAGGAATTCCACACCTGATGCATTACTACGAAGAACTTTTCCAGTCCCATGATAATGTTTGCATTGAAATCTTAATCCAATACAAAGAATCATATCGTCACAGAGACTTTTCACACCTTTATGACAAGGATTTTCACACCTCTGCTTGGTCAGGCACGAGGCCAGTTTGTTTGCACTATGTACAAATATAGCTGTTAACAATTTTAGTTACCAATTCAAGCAAGTTTAAATGATGCAGTGTGAGATTTGTCTTAATGACTTTTCCATTTGACAATGATATGCCATTGCGAATTAGTGCACAGAGATTTTATACTTCAATACCTTTTTTTTTTCATTATAACGTAAACACTTTCAAACGTGTATTGTTAAATGTATTGTTAAATGTATTGTTAAATGTATTGTTAAATGCAATTAGATAACTAAAAGCAAGAATGTTTGTAAACGCTATGGCACGACACAAATTAACCAGGGCTTCCATTAAGGGAAGTTTGGGAGTAATTTACTCCCAGTTTTTGTCACAGAAGTTCCAAAATTGCAGCCATGGAAGCTGCAGAACTTCCAAAATTGCAGCCAAGGAAGTTCCATTATGTAAGGATGAACAAGTCAGAAGAAAAATTAAGAAATTTTTCTAAATTTATACCTCTTTCACTGACTAAATTGGCATATAAGCACTTGATGAAAAAGAACTGGCCTTAAAAAACCTTGAATTTTATACTTAATATACGCATTTCTGAAATGCTCAGGACTTCTGTAGCGCAATACATGTACTGCCAAAATTCCAAATATTATGATCCAAACTTCAAAAATTAGAGGCCAGGAAGTTAAAACCTCCAGTTTTCAAAAGTTAATGAAAGCCCTGATTAACACTACATGTAAGAAGTATGTGTTACTGACATTAATTTCATTTGATACTACGAAAAACGTAATCTTCCTTGAAATTTTTACTCCTTCTTGAACATTATGAATGAAAAATTTGTTTGTTTGTATTTTTTGTCTTTTTAACAGTATTTCAGCCATATCACGGCGTACAGTTTACCTTCTCACACTTTTTCCTGGGCAAGCTACGCCGATCTAAGTGGTTTACCAGTACTAAGTGCACATATGATACCTAACCAGTAACTGACAAATGCCCTACTTGAATCAGAGGTGGGGTGAGTATGGCCGTAGAAATACAAATTTAATAATAAACAGATTAAATATGCTTTTTCAAACAAATACCAGTAGTTTGTATGTATGGGTAAAAAGGGTAGTAGCACTGCTGTCAGCAATACAAGAAAATATATTGAAAATAGTGCATCAAAAGAATAATTTATTTGTGTGTATCTAGCATTGTTTTGTTGAATTATTTACTGAAAATCCATGCCTGCATGAAATGCATATATTTTCATACAGTTATGTTTTTTCGCGCGCAATATTATTCTAGTGTTTCCTAAGACAAATGGTATACTGGTCCAGGACCAATAACCGAAGGAAAATACCACATAAATAAATCTGGTATTGTAAATACGCATTTGTATAATCTGAAAATGCAACTGAATCAAGTTCAGTATTTCTTCTTTCGATTCACTTACTCACCGGATGTTATGATTTTGACTCGACATTTTTGTGCGGACCATCTGGTGGGCACTAAATTACGAAAAAATTGCCAAATGGAGGACTAATAACTGAATACGATATTTTTTCATGAAATTTGTGAGAAAAAATACACTTTTTACTTTTTTAATATGTTATGTGTATTCAGGGTTTCCAGCAGGCCTGTTTTGCTTGTCGGGCCCGACATGCCTACAAAGCACTTAGTTATTTGCCGACATGCTTAAATAATGCCGACATGCTTTAATTCTCAAAGCGACAACCCTTAATTCCTTTATCTATTACACGGATCTTTAATCACATGGCCATAAATGACTCCGTATAAGGTCCAACTTCCAACAGTGTTATTGACATGTGACTGACCTGTCCTGCACACAACGATCTCATTAGCCAATCAAACACGGTGATTTTTAGGGCTTATACCTTACTTACAACTAAAAACGTGTTTGACAACAAATACTAGCGTTGACGGTAAAGTGAACAGGCATTTTAAAACATTTGATTATTATATTTAACATTTTATTTTAGCCCAGTAATTTCCTTATCCATGTCACAAATTGATATTCAATATTATGGAAACGAATAATGTAATATAACGCCTCATTTTAAAACACAATTTTACGTCATCAAACGTAATTTTGTTCTCAGAAAGACGCCAATTAAGCATGTGACTAGTACATGCACGTTTTTCATGATGCATCCGTGACCTTGTGCAAGGCATTTTTAGTGCACTTTTGTAGCAAAACACGCTTTTTACATGGAGATACAGGCCTGTACTTTATGTCGATTAGGAACTGCATATTCAAGTATTTAAAAAACAACTGTGATTTTTTCGGCTTTGAATGTCCGCATGTAGTTTAACTGATATTATCTATTGATTTCTTTTGCATCCGAAAGCAATCCATGAAATAAAAAACGTGCGGTCATGACAGAATTTCAAAGCGGAAAAAAGCTAGGCTTTTCAATGAATCTGAATACCATGTAATACAGGTTTCAGTATGCAGCCTAATATTTTGATGTACACTGCCTCCAAAGGAGTTAGGTCAACAGGTCGTTTTATTCAATTAAGAAAACTACTGTAGTTACGATTTTAGTAGGAGAAATATTTTTAATAGTTTCAGTTTTATAGAAGTAAGAATTCGAAATTAAAGGAACTTCAACGAGAGGTGCTGGTCGAGCAGGCAAGGTAGTTTAAGCTATAAAGGGCAATAGTTAAAGCGATAGTGCCTATTTGATCGCTGCGGATTTCGAACGTCGTAAATTTCGGAAATTTGGGCTTGCGCGATGCGGCTGATTTTGAGGAGTTGGATTCGAGGGGTGCAGTCAGTTTTGGGGAGGTGGGCTTGATCGTTAAAGACTATTTAGGGGGAAACCCTGGTACTGAATAGCATTTTGATTGTTTTAGCTTGTACAAATTATTCCCCTTGTATCGGAACAATGTGCAAATACAAATAAATAGTTTTCATCACAATTCCAAGATTTTGCAGATAATTTAATTTTAATGGGCGTTTATAACAGACTGAAATAGCTGTCTTCACCCTAATTATTTCAAAGCACTAGCTAGTTCGGGCAAGCTTGTTAGCGAAACCACTTGCCCGAAATCTGTTTAACTTGTCAGAACTTTAAATGGTACTCTACAGCAATATAAGTAAATGACGTGTTATATAATTTTATTTATTCAAATTTCATTTCATAGTCATATTCATCATCTTGTTTTTGTTGTTCTCCCTCAAAAAGGTAAATACATACATGTAAGTGTAAGGTTCGTCATATTTGTATGTCATGTGTCAAATGTGATTTAAAAGATAAACAAAGAAATATCTAGGGTCAAAAAGGTATGTGGCTCTGCTCAAAAGGAGAGGGGTAGAAAGCTGGATCAATTTGTTGATATTCTCTAATAACTTGATAACTCATCTAATTGCTTCAAATTAAGGTTTTTATACAAAGTATATTTATTGGATAATCATATTTGCACAAATATGTTGCATTTCAAAAGATATATATTCAACATTTCTCTGTGAACCATCCCAGAGGGGCAGCAGAGCGAAGCTAAACAAGGAGCAGGGTGCAGCAACCCGCTATTTCGCTCTTATAAAACTGCAAGCTACATTTGACGAAAGTACTTCCAAAATAGTTTCTACCAAAGACAAGTAATTCAATGCAGTTTTACTTTCAAACAACATGCACTTATGCAATTAGTTTCATATTCAAAATAAAATACTTATTTATATATTTGTTAATTACTGCAAACAATGCAAGTATGTGCACACTTCAATTTCAGCCAAACTAGCATGTACTCCAACTCAACTAAGGTAGTCTGCACCTTAAGCTTTTAACAGAGAAGCGTTTACTTGACTACGATCAATTGTCTATATATTTCAATAGGCGGCGACACAATAAATAAGACCGAACAGCATGATGACGTAATATGTTTATGTGTAAATATGTGCCAATAAAACAACTGGTTTTGTAAATATTTTCTTCGAAGAAACAATCTTAAATGATATTTTTAATGCATTTCTGTTTCCACATAATATATAAAGCCTCTGAACACACTTGCCCGATCGGGCAAGCGTCTGGCATTTTCTGCTAGCCTGAAATAAAATTTACTTGTCCCAGGCATCGGGCAACCCAGTTACGACGAAGACTGAAATAGCGATTTGCTATGCAACATATGAAATAGGTAAAATTTATAATTATACAGAATAACTGGCCGTTAGCTGTTGTTTTTTTTTGTTAAAAGGAAATACTGAACCTCATGCTGGGCCTCCCATATGTTGATTTCGTGCGCATCCCAGCAAAGTTTGACACATGTAAACAAAATTTATTAACTGCTGCATTTTTATAAAAACTTACCAGAAACAATTGAAAATGTGCAGCATTCATGGAAATGTTTGAATGCAACAAAAATACAAAATGTACATTTGATGAACATAATCAAAAGGATTTTAATCAATTCTACAAGTTTTTCTGTTATTGGTCTTCGACCAGTAGCGGGGCTGAACTGTAGCTTGCAAATATGGGATAATATCAATATCATCATGATGATCATATGACTATAGAAAAAATGCAGACCCAGTGGTTGTCACATTATTAATAACAAGGTGAATATTATATACTTGTCTTAAAAATAACATAGGATAGTTTAAAAGTAATAGTCAACGACTGTTCCGAACAGAATATTTAAATAAACAAACTTTCATTTTGAAATAAAAATCAATTTTCGGACATTTGTATTTCGGATGATCAAACTGGAATTCAGTGTTTATTACTTGTGAAACGATTCCCTGTTCTTCATCGTCATTCCCGCTCAAAGTTTTTTTCAGTTTGTCCATTCTAATGCTCGTTCATGTGCGTTTGTTTAGTAAGCTATGAGTGAAGTTCGATTAAAAATAGATATGAACAGCCCCCCTATGAAACCGGATGTTGTTTAATTTTCCTACACATAAAAATGTAAGTCGTAAAATTTGCAAACAAGCAATGGATAGATATCACTATTTCTGATCAATCCTTTTTTTTTTTTCAAAAACTTTTTTTTCAGTAGCAATGGACCTTTTTTGTTTACTCAAATATGTTTCAATTATGCACTTTATTTAATATCTAGAAAAACAAGAGCACCGCCTACAGGTACTGGACGCTCGACTTTCTCATAAGTGATAGTATTCTAGGTTTTTGTTTATATAATACGTTTATCACTATCATGCGTATTTTTAATTTCAAGTCAATACCTCTTATAGATATTGAGACATTTGACCTTAAGCAACAAATCTATGTTGAAAAAGGGCTATAAATCTACCAAAATCTATATAGTTACCTCATCTGGGTTCATAACTGAGATAAAGTATTCTGTGTTTCAAGTCAATGATATTGTGAAATTTGACCTAAAGCGACATTTCTAAGTTTAAAAAGAGGCAATTACTCAAGCAAAATCCTTGATAGAGTTACCTCATCTTGTCTACAGAATAAGTTCATCACTGTGAGCAAGTACTTTGAGTTTCAAGTCAATACCTCATTTAGGTATTGATAAATTTGAACTAAAAGGAAAATTGTAAATTGAAAAACGGGTAATAACTCCTACGAAATCCTTGAAAGAATTACCCAGAAGCAGACGACAGGGCGACGACAATAGCTCGACTTTTTTCTTCGACAGGTCGAGCAAAATATGGCGTAGGTTGTTTGGTAGCCACCATTCTAACGGACCAGCTGTTGAATATAGAAACACCACATTCATTTATGCGAATTATTTTTTTAAGAACCTTTGCCACCAAGTATTAGATCTTCGTAAGGTTGAACAAAATGCTTATTACTCGATTCTTTTTAAACATAAATGATGCGCGATGGAATTTTAAAATGTTCAAATTCAAGAAAACAGTGTATTATGAACATTTAAATTTGTGTCAGAATGTCGAGTACGAATGTCCTTAAGATATATGTTTGTAGTCGAAATGAACGCACAGAAAAGGCCCATGGACCGCTTGGGACCCTACGGCGACCCGACTGAATTCTTAGTACGTCAATGGGTTCTTATCACAACCTATTACGTCTATGACGTCCTTACGGCGGTATCAGCGCGTTTGTTTTCGAAAGTCTAACTTTTGTCAGCGACCCTACGAAGTCTTCCATGCGCCCTTTCAACGTTCATGCCGTTTCTTCGGGGCTCCTGCTTCGATAATGGCGTTTCTTCTAAGTTTGCCCTGCGTTCCTACTGTGTCCTTAGCCTGACATGGGTTTCACTGGCTATCCGCTATAAGCTCAGTCTTTCAGTTTTGCTTTCATCAGTGTATCTCTCAAAATCATTAGCTCTTAATGTATATTCGTCATCGTCAAAATGGAAATGGATACCTAGCTGCTAGTACAACACGTGATTCTTGTCCAGCAGCAGCAATAGGAGGCAAGTGACATTTCAATAGCTTTAAGTCTGATATGAAGAAGAAAGATGAGGGCAAGGCGAAGAAGATGCTGGGTCAGACAATGCCTCGGTGAAGTCCGTATAGAGCAGTTCGGCCGCCACTACAACCGCCTCATCCCTGAGTTGAGACAGGAAGATATTGCATCGTTCCAGAACTGCCACAGGGTCAACGTATTACCAAGCAGCATACACACTACAGAAATTACAGAAAGGGCATCGACCCGGACCAAAGCTGGCATCCACTCTACGCAATCTGGCTTCTAGTAACGTTCACGCCAGCATGAAGCTTGACTTCCGACTCCCACCGAATACCTTTTCACCGCACTTAACGACGTCTTTCAAGCCATCGTAGACGACTACAAGAATGCCCTACCACTCCCGGAGAATGGATTACAGTGGCGAGAAATTCGTGCTGCTCAGTCCCGCCCACGGCCCCACGTCTTCGGCATCGTGTGCAAATTTCCTTTGGAGTAAAATACAAATCTAAACACATAAAAGAGTAGACTTACGAGTGAAACTGACCGGAAAACTGCAGCGTTTTATACACGCAGCGCGGACGCTGTATTGTCGCAGTGCAATGGCCGTGCGAACGCCATACTTGCAGTATAGTCATCGAAGACATGCCAGGAACGCAGGGTGGACGCCGTGGGACGCACTGAAACGCAAAGGACGTGGTGGGTGGACCCTACCAAGAAAATTTATTTTAAAGGCCAAAGGGTTCATAATTCAATCAAAATCAATGCCAGATTTGTGTTTTTTTCTCTACACACTCAGCTAATTATACATATTGAGTTTACCAGATATGAAGGATGAAGGTTTAATTGTTTACGTAAAAAGTTACCAGTAAAATCTTAGTTGACAAAGGACCTTAAATAAAACAAAAGTCAATACAAAGTTATGGGCTTTTTCCTACCCATGCATCTTAAGTATCAGAACAACTCTAAAGGCTATACATTCAATTGTTTTCAAAATAAGTGGATTTAGCAGATTCAGAATGATGTGATCCGTTCTTTTGAAGCGTCATTGTTCTACATCGTCGGATATCCACGTTCGACCCATTCCGCTAATGCTGGAGTGTAACGGAATGATTAGTCGTAGGTATCCGACGATGTTGTTCAAATGAACATTAATATTTGAATACGAAATGCCAAGTATCGCGCTATTTACTACGGAACACGAAATAGCTTGACATAATTACAACTAAATATGCGATAATATATTGTAATGGCCTGGTCCATTATTTCTATCATATTTATTGACTATTTAATATAGTTTCTAGTAAATATATCATAATACAGTGATGTATATTTTAAACTGTGTACAGTGCTTTTTGAAGTACATTAATGAAGTTATGCTTTAATTTGCTTACTAACCATACACAGAGGGTTTAAAATGCAGCTAATGTGACAGGACAGACACACTTTTCTTAATTTCGTAACACCGAAATGTATTTCTTACAAAAAAACACAATAGTATTTCGTAATAGCCATTTGATATATCTTAAAAAACAAAGAACACTTGTCAATAACGAAATTTGATTTCGTATCAACTTAATTAGTTCGTAATTATGATGTAAGGTTTAATGGAATATAATTACGTGTTTACGAAATGAGACGCAGTTGACGAACTTTTAATGATGAATACGCATATTATAAAAATACACATGTATGCGTTTATCAATATAGATAATAAACATTTTAATTGATAATTTAAGTCGATACAAAACATCAAAACGTTTATTTTCTGTATTTACACATTACCGAAACACAAACCAAGAAATTGATTTTTCTTAAACGGATTATTATTCAAAAGCAACAATTTCGTTTATTTCCCGGACACATCCAACTTAGAATACTAGTAGCTTGACACTTCTTGTTGACAACCGAAGGTGTATTGTACGTATAAAAGCCGTAATATTCATTCGTAAGGTGTTCCATCCTCCACCCGTAATATTTAATACCCCGCCACCAAGAAAACGCCTTGAAGTGTCCGAGGAAACCCCAGTACAGTGAAAATATATCGAATACCGCCGCGAGGGCTGGTAGAAACATCACGCGACTCATACCAGCCCCGTGCATGCCTATCAGCACATCAGTCTGAGGTGACTTATACTAGCCCATGCATGCCTATCAGCACATCAGTATGGGTTGACTCGTGCATCGTGCATGCCTATCAGCACGTCAGTCTGGGGTGACTTATGCTAGCCCCGTGCATGCCTATCAGCACATCAGTCTGGGGTGACTTATCCTAGCCCCGTGCATGCCTATCAGCACGTCAGTCTGGAGTGACTCATCCTAGCCCCGTGCATGCCTATCAGCATGTCAGTCTGGAGTGACTTATCCTAGCCCCGTGCATGCTTATCAGCACGTCAGGCCGGGGTGACTTATCCTAGCCCAGTGCATTCCTATCAGCACGCCAGTCTGGGGTGACTCATTCAATTCAAGCCCCGTGTATGCCTATCAGCACATCAGTATCGGGTGACTTATCCTAGCCCCGTGCATGCCTATCAGCACATCAGTATTGGGTGACTCATGCCTGCCTATCAGCACGTCAGTCTGGGGTGACTTATCCTAGCCCCGTGCATGCCTATCAGCACATCAGTATGGGATGACTCATGCCTGCCCCGCGCATGCCTATCAGCACGTCAGTCTGGTGTTACTTATCCTAGCCCCGTGCATGCCTATCAGCACGTCAGTCTGGGGTGACTAATCCCAGCCCCATGCATGCCTATCAGCACGTCAGTCTGGGGTGACTAGTCCCAGCCCCATGCATGCCTATCAGCACGTCAGTCTGGGGTGACTTATCCTAGCCCCGTGCATGCCTATCAGCACGTCAGTCTGGGGTGACTCATGCCTGCATCGTGCATACCTATCAGCACGTGACTCATCCACTCATCCACTCACAGGGCGTGTGGTAGAGATTATGGGCCTCAGTGCGGTTAATAACAAATGTAAGCACCATGGGCGGAGCCAGGATTCCTGGTCAGAGGGGCGTTCAGTTATAACCCATTTATGGTCTCTGTGGGTCTGCTGTGATCAGCTACAGATCCGTATCAAAGATATATGATACATCTTTGCACATCATCATCATCATCATTATAATCATCATCAAGTGCACTTTGTTTCACTGAATAATTTAATACTTCACCGTATTATGTTCAAAAGACATGATGGTTCATCTGTATGACATGCACCTGGTTTGGCAGTATATTGCCATTGTGTAATGTGTTATGTTCAAAAGACATGATGGTTCATCTGTATGACATGCACCTGGTTTGGCAGTATATTGCCATTGTGTAATGTGTTATGTTCAAAAGACATGATGGTTCATCTGTATGACATGCAACGGGTTTGGCAGTATATTGCCATTGTGTAATGTGCCTAACCTCTAAATACGTATTTGACATTCAATGTTATATGTATAAGAAACATCCTTAAACATGTAAAATCCATAGCTGACTTAAAATTCAAACACACACACATGGAACATTTTTGTTTTTTTCATTTACCGAGTGTAATGGTATTTTGTTTCGAAGATAGTGTCATTTAATAACTCAGACGTTCACAGGCATGCTCATCAATTGTCTTGAAAGGTGCTATGCATGGTGTTTTTTTAATCGAACCGAACAGACGAACAGTTACACGAAATATTGTGAAAGATTCTCGTTTGACTGCGTTATGAATAATACGGCAAGTGATGCCGACTTAGTGTCAATTTCGCTGACATGTGGTGCCGGAAAAAAAATATAATCGACAGGAATTGTAGCCAGAAATTGTGGACACCCCTCTACTTTATCACTTTATATCTTTTTATGAACAATATCAAATTTGGTGTGATTGCTAATTGAACATTGAAATTAAGTTTGTCGATTTAGATTTTTGGGATCTAAACTATTTATTGAAACAAACTGTTTACACTTGATAGACGTCATTGTTTTTACTGGAATTTCGACTTTAAATCATATTTATTCGAAACATATAAATGTATTTTATGCGGTATCCTGTGCCTACGGTGTATTGCATCTGACATCTTTATATAATATATCAATTTATAAAAGAAAACAATACCATCCACAAATAAAGGTATATATTCCCATTGTCTATAGTTAATCGTTATCGATGAACTCGGTACTACGGTGTACGTAAGAAATCGCAGCCCTATATTCTTAAACTGTGTGATGACTGTGTGGTAACTGTGTGATGACTGTGTGATGACTGTGTGGTGACTATGTGATGACTGTGTGATGACTGTGTGATGACTGTGTGGTGACTGTGTGATGACTGTGTGATGACTGTGTGGTGACTGTGTGATGACTGTGTGATGACTGTGTGGTGACTGTGTGATGACTGTGTGGTGACTGTGTGATGACTGTGTGGTGACTGTGTGATGACTGTGTGATGACTGTGTGATGACTGTGTGATGACTGTGTGATGACTGTGTGATGACTGTGTGGTGACTGTGTGATGACTGTGTGATGACTGTGTGATGACTGTGTGGTGACTGTGTGGTGACTGTGTGATGACTGTGTGATGACTGTGTGATGACTGTGTGGTGACTGTGTGGTGACTATGTGATGACTGTGTGATGACTATGTGGTGACTGTGTGATGACTGTGTGGTGACTATGCCGCAAAGAAAAAAAGTTAAAGGAAGAAAAAGTCATTTTTTACCTCCCCTCCTACATTGTTCTGGAAATGTAAGTGGAAAATTACAAATATTTTTTGGCATAACGTTAAGAACTTTTATTTCGCAAGTTTACGTTAACAATAGAAAACTAGATATTGTATAACTAACGAGTCATTTCCCAAAATAACAAGTACGATCAAATTTTCGTTTGACAAATAGTGTGACTTAAACCAAAACGGCTTCGTTTCCATTTCCATTATGTCAATGGTAACACAATACTAATCGTTCAAAGATCTATACAATATTTACACACAATTAATTTGGAATGAATAGTATAGGCGAATCTTAGACCATTATTTAATGGGTGTTTTTGGTTTTATTTCAAAACGGGCCTTTTAACGTCATCCATGCGTAGAGTGTAGTACAAAAGCCCCTTGCCCAAAAGCCCCTTGGTCTAAAAATGCACACATGGACAAAGCTCCTTGGTATGTTTGACAGAATGGACATAAGCCCCTTGGTAGATTTAACAGGGTGGACAAAGCCCCTTGATGATCTTTAAGTAGTGGGCAAAAGCCCCTTTCTGATATTGTATATTGTGTATGCAGTTCAATAGAAAATTCCATCCATCAAACGGAAACTTTTAATTAATAGCGATCAACTGTTGACAAACTGCTAACTTTCATTGATTTTTATTTAAGTTCATATAAAAATATAACAGTTCGCACATAAGAAAGAACAAAAAACAATTGCAACTGTAAATGTAATTGCAGTTCAATGGAAACACAACATAAAATCATCAAGGGGCTTTTGTCCACTCTGTGATATCTACCCAGGGGCTTTTGTCCACCCGGTTAAATCTACCAAGCGGCTTATATCCACTCTGTCGAACATACCACGGGGCTTATGTCCATGTGCGCATTTTTAGACCAAGGGGCTTTTGGGCAAGGGGCTTTTGTCCGGATACCCCATGGACAAAACTAACAACGGAATTCAATTTTAAAATTATAGTCTAAAATTCAATGCCGCTCAATTTAAATTTGCGAATACCGATTGCTATTAAATTTACGACTCGGCTGCTCAGAATGAACGAGAAGGACTAATCAAAGTTAATATGAAAGTTAGTAAATTTGTCGACATTGTTCGTAAAACCTTACAGAATTTACCTGACATACATGCAATGGCTGTAACATCGTAACTGCTTAAGGTTACGCATGCGCAAATAAATTCCTTCTTTGTTACATATAACATATTCAAAATTTGATCTCACTTTTCACCTTGACCAAGCTACTATCCAATATATCACCATACATTGTTGGAAAGATGAGGACATAACCTTTTGAAAACAACAGCATGTCAAAAAATTCTATGTGTTGTAACTCAAAATGTTTACCTTAGAAAAAACACACCGGTTTTGACGGGCATGGAGGCTGCCATTTTGCGCATGAATACATGGGCCAAAAGTTATGAAGCTGGGAACCACTAGACAAACAAGTAGTGCACAAAACAGCCTTTTTCTTATTGCTTACATATATACCTTTAAAATGATACCAAAACATATCATTTAGACTGTATTTTACAAATTATATGCATCCTGCACTCGGCCACATGTGCTTATTATCTAACTGACAGCATGTAACCCTGAGGCTGTGACTTCCGTTTTGGGGTAATTAGACCTTAACTATAGTGACCGTATATGTTGTGGCACTACAGTGTTACGTCATTGTTGTTGTCTTCATTTTTTGTTTTCTTGTGAAAACCGTACAGCGTGGGTAAAAGATCATTTGTCCATCGGCCCATTTCCAACATTCTCAGAAAAGTTTAGGGGTGTCACAATATACCGGTATATTGGTATATTGCAGTATTTTATTCTGCAATAAAATATCGTAATAGAACAAAATTCACCGTTGTTAAACTACCAATAAACAACCCGAAAAAATAGTTCCGAAACTGTAAAATATAGTTCGCATTGTAACTGCAGAAAATGTTGTCAGGTCATGTTAGAACATAAACAATTGTATTGGTCTCATGCACTAACGTACAATAACAAGCATGGTTTGCGGTGTGCACGACTTCACTTTATTTTTGGACGAGACGACGTTCACAATACCATAAAACACCAAACAACAGCCACAATCATACATAAGCAACAAGCATACAGCAATATACATATATACAATATACCATGCAACAATGCCTAACAGTTTAGTAATACTTTGCTCTTAATACATCCTCTGGTAAAATCTGTAGTAAATTTAACTTTATAATTGCAAAATAAGCTATAATTAGCTGTATCTGATTAACACACATTTCAAATACGTCTCTTTATAAAACTACAGATTAAACCATATATTCTTCATAAGAATGGCAGCCGCCCACGAAAAACGACCCATTGGGAAAAAACGTGTGTCCGTAGCAATGCACTTAAATCCATTCTTCAGAATATAGGCATTACGGACTCTATCCGAGCATGCTCGAATTAACAACCAATATTTTTAAGAAATGTATAAACACACATTGGATTACTAAGTAACATCATAATGTATTCTGCCTTCGAATTTGAAAAAGTAAATAACGTGTTCACTGGGAAGTCTAGCATAAAACTGATTATACCCGTGTATTTCGAAGTTTATGAGGTCCTTCCGCGCCTGAGGCCGCATTATGCGAGGACCCGGAGTGTGTCCCAGCACTCCTACTAATTAACTTACTAGAGACTCACCAACGTTGTGACGAATTTTGAATCATAGCTGCAATTTCCAGCAATTTATTTTTTACTGAAAGATATTTAATTTTGGTATGGTCTTGTGCTGTGGGGGGAAACCGGAGTACCCGGAGGAAACCCCACCTGTCCAGTATGGTGACCACCAACCAAACTCACATGCGCCGGGAGTGGGAAGCGAACCCGGGCCACCGAGGTGAGAAGCGCGTGTACCAACCACTGCGCTAGCCGGACAGCCAACTGATTATACCCGCCAAAACGAACCGGTTTTATGCCTACCGTGTACCACGTGATTACAACGCTCGAGTAACTCGCTCACGTGTACTTCAATACTTTGAGACATTCGTTCTGCACTATACTACGTAACGTACAGAACTTACAAGTCTCAACGCACTTGCGTACAAATAACAAACATGGTTTGCGGTGTGCACGACTTCACTTTAGAACGATTACAAATGTTAGGTTTGCATTTTTCAAATTCGAAAATAAAATCCACGGGTTATAAATCTATGTTCATGAATTCTGACTAAAGTTACAAATTCAACTTTCTGGTTATTTCTAACCTTTTTTTCAATCGATTCCTCAATATATGAATCTTTAGCTATTTCTGTTTTCCACCGACCATGTCGTTTAATGCATCTGTCTGAAATACCCTCAGAGTTTGCAGCAGTGGATGCCCCACTGGCCCTTAAACTATGTGTCCCTAACTTTAAATGAGGGGCGACAATTTTCAATTTCTGTGTAATGCATTCTCGGGCTCTCGTATGGCTTAATTTTTTTGTTATTGGGCATCAGAAAACATTTGTTTTCAGATCTGCAAGCAGGACGAAATAAATATTCGTCGGCATCCAATTTTAAACCTGAAAACTCAAAATATCTCGTTAACATAGCTACTGGACATGCGCTAGTTACACCTTTTGCTATCAAAATTTTTCTTCCAGATCTGTAAACATCAGTTTTACTTTTGCGTATTGTTACAACTATGCGATCAGATTTAAACGATATGTCTGAGCATTTCAATTCGCTTATCTCACTGAAACGAAAAAAAGCCTGCATAACTTATCATTATCATGTTTTCGGACACTATAAATTTTCGGACACCCTCTTTTCTAGCAAAAATAAATATTTTTTGTCACAGGATTATATATTTTCGGACATTCTGATTTTAAACCATTAGTAATGAATCTTAATGTTTGGACATTTTATATGACAGTGGTATTTTAGCAGAATTTTAACCTGTTTAACTTTGGGATTGTAGTTATTAATATTTGTTTCCTTTATAAGCTTTTATGATACCGTTTAATAGAGCGACATTTTCTCAACCTGCGTGTATGTTTTTCTCAAATTTTGCACTTGAGTCTGTTAAATTGCTCCATTTTTGAAAAATGACCTGTACAGTAGTGATCATTTTTAAAGTTTTATTCCAATAATATTGCGGTGACCTATATATTTGATTCGTGTTTTATGACGAGAAAATATATATGAATACATTCAAGTAGTTTGGCATAATTATATTATGTAGAACTTTATATTATCCCAAAAATGTGGTTTCGTAGTAAGAATTTCTTTGGTTTAATCAGTCACACTGAATATATAAAATGAAAATTTCTTAGCATTTATCTTCTGTACTGCATTTCTTTGGTAATGTTTGCTTTCATTAAATGTTAATTGCTATATATAAGCTAACATCATACCTTATTTTAGCCACTGTCATCTTTTATTGGGGATTTAAGTTAATTTTGACACACGCAGAACTTTAGCAGTTTTAATGCATAAGTGCATGTTATATAATTGCAAATAAAATCAAAACAAGACCGGTGACCATATGTTTTTATTTCATTTTTCACTTAGTATTTGTATTCCTTGTAGACAGATTATCAATATGATCTATTATTGAGAAAAAAAAAAGACAAAACTGTAGCAACACTCCTTAACAAGCACGCGCAATCATTAATCGACACTATCCGTGTATATTCGGCAAAAAAACGTTATACACCGGACATATTCGAACGTAATTGCAATATTGTTATAGTGTCTAGAAATTTTTGGACACCTGTAAATTGGGAATATTTTTGTGTATCCAAATTTTTGGGCACGAAAATTTTTAGTTATTTTTAAGTGTCCAAAAACATAGAGCTTTTACGGTAAATCTCTCAGCTCTATAACATCTGTTGCCTCTTTATACAAATCACAAAGCTGTATCAATATTTCAGTAGATACGATGTCCCGTTTGACTGTAGGCTTAGAGTTCATACGTTTAGCACATTCTAGCATATTTCGAACTAAATGATTTTCTGTAGGATCTACCAAATCGTTAATGTTGTGTAACCACTTGATTGCGTAAAATGCTGCAGATACTACACTTTCAGATTTTCCTAAATCAATCAAATGTGAATGATACATTGCAACATGAATTGGATACGCCGGATTTGCTGGAAATCCTTTAGTTAAATTTTTAGCTTCTGTCATTGGACAAATAGTTTCCCTTTCCAGTGTTTTCGGAAAGATTGTTTGTAGAAAAACAAGGTATTAAAGCAAATGTGTCTTGGTGAGGAAAAACTGGAAATCAAGTGTGGTTGTGTCCACACAAGCATTATCCGAGCTGAATTATTGGCGACGCAATGCATCCAACTTGAATAATGTAGGTAAGTCAATGGTTGAATATATCTGTATTGACCTAGATATGTATTGTGATGCAAGCAATGTAGGTTACGGACGCTACATAGAGGCATGTAAAGCTACGCGTAAGCACGAGGACCATTATTGTCGTGAACAGACACGCGTACATAGGTACTGATTTTGGCGGATATCATAATGTAGACTTATATTCTGATGAGGTTTTAAATGAAGGTAGAACTAAAACAGTTATATACGATGATAGTAGCAAAGATGTATTGTCCCTGGAAGTAGGTACCATATTAGAAACGCTCCCGGACATGAGCATTCATAATGATGAGTCCCCGGAAGTGGGCAATAATGTAAGTAAGAACTCGGATCAGATCCCCGGAAGTGGACACAGTTGTAAGTATGCGACTGTATCAGATCAGTAAAGGTCGTATGTCCCCGGAAGTGGACAGAGACGTACTCGTGGTCGCGGAGGTGGGCTGTAATGATATGTCCCCGGAAGTGGACCAGGATTCGGTTGATTGCAGAGAAAAGACACAAAATGAGAACGTGATTTACAAAACAGATATGCTAAGGCTCCCGGAAGCGAGCATCAATGTGATCCCGGAAGTAGGCACTATTTGCTGTAAATTAAGAGAAATGAGATCTTATAATAATTTGTATCCGGAAGAGAATTTAAGCATTAAATATGTCAATTGCATGCAGACGGAAAACGGAAAAGTTAAATATATAATAAATATTAATGTTGGAAACATGGAATATTCCAGTAAGAGCGGTAAGAACTTGACAGAATTATATCACTTTAACAGTACTTGTGATAAACAAGTTACAGGATCTTGGACAGAAGTAGAATCACGTAAAAGTTCCATATGGCGTGAACTAGAGACAATACGCCCAGTTCTATTGAGTACATTGGATATACTGAGATGCAAAAATGTACAAGTATTTACAGATAATACAAATGTAACATATATTTTAGATTCTGGTAGTTACATAGAGGAATTGCATTCATTATGTTTGCAGATACATAATATGTGTGACGAACATTCAATACAATTTTATATATGTTGGATACCAAGAAACAGAAATGTTAAGGCTGACCACTTGAGCCGCTGTTTAGATTCAGACTGGTCAATACATGATGCAATATTTATGTATTTGGACAAAAACTGGGGTCCATATTCTATTGATAGATTTGCCACTCCTTATAACAACAAATGTAAAAGGTTTTATTATGTGTGGTGGGTTCCCGGGACAGAAGCAGTTAATTGCTTCAGTCAAAACTGTAATGGGGATAACAAATGGTTGGTTCCACCACCCTGTTTGACAACATTGTGTATAAGAAAAATGCAAAATGATAAATGTATAGGGACACTTGTCATACCAAAATGGACATTGGCGCCTTATTGGCCACTTATAGTTAGACAAGATGGTTTGTTTAACAGTTTTATTAAAAGCACATACTTACTTCCAAGTACATATATTATTATAAAAGGAAAAGGAAATAACGGAATATTTGCAAATGAATTTCTTTCATTCAGAATAGTAGCAATAAGACTCTTCCATGCGCAACTGTTCTAACAAAGAATCTATGGTGGCCTCTAAACGCACAATGCGCTCCTCTGTTATATACAAATGGTTTGTATTCAAATTTAATACATGTCCCAACCAAATAGTTTCTTTAACGGGCAACCAGTTGCATGTTTCTTCTGCTAGCATAAACCCCAACTGAGAATGTTTGTTTTACAAACTTGCTGGTTTTGTAAGCTCTTTCATACGTTTCATCACCCCCTATACCGTCATCTAAAAACATAATCACGTTGTGACTTAAAGAACGGAAATATTGGACAACTTTCAAAACTTTCGTAAAAATATGACCGGCGCATGATATTCCAAATGGTAATGAATTGAAAACATAAAACTTTTCGTCAAATTGAAAACCCCAAGAAAACCCTAAATACGTGAGGGTTGGAAAAATATCAATATGGTGGTATGCGCTTTTGAGATCAAATGTAAATACATAACTGTCTTTATCAAACATTTGCTGCGCAATCTTGATATCTTCGAATTTCACTCTGAACAAATGAATACACTCATTAATATGTCTGCAATCAAGCACCAGTCTCGGTTTCCAACTTTACTGTATCCAACAGTTAATGGATTTACAACATGAGGACGTTTTTGTACAATAGAAATAATACCCTTTTTAATAAGCGTTGAATTTCGCTTGATACAAATTCTTGATAATCTTTAGCAGATTTATTATTTTTTAAACAAGCTTCGTGAGGTATACGTTTTAGTGGTAATTTATAACCGCTACAAATATATAGATATAGATATCATCACATATTTCTTTCCATTTCCCGATTGCTCTCTTTAAGCAGCCTACTGGTGAACTGTTTTCGCATATACTCAAACAAGGTATACCTTTTATACTCACATCTCTGTTTTCCACACTTACCACGTGTACATCAGTGTTTCCGCTTTCGCTATATGTTCTTACCATTTTATAAACTTCCGGTTTTCTAAAAAAATCAAAGCATGTACTTATCTTATTATTGCTCGTGCCTCGTCCTTGAGGACACTCTGCCTTCCAGTGGCCAGATGCTCCGCACATAAAACATAGCCCCGGACGTTGTCGTTGACCGGAAGTTGCGAACTGCTGCCCGAAACGCTGACTGCCATGTGGCGCTGGACTTTCGGAGGGAACCGTCTGCCTCCTGGAATATGGGAACGTCTTGGCCCTTGATTTTTTCTGCCGTTCTGAACGAACTTTCCTGTTCGCCCTGGCTTCTGCTTTCAATATGCGTTTCTCGTCGTCACTGTCGGACGCCAGCGGATTAGTTTCGTATTCAGAAACTACTCTCTAGCCCCGCCCTGAAGCATCTGCCAGTTTAATTAGTTTCTTCCTCCGTTTGATTATTTCTTGAGATGCAACGTATATATTCCTGCGTTTATACTACATTCTTCTTATCTACTGGATATTGATCATTCAATTAAACATTCAATTGCAAACTTTACCTTGAATCACGGATTCTTTTACTTCGTCAGTTTTTCCCGAATTTAAGCTCCTTGAAATTTCATCAAATTGCTTCAAAATTTTATTATTATGCCTGAACTGTTCATCGTTGCTTTTACGTTTTTAAACTGGTTTTTCATTAATATATGGTGCACTTATCTTTGTCGTCATAGCTCCTATGCTGGAAAGAAGCTGGTTGTTATCCTCTTCCAACACCGATTTGACCTTGTCCTCGACCATTTTTTCCACCCCTCGTTCGTCCATGTTGAAAAAGTAAATAAAGCGTTCACTGGGAAGTCGAGCATAGAACTGATTATACCCGCCAAAACGAACCGGTTTTATGCCTACCGTGTACCACGTGATTACAACGCTCGTGTAACTCGCTCACGTGTACTTCAATACTTTGAGACATTCGTTCTGCACTATACTACGTAACGTGCAGAACTTACAATTCCTTACACGTAAGGACGATTGTTATAAATATTCAACTCTAATAAAATGTTCACGTTGCATGTGAACATGCACTTAAATGTTCACGTTTTATTTAAACATGCACACTAAGTATATACAGTTTCTAAACGAATAAAACAAAATAATAAACACCAATTATCAAACTAGTACCTATCGGATAAATGTACATGACAATCAGATTACTGCTAACCAAATTCGGCAAACAAAAGCTCGTCTAAACCTATTTAACAGTTATTTAAAGTGAATGGACACGGCGTTGTTGAACGCACAATTGGCGAAGATAGAATTTGGGTTGATCTTGACTCTGCCACTGGGGCTGTGCTGAATCGGCAAGGTGATCACTTGCGGTTGTGGTTGCTGTTTGTAACGGTCAAAGGCTGCAAGTGAGCTTTCAATTTCTTGCGACATGACAACCATTTCCTCATCAGTGACAGATTGATCAAAGCTTTCCATCGAGGTTGAGGCAGCTGGGGCATGTAGAATTGCTGACATGCGGATTTGTTTTTCTAGCGAAACGCTGTTGTAATGGTTCAGGGACATCAGGTTTTTATGCCCTGAAATCTGAGTAACTTCATTTGGGGGGGGGGGGGACGTTTGCATTTAGCAATTCCGGTCTTGCTTCCCGAATGGTTCGTATGCCTGGCACTGTATCCCGCTTCTTCGCTCATTTTTTTGTGTGCAATTTCTTCGAGTGGATTTTGCCCCGTGCCACAAATTATAAACCAGGCCTTCTCCCTTTTCCCTGGCTCACCGAAGAAGGGATTCGGCTGCAAGTAGAAACGGCTGTCCGGGTGGCGTGACTGCTCTGGCCTCCGGTCAGCGTAGTCCTTGTAGAGCTTCACAGGGCAGTTTGGATCACCTGCAAAAGAAAATATTATTAAAATATTATCCAATATTATCAATTTAAATATAATCCAATATTATCAATTTAAGTAAACAACTAAACTGCGAAGGTTCTGTCTTGATAATTCGCTTTTATTTTGCATCAGAGTATGTTGAATAACACATCATGAAATATTACACAACTTGTATGAGAATTCTTAAAACTCAACAAAGTACATGTATAATAATAATTTAAATAATAATAATAATAATAATAATTATTATTATTAAAAAAATAAATAAATTATAATAATAATTCACTCAAGCTACCTGTTTGCTCACACATTTTGGGCGCAAAGTCTGTCGAGTCCATCGTTGCTCCATTCCGTGTTTTGGTAGCCCTCTCGTTGAACTCGAGGCATGATAGGCCGGTTGCTGTTACCGACAGCTCCACATCGCCCCCACAACATCGTCACGTGTTCGTGCCTGCCTCTTAGACCGTAATGGATAGTGTTGTTCCACCACAACGTATTAATCATCGGCTTAGGGGTTCCTGGATATGAGATAAAACAATGATTTAGTTTAGTTGAATGTAACCCCGAGTGCACAGTATAACAGAGATAGAGCACGATGTGCTATGTGATAGAGCTGTGAGCACTTATCTGCAGGCTCACCTGTAACAAGCATAACAGTGATAGAGCATGATGTGCTGTGTGATAGAGCTGTGAGCACTAATCTGTAGGCTCACCTGTAACAAGCATAACAGTGATATAGCATGATGTGCTGTGTGATAGAGCTGTGAGTACTGATCTGCAGGCTTACCTGTAACAAGCATAACAGTGATAGAGGATGATGTGCTGTGTGATACAGCTGTGAGCACTGATCTGTAGGCTAACCTGTAACAAGCATAACAGTGATAAAGCATGATGTGCTGTGTGATAGAGCTGTGAGCACTGATCTACAGGCTCAACTGTAACAAGCATAGCAGTGATATAGCATGATGTGTTGTGTGATAGAGCTGTGAGCACTGATCTGCAGGCTAACCTGTAACAAGCATAACAGTGATAGAGCACGATGTGCTGTGTGATAGAGCTGTGAGCACTGATCTGCAGGATCACCTGTAACAAGCATAATAGTGATAGAGCATGATGTGCTGTGTGATAGAGCTGTGAGCACTGATCTGTAGGCTCACCTGTAACAAGCATAACAGTGATAGAGCATGATGTGCTGTGTGATACAGCTGTGAGCACTGATCTGCTCTGCTCTTCTGCTGTAAAAGGGTCTGATCAGCGCTTCTTGTTGCCAAGGCCATGTGTTGCTTAAGAAACATCTGCTTGAACTTATAACATCTCGGCAGTGCTTGAAGTCATTATGAGTATGTTTTTGTTGTAGCTGGTACTTGATAGGTGTCGGTTGATTGATGATTGAAATGATTTAAGTGAATCTGGCTCGAATTCCGTTTTGTCCCTTTTTCTGACATTTAAGAAATATCTCACTAATTCAATATCCAGTTGCCCAGGTTCCATCTCTTCAATATCTTCAGACCTTCCTTGCTGTCTAAGCCATTCTCTGAATTTATTCACGTCACTTTTGGTCTTCATTGATTTGTTTGGATTTTTCATTCTTTTAACAAACTCATGTGCGTTGTAATTAATTTGAATTTTACTGTCTAAATCTAACAATCGGTTAGAAAGAGACTCTAGTACTTTGTCGCCTCAAGTCGCCATCTTTTAAAGCGCCTGTGTTGCTTAATCACCCCCTGTACTCGAGTAAAGCTACAGCGGTCTAATAAGGTCCACAGCGGTGCATACATTATGGGAAGAACAAACACCAAGGTAATATATTAGATAGTTAAACATATATAAAGAGCCGAAAGATACCAAACTTTGAACCAGTTTTATGGCGAGAACATGTGACCTCACTTTGCCGTTTTATTTGGTTAGCTTTCACCATGGCCCGAGGTTATAAAACTCTTGAGATCGATCTCAGAACTCAAATCTCAACTCCCAGCTCAGCCTGAGACAGAACTCAGTAAATACGAGATTATAAAAAATTTACTCCGATCTCAAACTCAAGCTGAGCAAGAAATCCTGAGATTGATTGCTACCAGTCTCAGAGTCGATCTCAAAATGGCCGCCCATTTGCGCGTTAACCGCCATGAACGCAGAAATGAACGTTGAAGGGTTCCACGGGTATTTAGGGACAGAAGTAACCCTCTAGAAAACCTCAGTCCTATTGAGATTTTCAACAGATATCGATTTTTGCCTGAAACGATAATAATATTTGTAATGTCCATACTTTCGAACTTGGGCACACCAACGAAGAGAAATTGTCCCATCCCTCCACTTTTACAACTGTTGGTAACACTTCGCCATCTGGCCACTGGTGCCATACACATGTTGATAGGTGATTCTGTCAATATATCGAGGTCCACAGCAGGCAGAATAATCAGGCGGATAACAAGGCATATAGCTGACCTCTGTCCGACATACGTACGATTTCCTACCGGACCAGACGCAAACACTGTGAAGTATGGTTTCGCAAATATTGCTGGTAAGTTTACACCGTTTTTCATCAATGACAGAAATAGCATAATAGTCACATGACATTGGTTAAATCGTCATTGTCTATGATGTAAGCGAAAAATGCGAAATCTACATGGGATTCCGAATTACAAGATTGGTAAACTATTTAACGATTTCAATGTTAACAATGATATGTGATCGATGGAAAATAATTTGAACACGTCAATGTAAAATTTGATGCACAGCGATAGATTTATTTCTGAATGTATGAGTTATTGTCAAAGTAGATCACACTCGAACACAATGTAATGATTAAATCAATATGTCTCATGCAGTATTCAATATTTAATCATGATTCAATAAATTAACTGTACAAACACTGCTGTTGTAATTAATGTGAAGTAAGAAAATCTATTCTGTTTTGTTTAGAATATCTTCCTATAAGAGCTGTATGTATCTCTACATTGTATGAATTTCTTCCCCTCTGTATGTATCTCTACATTGTATGAATGTCTTTTTTTTTCTTTTTTTTTTTTCTTTTTTTTTTCATAATTGTATGAGTTTCTTCCCTAACATACACGAACGAAGTTAGGTTGTTTACCCGAAGTCCCACAACATATACATATAGTAACTAAATAATTTGATGACGAAATAATAAACTTTACATAAACTGATTATATTTAAGTTATATAATACCAATTTAATAGGATTAATAACAAGAATTAAGTATAACGAAAGGAATCTCATTTAGTCTATAATGAAGGGAAGTAATTTCATACAAGGGAGAAAACTAGTTCATATACAATACCGAAATATAAATTCTATATCAATTGTTTTTCTTTGTTAACAGTTTTCGCGTGAAATTTGTTGTTGTTTCAAATTTGATTAATACATTTAATACTATGCGAAATAATTATTAAAACATTGCTATTGTTTTTGTATTATAATGATTTTAGACCTTCTAGTTCTACTGTTCACATGTATATTTGATGTATTTTGTTCACTACCACTCAAATACTTCTTTTGTACAGGGAGTTAGAACCATTCACTTTATTATGCCAATTTTTGTTTTTGTTTTTTGTTTTCGTCTGTCTTTTGATGCAGACTGCATTAAAAAAGAATAATCACTTTGATCTGGGAATGTATCTATAAGGGGCCTGTTATATAATTAACAATTTTCAAAATGTTCGTCACAGACTTCATAAATGAACAATAATGTAGATCTATATAAAAGGGCGAAATAACAAAACCGATATAGAAAAAAGCAGACAATATTGCTCGGAAATCATCATTTAAATTGGGTAAAGTTTATAAAACGTATGTAATGTGAAGAGATGGAATAATTTGTAGTGTTTCTGCAAGTCTGAGATTCGAATCTGGGGGTGGACAACCTTTTTTGTTTTCTTTGCCTAAAATGCTATTCTTGTTGTAGAACTTTATTTTTTTTAGTTCTGACTCTTTAATTGCTAAGGTTGTTTGTTCAATTCCGTATTTAATGCACCTATCAACATTTTCCCCCGGGGGGGGGGGGGACAGGGGAATTTGACTAATAGTATTTTTGGGGATCGAATTCCCCACCGTAGAGTCAAGCATTTTTGTCAAATTCCACTCAATGGGGGATGCTTATTTGGTGTATGAAATCCAATTGCTATTGTAATATTTAACTTCTCATAATTCTATTAATTAATTAAAACAAATAGTATGGCGCATATTAAATGAGGACTGTATATGATATACATATTATTAATTAATGTTCTAGATACTACATATACTACATATGGAAATGCAGACATGTCCGCAGCAGGCTGTAATCAACACTGTGGCATGTGCTGTCCTCCACAATATAGGGATAAACTGAGGTGACATCCTGCCCCACGCAATAGAAACCATTGAAGACCGTGAGGATCCCCAACCTGTACAGGATCATGCGCAACCAGAAGGGGCCATAGTCAGGCAGCACATTGTGGACACATTTTTTAGATAGACTACTTTCATCATAAGGCCACACCAATTTGATTGTATGTTTAGCGTCCTCTGGCTGGTAGGTTTTTGGATTCCTGAACTAACAAAAACTACAATTTTGTCAATGTGAAAAATGTGAAAAATCAAATTGGAAAGCATATACAATTAAAAAAAAGTATTGCGCAACTCTAACATAATTAGGATTTTTACTTGTTTTTTTTTACAACTTTCTGAACATTTATTTCTGGCAGAAATGTTATAATTTGAGGTTGCCAAACGTTCTTATTGTAACATTTTTGTTACTTAACATGAGTTTTGGGAAAGTGAGTTATTTTTAAGACTGCTATACATAATTAAAAAAAAAGTTTGTAAAAAAAAATAAGCTAAACACTATATATAAGTAAGCATACTTCTCTGTTTCACATTTGCATATTTTTTCTTTATAGCCTCTACTGGCTTTCTTCCATTCATACAGCGACTGTAAAATAATAAATAAAATACCATCTTTTGTTTATTTTGGATCAGTATAGCATAAAAGTTAGAACAAAAATGACAAACCCCCCCCCAAAAAAAAAACAGTATTCAGTATATGAATTCTGAGTAAACAGACTTAACAAAAATAAAAAATTACAGAATGCATTCATATATATACATCTTTTTTGTTGTCAATTTTGCAAACAAAAATCGAAGTAGCATATTCCTAGATATCTTATGTGTGTATTAACTTTTGCAGACACCTATTTCTTCTATTAATTTATTGTCAGACCTGTCTGACAGATTTGCACTGTCATTGGTGAAACAACGGAATTTTCAAAATACTGAAATTATGTTTTTATGCTAATGAACTAATTGAAAAACTATAATTTATGTTGGTTGGAAACATTCAAAAATACAGAATTCAGTATTAATACTGCAATATATTTCACCCAAGCAATTGTTTTGTCAATTATGACAGACTCCACAAAACATGTCACACAGTCAGACAAATCAGACAAACAATTTACAATGTTTGACAAACATTTGAAGACAGTCAGACACAACGTCTGACAACAAATTTGAAAATTATACAGGTAGCAAGCATGTGTTCCTGACAGATTGAACAAATGTCTGTCAAAATTAGAACCTGATAAAACAATGCATCTAAGAGACACTTCAGAGTTTTCGCGGGGTCTGTTGTGAACAGGGCCATTTGAACTGTTAAAATTAGCCCATTGTTTGTAAAAGAAAAATTCAGGGTTACATTAAAAGTTAGTGTAGCCAATTTTAATTGAATTTGCAAATAGTGTATGCATATTGATATAAACATTAATAGTTGTGAAAAAATATATCCATGGAATGAAGAAAAACACACAAAAAAGTAACATGTTCACTTGCCAGAGATTGTGAATTTTGTTTGAACATTTTTGGAGAAAAAGATAACTATTATTGTTTTGTAAATGGGGCCTATTTCGGCTACAAATTGACAATAACAAAAAAACACTGTCATAAACCAATACATGACATATTTTGTTTCGTGATTGCCTCACCGATTCTGCAGCCACCCCCGTAAGGCAGCCAAACAGGGCCTCTTCGTGCTCCAAAACGAGGTCCATCAATGTGGACTCCTGAAGTGCTGTCCACTTGATTTTCCCCGTCTTTGAACATTCGCCGCATTCACTTTCAGACATTTTTGCAGCAGAAATAAACAAATTGGGCCGCTTAGAACACGATACGTAAATATTGATCACCGAAATTGTCGCTTAGGTATTTAACAATTCATGCTCAACAATCGTCTCTACCAAGACCGATCTCAAAATGTTTTATAATCTCAAACTGAGCAGGAATCTCAGCTGAGCTTGAGCTGTGAGTTGAGTTTTGAGCTGAGATTACTAAACGTTTTATAACCTCGAGCCCATTGTCTGACGAAGTTATGTGAATTTCTTTATCGGGAGTATGAGAAATATTTATTAATCGTCCAAATTCTTGTCTGATGACATTTCTGAAGTTCTGTTCGCGAACGAAGGCCATTTGAGTATGGATTATTCATTACAATACCAAATTCTACTTTGTTTGTCAATAATTAATGATTTATGAACATTATATCGTATATTTTATGAAGTTAGTGTATGGTAAAATTAATAAGGTATACAGCGGTCAGAAAAATATGATGGTAAGGTTAACAGCAAGGGAAGGTAAGGTACACAGCGGTTTATTATTCTATGTTTAGTGCATTTAAAGCAATTCCAAATATCTATTTACGTCCTGTCTTGTAAGTATTTGGAAGTCAAAATGATCGTACTCACTTATTCTTCATATAAATTGATGAAAGTTCTGTAATTCCTAGCGTTTTAAGTTGCAGAAGTTTATTTGAGGAACATATTCATATAAGCAGAAGCCTACACATGTAGTATTGAGCTGTCAGTGTTATACACTTGGTACTGGTAAACCGCTTAGATCGGCTAAGCTTGCCCAGTAAAAGTGAGAGTAGGTTAACTGACCGCCATTATATGACTGAAATACTGTTGGTCCAAACAAACAGAACAAACAAACCATACTTCAGACAAGATTCCAAAGAAACTGTACTGAAATATACATATGCATGTACGGGGCAATACTATTTGATATATTATGTTTATTTTTATTTTATTTTAATGCAGCAGTAGTCAATGGAAGCTTATTAAATAACGTGGAGTAATAAGCGATACATGCGGTGTGTGTGTTTCAGCCTATCATGAAAATGTCGCTGTATTACATTATGTTGATGATGCAATAAACAGTGATGTTCTTTACTTAAAACCTCACAGTGAATGTCATGATACACATATTATACAAACAACTTGATTGTTAACGATATATTTGCTGGAAAATACTAAACAAACATGCATATTTAACCACTCGCCCAATTAAGACAGTATCATATTGTGCAGCTTATTTCGGGATAACAAATGCTTTAACTCACCTTGTATACACTCATATTGGCAACTTATAGATACTAATGTTCCGTGTTGTAACTATCTAAGCGTGCTAATCAGTTTAAATGTTCATGTTTGTACGTTTCGTACAGCATCATTCATATTTTTTATCCGTTTAAGTGCGTTTTTTACCATGAAAATATCGCCAATAGCCAATTTTATCCTGAAAAGTTCGCCCTGATCCTACACCGTGGCTCTGCTCTGTACGTAATTTTAGATATATAGTTTGGGTGTGTAAACCAATAAGTGGTCCGACTGAATTTTGCGAAGTACTAGTATAATTGGCATTTTTTAGTACTTTAGTAGTTAGAGTAAGTGGTTGCTTTTAATACATTAATACACGCAGTTGCTAGAATACAATTATTGGCTCCTTCATTTAATTTAATGGAAATTTGACAGTTGTAATCTCCATGGCTGAACAGGTTGAAATTGTATATATATTATTGGAGTACTTAATTCCTAATATTCTCTAATGTTTGTCCATAAATATGATTATGGATCCGTGTTTGTGTTTTGAAGCCTCCTTTACTGTGAATATTGTCGTGTTATGGGGGCATCTGTGTCTGACACATTTCTAGTTTTCTACATTAACACACTTCTTTACATGTATGTATGTTTATCAATGCAGTTAGCAGTGGTAACACTTGTATATTTCCATGTCTGGTAAACCTGAAGAATAATTAACATGTTTTCAACATCTTAAAATCTCAAAAATCAACAACAGAATTCCCTGCAATTAACAATTTGATCCTAAATATACTTATCAACTGCCACAATTTAACCGAAATCGTACTAATCAACTGTTTTTCATGTTTGCATTCGTACTTGTCAACGGCCGTTGTAGACCTCATTCATTTTACCATAACCCACCTTCAGAAAGTATCCGATATCCGTTCATTCATAATTAATTGTAGAGAAACAAAGCTGAATTGGGTAGTGTAATGATCAATTCATACTTAAATGGTCTCTTTTTGCGAACAGAACATCAGAAATATTCCCAGACCATAATAATAAGGACGATTTATGAATATTTTTCATAATCCCGATACAAAAATCCACATAACTTTGTCAAACATGGCGATAGCTTTTCAAAAAAAACGGCAAAGTAAGGTCACATGTTCTCGCTATAAAACTGGTTCAAAGTTTGGTATATCTGTGAACCGCTGTTTGCCTTATCAAACCGCTGTAGTTTTCCTCGAGTACAAGGGGTGTTAATGACGTCGAAGATTTAATTGGAGATCACGTGCGTTTATTCGTGATATGGATTTTCGGCCCGCGATATGGATTTTCGGCCCGCGATATGGCACTTTCGGCCCGCCCCATATCAGGTCATGTGACCAGGCATTTTCTCCCATACTTGTTACTATTTATAGTAACACATGTAATAACTCTGTATAATTTTGACTCTATATACACGTTCATAATATTATCTTGTTAAATTACTTTCACAGTTACAACAAAAGCATTCTTTTAATGCCATTATGACGCGTTTTATTCTAAAACATTACAATAAAATCATAAGAATGTTATGAAATAGAAGGTTTAATTAAGAACATGCAATAAAAAATAATTACATTATATGTAATATATTACATATAATACGTTTTGAAATAGCATATAGTCGAGCTATCCTCTATTACTTCTGGAAAACACAAAATATACACCTATGATAATAAAGAGTTTTTGAATTATTGACAATGACCTTCATTTTTAAAAATAGATCAGCACGTGTACATGTCCAGTAAACAGTTCATAGAAATCTTCCCGTATTCATCTGAAGTCTGCGTTGATGTCCAAGAAATATTGTATGATGGCCGAAATAGTGAACTTTTACAACACTGACGATAGTTTCCCCCTGGAATATGCGTGTTTAAGCTCAATCGGTAAGATTTTTCAACATAAATTGGCAATATTAAACTTGATAATACGCTTAAAGTGTTTGGATATTGGCTCCAGGATTTCATTGGCAGAAAAAGTCACATGGTTAATCGCCACGTGACTTGTTCTACGAAATTTGACTATTATTTCCGATCACCCAGTGAAATGGTCTATTGGCGCGCGTACACGCTTAAGTCACGTGATAACGCCGTGATAACGCCGGGCCCGCGAGATAAAACGAGAGTTCCCCATGTTTCTAATCACTGTTTGTAAATGGATCTCTGGATGGGCTATCCAATAGTGCATATTGAATTTGGGCGGTCGGTTGAAATCGTTATTTCTCCATTGGGGTCTAAATAGCATATAAGAATCTCTATTTTCTTAAGAAAATTTTTAATTTGATCTCGGATGTGGTAAATACAATGTAGTTTTTTAGAAGCTTGCTTTCGGATAAAGAATGTTATAAATTAATTGATACAGGTAAGATTTTGTTATGTATTATATTTTATTATTTTTAATAAATTATTTATGGATATAATAATAAAAATAAAATAATGCTAGTAATAATAATAATAATAATAATAATAATAATAGTACTATTACTATTACTTCTACTACCACCACTACTAGTACTACTACTACTACTACTACTACTACTACTACTACTACTACTACTACTACTACTACTACTACTACTACTACTACTACTACTACTACTACTACTACTACTACGATTACTACTACCACCACCACTACTAATACTACTACTATTACTAACAACAATGATAATAATAATAATAATAATAATAACTTTTATGGCAAAGTTGTAAATGGGCCAACGAACAAATGATGGTTTTGGCGGTGAATCACAGGGCTTGTTCTGATATGGCCGGTTGCCTACCCAGCAGCTAGTTAAATCAAGGGGTACCGATTGCCTTCCTGCCAAGCGCCCGGTATATAGGATAGGAATCGGGAGTAAAGATGTGCATCATTAGCAAGGTGTCTCATAAGTCAAAACTGGCTGGCCCTTAATCGCGAGGGGTGACACTATAATAAACAAACACTTTACTTTACTTTTGTTTTACTTTTATACAAAGATTCTTCAAATTCGGGCGATATGGGGAATGGTCACATTGTGCTGAATATGTCATTAGTCGCAAACACACATACGGGAAAATAGCTGCCTTGACGGGGGTAACCGTTCTACGAGTTCTTTTTAGTATTGTTCATATTCATAAAAAAAAGATGAATCAAAGGGACCTGATCACAGATTGAGGAATTGACAATTTTCGAACTTTTTGTCATAGAATCGAAACATAAAAGAACAGTGTATATAAAGCAGCGAAATATGAGTACGTACATAGAAATATACTGTAAATACCGTTTCCTTAAGGAGTAATCATCTGTTGCAATTGATAGAATTATAAAGTGTTTGTCACGCTAAACGATGGAATAATTTGGAGTGTTTCTGTTGTTTTCGTTACAATTGCTGACAACACGAGGGTCATTTATGTGAGCTTTTTTTATCTGGAGGTCCGAGGTTCGAACCCGGGTGGGATCTTTTTTTTTCGTTTCTGCTCTTTTGTTCCTTTCTTGTTATTATACTCGAGCTCTTAAGTTCCGATGTTTAAACGGTCAAGTTAAGGCATTTAATGCCATACTTAAATAATACAAAAATCTGTGAACAAGTCCCTTTAACATCTGGGTTAGTTTTCGGGAAAAAAATCTTAAACGTTCGGTATAGTTACGTAAGATGCGATTTCACCCATGATTTATCTATGGGAACTTTAATTCACTCTCTGCACGAATACAACAGTTTTAATCATACCCAGCCTTCATTCCAGTTTGCCATTTTGATAATGCTGGGTTGGAGAAAATAGATGAGGAAGACGGGAAACTATTGAATATCTTTTTAACGCGAACAAATATCGCGTAGGTTACAACGGCTTTAGAAAATTAAGCATGATAACGTCTTTCTGACTTTTCTTTACAAAACAACAACAACAACAAACAAAACAAAAATAACAAACACTTCCAACAAACTTGTGGTGTTTTTTTAAAGTTAAAACACTCGCCCTCTGTCAATATACTGGTTTACTGGTTTATTTGGCAAATCGGCATGAGCAATGCCGTTGGCCATTTACATAACACATAATGAAAGATGGCCATTAGCAACATTACAAGTTCAAAATACATAATTCCAATTATAAAAGCAGGCTTTATAAAAATATTGTACAAAAACATATCTATCTATAACGTGGATTTATTAACTTATTTTATAAGTAGGTTAAGAAGCAACACTATCTAGGGTTTGGGAACGTCGTAACATCGGAAAGTACGTCAATTTTGAAAGTCGTCTTAACAAACCATCTTTTTCTGATGACATGAGATTAACAAATTTATTAATAGTACTAAAAGCATTTGAAATTTTATATTTTTGCCTTAAGTCATGATACAACGGACAGCAGAGTACAAAGTGGAATTCTGACTCAGCAACATTGTAATTGCATAGTTTACATAGTCTATTAATTCTATCCACATTATTGTATCTTCCTGTTTCAATCTCAAGAGAATGTGAACATAATCGTAACCAAGTCAATGCAATTCTATACTTATCCTGGTCAATAGCATCTAAATATGTTTCATACCTAAAAACAGTATTAAATTTTTTATAATACTCTCATTTGTTTTGAGAATTCAGTTTCCGACCATATCTGTATATATTGGTCACGCAACCTTTGCTTTAACATGGTATTTTTTCTATGCCAATGTACTTATTTTGTCTTCTCACCTTTCTCAAATCTACAGGTCTTGCGTACACGTGTCACTTCGTCGTGTAACCCTACTTTTTGTAATATAGAGCATATACTATACATGTTAACTCATTTATGTATGATTGTTATTTTAAATGACTGACAAACTAAAAATTGTATCTTTAAATTGTAGAGGTCTAAATGGTTTCAAAAAGCGTGTAAAGGTTTTCAACTTTCTGCAAGAGCTCAAGTCTAATATTTACTGCTTGCAAGATACACATTTTACAGAAGACATGTACAACGTCATCCATGCTGAATGGGATTGTGAACTTTTTTTAAGCTATGGTACATCACAATCTAGGGGTGCTGCAATTTTTATAGCAAAAAACTTTGAATATAAAGTTCATAATACTGTCACCGATGAAAATGGAAATTTTGTAGCGATTGACATAACCGTCACGGGAACACGGTTTACCATATTATGTATTTATGGTCCTAATTGTGACACTCCGTCTTTTTACACAAATATTTTTAAATTAATAGAGGACATTGGAAATGACTCTTTAATAATGTGTGGAGATTTCAACCTGGTATTAAATACAGAACTTGACTATAGTAATTATAAAAATATCAATAATCCTAAGGCTCGGAATATACTGTTGGAAAATATAAATAATTACAATCTCATTGATCCTTTCCGCGAAAAATATCCGTCTTTAAAGAGGTACACGTGGCGAAAATCTAATCCATTGCAACAAGCTAGACTTGATTTTTTTCTTATGTCTTCAAATATGTTTGCAAGCTTTGAGTCAACGTCAATACAACCTAGCCTACAGTCTGATCACTCATTGATATTGTTAGAATTGGCACTTTCTAATTTTTCGCATGCATCAGGCTTATGGAAGCATAACAATTCACTTTTATATGACTTAAACTATGTAAATGAAATTAATCACAAGATTGATCAGATAAAAGAACAATATGCTGTTCCAGTGTATAATTTGGTACAATTAGGGACTATTCCTGATAGTGAATTACATCTCACAATAAGTGATCAACTCTTTCTTGAAACTCTTCTTATGGAGATAAGGGGGAAATCTATCTCTTATGGTTCATATAAAAAGAAATTAAACACCTTAAAAGAAAAAGAATTATTGGAAAAAATAAATACTTTAGAACAAAACCTCTCACAGGAAAACATTGAGGACTTACAAAAGTTAAAACAAGAACTTGAAATAATACACGAGCATAAGTTAAAGGGATATTTAACACGAGCAAAAACAAAATGGATTATAGAGGGTGAAAAGCCATCTCGCTATTTTTGTAAAAAAAATTTAGAAAAACAATGTGTTACAAGCAAAACTATTTACCAACTGCAAGATGATGATGGGGTTGTTTTAACTAATCAAAAAGAGATTTTAAAGAAAACTGCATCATTTTATGAAAATCTTTATTGTAAGAAAAGCGAATGTAATGATTCGGATTTTTTAAATTTTGTTCAAAATGTTAATTGTCCAAACTAAGTGACAAGGAAGCACAATGTCTTGAAGGTAATATTACATTATCTGAAGCATCCATTGTATTAAAAAAAATGTCTAACAACAAAAGCCCAGGTATTTCTGGATTTACTGCCGAATTTTATAAAATGTTCTGGAATAGAATTGGTACTTTTGTGGTAAGATCTCTTAATGAATTTTTTGCCCTGGGGAATTTATCCGTAACTCAAACACACGGAATCATTACATGTATCCCAAAAGGCGATAAATCAAGACTTATCATAACAAACTGGAGGCCAATTACTCTTCTAAATACCGTTTATAAAATAGGCTCAGGTGTTATTGCAAACAGAATGAAACATTGCATGAATAAACTTATACACAATGACCAAACTGGCTTTATCAAAGGACGCTATATTGGAGAAAATACTCGACTGATTTTTGATATTATGCACATTACAGAAGAACAGGATATTCCTGGTCTGCTGCTACTAATTGACTTTGAGAAAGCATTCGATTCGTTATCTTGGTCCTTTGTGCAGAAAACACTTTCATTTTTTAACTTTGGACCTGACATTAAACGTTGGTTTGACATTCTTTATAAGGATGCAAAATCAGCTATAATTCAATGTGGCTACCTGTCTAATTTTTTTCCCATTCAGCGTGGATGCCGCCAGGGTGACCCACCTTCCTGTTACATTTTTATTCTATGTGCTGAAGTACTATCTCTTAAAATTAGAAATAACACACATATAAAAGGTATTACTCTTAAAGAAGTAGAACATAAACTTACACAATTTGCAGATGATACAACTATTATATTGGATGGAACAGAACAATCCTTACATGAAACACTGCATACTTTAAGCAAATTTTCTGCCATTTCTGGATTGAGCGTTAATTTTGACAAAACCAAAGTAGTATGGATTGGGAAAAAAAAGTTCAGCTCAGAAAGCATAAAAACAAAATGGAAACTCCAGTGGAACCAAGATGGTTTTCAAATGTTAGGTATACATTTTCATGTTGATTTACCAAAGATCATACAACTTAACTATAGTGACAGGCTTACCAAATTGGAGAATATACTTACAAGTTGGAAAAAAAGATTTTTGACACCTATTGGCAAAATAACTGTAATAAAAACTCTTTTGATTTCTTTGTTCAACCAATTGTTTATATCACTTCCAAACCCACCACATTCTTTTATTAAACACTTAAATACCATTTTTACTAACTACATATGGAATGAGCAGAGTAGAATCAAATTATGCGTTTTAACCAACGAATACTGTGATGGTGGCTTAAAAATGATAAACATTGAAGCTTTTATCCAATCTTTGAAATTAACTTGGCTTAAACGCGCTTACAGCACAGCTGGGAAATGGCTGAGTATAGCAAATATATATGTTGATTTTAGCAAACTTTTCAATTGTGGAAATCATTATCCTAAAATATTGTCAAATATGATTACAAATCCCTTTTGGAAAGATGTTTTACTCAGTCTGGTACATTTCCAAAAGCAATTGCCTTTTAATGCAAAAGATATTCTGCATCAGCCACTGTTTTATAATGAAAACCTTTCCATAGGAAATACAAGTATATTTTTCAAAGCCTGGTATAAGGCAGGCTTACACTATGTATGTGACCTATTTGATAAAAATGGAGACTTCTTAAACATGCATATAATCAATGAAAACAATAATCTTAAAATTGACTTCCTCTTGTATAACGGTATTAAAAAGGCTATCTTTGCAATGTTTAAGAATTAAATGTTGAAGGAAATTACCAACAGTATGCAAACATACAAAGGCCTTTCATACCTCCTTCACACAGAACACTATTTATGCCTGTTTCCGGAGCAAAGCCAATGTATACAATATTAAATAAGACCGAAAAATGCTTACCAATAAAACAAAAATGGTCAGGTAAATTAAATATTGAAATTACTGACAATGTTTGGAAGGATATTTTTCGTGAACCATTTTCTATAACTAAAGATGTGAAAATGCAATGGTTTCAATACAGAATTATACACAGAATACTTGGAACAAATAGTCTACTTTTTAAAATGAATCTGAAAGATTCTCCCAAATGTACCTTTTGCAAAAGTTGTGAGGAAACGATTGAACATTTTTTCTGGGAATGTCCTATTTCAAAAATTATTATTGAAAACCTTTTCCCCAAACAGTTGTTTCCATTTTGTAACATATATACTTTTCTTCTGGGATATATAGAAAAGAATAGTGATGCTGTCAACAATGCTTTTATTTATGCCAAGTTTTATCTGTATAAATGCAAGATGTCTTCAACACAACCAACGGTTGAAAATGGAAGACACTTTATGAAATCACAATATGACAGTCTTAAAGATGTAGCAATATATGAAAAGAAAGTTGACAGTTTACTTGCTTGGAAAGATATTTTGAATGTCAATGTATCACAGAACCACCTCTTTTTGCAGTTGACTGAAAACACTTCATAGCACTATCTAGAGTATTTACGCACGTTTTTTTTCTCTATACATATACGTGCTTGTTTTGTAGAAACGCTTTCCATAACAGTTCAACCTTACTCAATAATACATTTTCTATGTGTGTTACACGAATATAGCCCTGCATTTATCCACCATGCGTTCCTAAATACTAAAAAACCTCTACAAAATACAAACTTTATCCAAACATATCATATGTCCAGTGCTCAATAGACCCAAGTCAAAGCAAGACCTGTTACCTTTCCCTTCCCCCCTTCCCACACTTATTATTTGATTCTTTAATCCTATGTTTTTTTCTTCCTTGTGCATGTGTGCATCTCTAAAAAGCGTACTTTATTTACCTTATGATGTCTACTTTATGTGTGTGCACTTACATGAAATAAAGGTATAATTTTGAAAAAAAAAAAAAAAAAAAAAAAAAAACATGGGTATATAGCAACAGTTAATATCAAACATATACCATAAGTAGCCATATCCAAGCTTATCTAATGCATTATTGACCGCCTTTCCCCAGCTATTTTTGAAATTCAATGAATTAAAACTGTTATCTAAAATATGTTCTATAAATATTTTGCCTGGAAGTGATTCCGGATTTTTCATAATTTTACACCAGTATTTTAAGGCTCTTTCCCTGCAAATGACCGAAAGTGGGAATCTACCTATTTCGCCAAGGACGGCAACTGTGGATGTTTGAGTACGCACGCCAAGAATATGCTTACAAATTTTTTTTTGATATGGATTTTGTCTAACTCCTTGAAGTCATATATGCCCCAAATCTCACTACCATACAAAATAATAGGTGAAACAGTCGAATCAAACAGTAACAATTTGGTTTTAATATCTAAAGATACTCTAGTAAACAGTGATATAAGGCCATTATATGCCTTCAGAGCCTGTTCATTTAGTGCTTTTACAGCATTAGCAAGACTTCCGGTATAATAAAATTTCATACCAAGGTAACAGAAACTATCAACAATCTCAAGATTAATATTGTTTATACTCCATGTAAAATTATTTATAGATTTTTTGCGTTCAAATATACATATTTTTGTTTTAGCTACATTTATCTTGAGGCTCCATTTAGAAGAATATTGGTTTACACAATCTAGCTGGGCCTGCAAACTATTGGGATCAGTCGTAAACAAAGCAATATCATCTGCAAATAGTGACATATATAGTAATAACTTTTCAATATCGTTTACAGACATTTTAGACACATCAATATAATCCTTGATATCATTAATAAATAATATAAACAGTAAAGGAGATAGAGGCTCTCCTTGTTTGACACCAAGTGTTATGTCAAACAGTTCAGAATACGGCATGTGTTCAGAATTTTTAACACAAGCTTTAACATTTGAATATAGAGATTTAAGCATTTTTAACATTTTACAACTTACATGGGAATTGGCTAATTTTATCCACAATGCATCATGTATAACGGTGTCAAAAGCCTTTTCATAATCAATAAATACACAGTATAGTTTTAAATTATTAGCAAGAACTTTCTGTATTATAGTATGCAGGATGAATATACCATCAACAGTACTACGATTATCGCGAAAACCAAATTGAGCATCGTTTAACTTCTGCTCATTTTCGCACCACTTATTCATCCTATTTCTTAGCACAAGTGATAATATTTTAGCGATTATATTTATTAATGTAATTCCTCTATAATTCGAGGGATTTGATTTACAACCCTTCTTATATATAGGTACATTTACACCTTTAGTCCATTCGACCGGATTAATACCACTATCAAATATATGATTAAAAATAGTCGTCAAATAGGGAGCAATAAAATCTTTTGCATCAATAAAGAAATCCGCAACATTGCCAGACATATCACAACTTTTATATCTGGACATGTTACCAATAGTTTTACAAACCTCTTCTACACTAAATTGGCAGTCCAAACTATCAATATTTATATTCTCATACACATCATAATTGTTTGCATTATCATCTCTATAAGTGCTATAATTTGGATTACTTGACACATTACGAAAATGATTGGCAAATTCTTCAAGAGAAATGTCAGGTGATCCAGACTTTTTATTACTTTTAAATTTATTAACATGTTTCCAAAATATGCGTGAACCACTTTTACTTAACACAGACAATTTCTGTTTTTCACTCCTGTAAAACGATTGTTTAGCCTTACGTTTGATACATTTAAAAGCACTCCTTGCATTCAAAAAATTCAGTCTATTTACATCACTAGAATTAGTTTTAAACATGCGTTTACTTTGATTAAAAGTCGACTTAGCATTTCTACAGTCAATATTAAACCAAGGGGATTTCTTACCACTATTTCGATTGTTATTGACTTTAGTGCGAAATGTTTTACCATAAACCTTAAATGACAGATCAAAAATAGTACTTGACAAACTATTCAAGTAGGTATTAATATCTGTTAAATCATCTGAAAAACTTTTCAGCAGTTCATCAAAAACTTGTTTATTATCATACAACGCGTTTGCAATAAATGCAATAATTAGTAAAATATTAAATGAAAATGGGAGACTAGCATGTGCGTTCATTGATTTTAAAAAGGCATTCGATAGTATATATAGGAATGGTTTATGGTATAAATTATTTAAACTTGGAATGAGAGGTAAAACATTACGGGTAATACGGGATATGTACTCGAAAGTGAGCGCATACATAAAAGGATATAAATCGTATTCAGAATTCTTTGAATGCTCTATAGGTTTAAAACAAGGTGAAGTAATGTCCCCAATATTGTTTTCTCTTTTTTTAGAAGACCTAGAATTATTCCTTTGCGACGATGTTAATAGTGGCATATCCATAGATGATCTTACATTTATTTTAATGCTGTTTGCAGATGATATGGTTATCCTTGGGAAAACCCCAACAGATCTCCAACATAGTCTAAATCTTTTACAAAATTACTGTCATACGTGGGGACTTGAAGTAAACCCGGACAAAAGTAAAGTTGTAGTGTTCAGAAAACGGGGTCCTTTAAAGCTGGATGAAAAGTGGTTTTACAATAACATCCCATTAGAAACTGTAGACAATTTCAACTATTTAGGAACTGTTTTTAACTATACAGGTAGCTACATACTTAATTGTGAAACCATTTCTGGCAAAGGACTAAAGGCTCTAAATACCCTTACGAACAATATCAAAACAGCCCTTCTAAAACCTAGTACCATATGTCAATTATTTGACGCATTTGTAGGATCAGTATTGAGCTACGGTTGTGAAGTATGGGGTTTTGGCAAATCTGCAAAAGTAGAGAGAATTCATTTAAAATTTTGTAAAAACCTTCTTAAAGTAAAACAATCTACATGTTCAATTGCTGTTTACGGAGAACTTGGCCGATATCCACTGTATATCACTAGACACACACGCATTATTAAATATTGGTTAAAAATATTAAATAGCTACAATATTATTATTAAGCATTGTTAGATGATTGCATTAAAGGTAAATCTAACTGGTTAACCAATGTTAAATCTCTTTTAGATAGTAGTGGTTTCTCATATGTTTGAGTTACCCCCTATCTAGTTAATACGAATTGTTTCCATCTAGATTTTAAACAAAGACTGCTAGATCAATTTAAACAGTCGTGGTATACTGCTGTTAATATCAGTCGAAGTTTGTGCACTTATAAGCTGTTTAAAATTGATTTTAACTTTGAATATTATCTTGATAAAGTACCTTTAAGATATCGTATTGCATTATCTAAACTGAGAGTGTCATCTCACCAATTAAAAATAGAAACAGGCCGACACGGCAATAACAGAATCGAACATTGTAACAGATATTGCACTTTTTGCAATAAAATTGATTTGGAAGACGAATATCATTTTATATGCATTTGTCCCCAGTATAGTGACATTCGGAAGACATATTTAAGTAAATATTACTATACTAAACCTAGTGTGGTCAAATTTATTAGCCTATTTAAATCAAAAAATTATAAAACAGTATTGAATTTGTGTAAATATACATACCATGCTTTTAACAGACGAAAAGGTATGATTAATACTGTACAATAGTTGCAATAATTTGTGTTCTCTACAGTAGCATATATTAGTGTACATATTGTACATACATTGATTAAGCTGTCTCGTATTTTTGTCTTATGTTTTCGTATGAAATCTACAAGTCCCTCCTCTGGGCAAGTACTTTATTAAAACACACTTGTCGTAACTTTCTCTGGATTTTGTTTTTTTTGCTATGCGAACTAGAAATAATAAATGTTATTTGTTTTATATACATATTAGTATTATAAACTGTGTATATATGTACATATGTTATAAGGTGTCATGTGACTATTATTATTATTCATTGGATCATGTTACGAAAAACATGTATATGTTTAAGTAACGAAATAAATATGTTGAATCTTGAATCTTGAATCTTTTGCAATTCTTCATTTTTAATTGAGCTATCGTCCCACAATAATTTTTCAACACTAGCAGTATTAACAATAGATGCATTATTGGCGCAATTTAATTGGAACTCAATTGGGCAATGATCCGAGAATTTTTCAACACTAGCAGTATTAACAATAGATGCATTATTGGCGCTATTTAATTGGAACTCAATTGGGCAATGATCCGAGAATTCAGTAATATCATGTACACATATACCGTTAAACCGACCAAATATTTTATAATCACATATAACATAATCGACTACACTAGCAGCAAATCTATTTCTGTTAAAAGTATAACACGTGAAATTACCCGGCTCTAATCGCACATTGACTATACATAAATTATTCTCTTTACACAATGACAATAATTTATTGCCATAAGTATTGGCAATTTCGTCAAAAGAACATCGTAACGGCAGTTTATCTACATCAGATGTTATTGTAGGCATACTCACATATCTATCAAGGTTAATATTTTCTACCAAATCTGATCTCTGACCAATGCGTGCATTTAGGTCACCGGTCAAAATAACATCACCTAGTAAAGAATAGCGAAGTAAATCATTTGAGATATTTTCAAAGAAATCAAATTCAAACAGAGGTGAACTTCTACATTTGTATACCTGTGAATCTTCTGGCGGTATGTAACAAAGTAAAGGTCATTAGATGTACCAAAGAATGTCTTGCATAGCTTAATACACATATAGCCGTTAAGATTGATGTCCACTAATTCACTTTTGCCAGCGTACTTTTTATTAAACTAGACAATTAATCCACCAATATAAATAAATAACAAAATTATGGAATTTTTCGGAGGGTTGTGTTATTATTTCTTGATTAGCATCGTCCTTAATCTTCATATCGCTTAGGTTACAACGGATGGAATATCTAAAATAATTAAGCTTCGTATTAATTTTTTTATTTAAGAAATCATTTTCGATTTAACGTTGTTTATTGGCCAATAAACAATGATTTGGAGTTCTGATGCGTATGCCCTATTGAAAAGGTACGAAAGAGGCTTTTAACATCGATTGGTACTTTTGCACCTATCAATATTTCTCCCAGGGGGGGGGGGGGAGGGTGGCGGCGGGCAAACCCAGGGGAATTTGACTAATTGTATTTTCGGGGGTCTAATTCCCCACCCTAGAGCCAAGCATTTTTTTTATAAATCCCTCAATAGGGGATCTTAATTGGTGTATCAAGTGGCCCAGGGGCCAATATATGGGATCTAAAATCCGAACAAAGTATATTCCCCGGGACCCGGAATCATTCGGCGTGTCAAATTCCCGCCTGTCGGGAATTGCTTTCAGTCTTAAGTCCCGTATAAGCCCCTGGGGAAGAATATTGATAGGTGCATTTTTGTTAACAATCGTTTGTCATATCAAATTAATTGCGTATGTCAATAGCCGAGTCGTTAATTGTAATGCAATCCGACCATTGCAATAGAAATGGAGCGGCATTGATTTTTGGCGTTTTATTTTAGAACAGATTTCCATTATTTTTTGTCGTTTATGTGTGATAAACACGTTATTGAAAAACACCCGAGAGAACACCGAATAGATTTAGTAGTCTCCTACCGGTGTTTCAACGGAGGGGACTGTAGGTTTGCCCTCCGTCCGTCCGTCCGGCAGTCCGTCCGTCCGCAAAATATTGTTTCTAAGATAACTCAAAAGGCAATGTGATTATTATGCACGTACTTCTATTTTTCACCAGAGGTCAAAGGTCACGTGACTGTCACTAAAAATAGAAATAAACTAAAACAAACTGGATCCTGCGATAACTCAAAAAGTACTGAAGATATTTCGATGAACCTTGGTATAGATATAAAAGACAATGTGAGGATTATGCAGGACCTTTTATTTTTTACCAGAGGTCAAAGGTCACGTGACTGTTACTAAAATAGAAATAAACAAAATACTGTTATTATTCGAAAAAGTACATAAGATATGACCATGAAACTTGGTACAAAGATTGAACTATAGGTTTGCCATCCGTCTGTGTGTCTCTCTATCTGTTCGTCCGTATGTTTGTCCGTCCGTCTGTCTGTCCATCCCTAAAACCTGGTTCCTGCAATAACTCAAAAAGTACTGAACTTATTTCGATGAAACTGGGTATACATATAAACGGCAATGTGGCAATGTGAGGATTATGCTCGACCTTTTTTTCCACCAGAGGTCAAAGGTCACGTGACTGTTACTAAAAATATAAATAAACTAAATACTGTAATAATTCGAAATGGACATAAGATATGACCATGAAACTTGGTAAAGAGATTGAATTATAGGTTTGTCATCTGTCTGTGTGTCGTTCTGCCTGTTCGTCCGAATGTCTGTCTGTCCGTCCGTCCTCAAAGCCTGGATCCTGTGATAGCTCGGAGAGTACTGAAGACACTTTGACGAAACTTTGTATACATAGCAACAGCAATGTGAGAATTATGCATGACCTTTTATTTTTCACCACAGGTCAAAGGTCACGTGACTGTTACTAAAAATAGAAATAAACTTAATACCGTAATATTTTAAAAGTGCATAAGATATGATCATGAAACTTCATGAAAGTTGGAACACAGATAGGATTATGGGGTTGCCCTCCGTCTGTGTGCGTCTGTCTGTCTGTTCGTCCGTCGGTCTCACTCTGTCTGTATGTCCCGTCCCCAAAACCTGGATCCTGCGATAATTCAAAAAGTTTTGAAGATACTTTGATGAAACTTTGAATACATAGAAAGAGCAAGGCGAGGATTATACACGACCCTTTATTTTTCACTAGAGGTCAAAGGTCACGTGACTGCTACTTAAAATAGAAATAAACTTAATACTGTAATAAGTCGAAACGAACATAACATAATTATGATATGAAACTTGGTACCTAGAATGGACTATATGATTGCCCTCTGTCAGTTTAGTACTGCTATAACTCAAAAAGTAAGTCGAATGTCTGGTCAATGTTACTAAAAAAGAAAAAAACAACAACTTAATACTGCAGTGACAAATGGGATTTGAATATGAAACTTTGTACATCTACAGATAAACGGCGATTTGATTGCATTGCACAATGTTTAATTAGTAGGGTTTTTCACCGGTAGTGGAGTCCTGTATTGCTTGCAATACTGTGGATTCATTTAATTTCGTTGACATGAAATTTCGTGGATTCGTACAATCGGGCATATTCGTTGGATCTTAAATTCGTGGATTTCGATTTTTTGCCAAAAACCTACAAAATACTGTATCTATGTGCTTTTTGTTTATTCTAACAACCCTTGCGCTCAGTTGACATCTGCTAAAACAACAACGTGTCAATTACCCGCATTGTCCGTATCTTATCGTCTCAATCTCACGATAACGTGGTCCCTAGTTTAACAACACCATACCAATTAGCAGGATTAAACATAGGAGCAATATACCAGTATCGCAATAAACAGTCCAATTAATAGTGGTACCGATAGTGTCTTGTATAATTGTAATAAAACAGTGGGTCCTATTAATGGCAGTTTGACACGAAGCTAGTTAAGCGCTTGACAATTAACAAGTGACAAACTGCAAATATCGATACGTGCGTGACAATTGAGCAATCTGTACCTTTCAATTATTCTGTCAGTATTATCTGTTCTTTCAAGAAGGAAACATCATACAATTTTTTATTTGTTCAAACATAGTTAAAGTATAATGGGTCAAAAGTAATTGCGCCCCTTTAGTCTGACGTCACAGTAGTGCAGATACTAATAATTTCGGATATAAGACTTCGGACATAAACGTTCGTCGTACAATTGAATTCGCGGTTGAGCTCACCCACGAAAATCCACGAAAATCCACGAAAATTAGTGTCCAACAAATAATAATGGTTTTACAGTACTATCAAAGCCTTGTTTATTATGTTTCGCCTTTACAAATAATTCATATGAATTAAAATACGCATTAATAGATAAACGGAAGACGATAGCTTCTTTGAGATCATACAATGTCAAAGTATTTTGTTTCATAGTTGAAGGGAATATGTCTAAAATGATTTCCTTCAACAATATGGATGTTTTAGAAATGAGTAATTACAACTTTATAAGTTATGAACATTTAAATAAGTATGAATAATTTACTACATTGTATACTGTTTAAGACAAATTGTTTATAATTGTATATGACTATTTTGAAAACTTTGAAAATCTTGTTGTCAGAAACCGCTGGTTGGATTTCGAAATAATTTCAAAGAAATGTTCCTTGGGTAGATCTCTATCAATGTTGCTCAAATAGTTCCATACTATTGACAAACGTGACCGCCAGGGGGCGGGGACATTTTTTCTTATATGGCGTATTGAAAACTATACCAAAGTTGCTGAAGTTGCCCTTTGTCATTTTTTTTCAACTATGGTATATTATACTGCCCGAAATTTTTGGGACTCAACTCCTCTTTTACTGCTGGGCGGATTTCGCTCAAACGTTCACAGCTGAAGAATCTTAACGTGTATGTGAGCGCAAAAGAAGGAAGTTTGGCTGCGACCAATTTTGGCAGAATTATGGCCTTTTGTCATTTTTTCCACTAAAGAATATTATACTGCCCGAAATTGTGTGGACTCAACTCCTGTTTAACTGCTTGGCGGATTTCGCTAAAACTTTCACAGCTGAAGAACCTTAACGTGTAGGTGATTGTAAAGGAAGAAATTTTGGCTGCGACCAAGTTTGGCAGAATTATGGCCCTTTGTCATTTTTTCCACTATGGAATATATGCTCTCCGAGATTTTGTGGACTCAACTCCTCCTTAACTCCTGGTGTAAATACTGGGTCAATAAAACACATCATAATAATTTTGCATCATTAATCGGCGTTTGGTAAACTAAAGCAATTGGTTCGTTTCCTAAAATGTCTCACACGTTAATTCAATTACGTGTATTTCGCAAGATTATTTTTGTTGTACAATCATAATTTGAGGCGTGTCGTGGGAAACCCGGGCTTAGCGCATGTGCGTAAAGTGTCGTCCCGGACACTACCTTTGAATAAACCTCCGTCCGCTCCATTTTTAAATTGAAGAGATGTTGGTTGTTTTTTAGAAAAGCATCTCACATTAAGTCAATCACAGCTAGTGAACAGTGTTGCATAAGCGAAATCGTTCTAAGCCCACGCGCCTTTTGACTATAATATCCGTTCTAAGCACATGCGCCTTTTGACTATGATATTCGTTCTAAGCACATGCGCCTTTTGACTATAATATCAGTTCTAAGCACATGCGCCTTTTGACTATAATATCCGTTCTAAGCACATGCGCCTTTTGACTATAATATCAGTTCTAAGCACATGCGCCTTTTGACTATAATATCAGTTCTAAGCACATGCGCCTTTTGACTATAATATCAGTTCTAAGCACATGCGCCTTTTGACTATATATAATATCAGTTCTAAGCACATGCGCCTTTTGACTATAATATCAGTTCTAAGCACATGCGCCTTTTGACTATAATATCCGTTCTAAGCACATGCGCCTTTTGACTATCATATTCGTTCTAAGCACATGCGCCTTTTGACTATAATATCAGTTCTAAGCACATGCGCCTTTTGACTATCATATTCGTTCTAAGCACATGCGCCCTTTGACTATAATATCAGTTCTAAGCACATGCGCCTTTTGACTATAATATCAGTTCTAAGCACATGCGCCTTTTGACTATAATATCAGTTCTAAGCACATGCGCCTTTTGACTATAATATCCGTTCTAAGCACATGCGCCTTTTGACTATAATATCCGTTCTAAGCACATGCGCCTTTTGACTATAATATCCGTTCTAAGCACATGCGCCCCTTTCGACTATGATATCGACTTTTCAGTCATTCCCTGTTATATAGAAATCAAGGTGCTCAAGCACAAAATGTTCACTCTATATATTCAGTACCATATTGATACTTTAATAATAATTCAGCGTAAATATAAGACATTTATTCCTTGGGGGTTAATTCTCTGTATTACTTTCGACCTTTCAAATGACTATTTAGTAGCGTATCGAGAGGAAATTGGAAGCGTTATTTAACGTATTGCCAATGCATTATTTTCTACTATGAACTTCAAAGGTGTTTCATAAATTTTAAAGAACTCTACTGGAAATCTCTGAATAAAGGAAATGTTAAATATCCCAACAACTTTAAATTTTTAATAACTATTCCGCATTTACCATAATTCACGCACTAGCATGTTATAACTGAAAACTTAAAAAAGCATATATAAATATTTCATGTTATATAGACTATGAGCTTGAATATGTATTATTACTGAATATATGTTGTTGTTGTTGTTGTTTTCTGGTTCTCCCTCAAAATATAAAACCTTTTATAATATGCTTAATTGTTGTACACTATTAATGTAGTTTAATGTAATTATAATGACTCTTATACTTTTATTCCCCAAGTGCTATAAGCTCCAACATCTTCATTTCTTAAACATGTACACTCGTGTACATTTACAAAGAAGGGGCCGGGTCGGCTAGCTCAGTTGGAAGAGCGCTGGACTACAAATCCGAGGATCGCGGGTTCGATTCCCAGCCCGGCCACATAACTTGTGTGGGGATTGGTCATGACATTATTTCTACGGCCATTCTCCCCCTACCTGCCCAAGTAGGGCAGTTGTCAGTTACTGGCATAAGTATGTGCACTTAGTACTGGTAGACCAGCTTACCCAGGAAAAGTGTGAGTAGGTTAACTGACCGCCGTTATATGACTGAAATACTGTTGAATACGGCGAAAAATCCAAACAAACAAACAAAGAAGGGACTTAAACATAAACAAAGTGAAACTCCAGCTGAATCAGCAAGAAAGAACTCTTATTAGCAGCACGAGGTCCTTTGTTGAATGCAAGTGACCAATTGCCTAAACAATCCATGGCAACACATAAACACGTAACAAACACAAAACCCACATGAATTAAAACTGGGATCACCGCCTTGAAACGGTCGATGCAAAGCAATGAGGGTTTTAATCGGTTTACGGGCGCCCGAACCTCACATGTGGCCCAGATTTATTCATAATACATGTGAAGGCAAATACAGATTAATCTCATAACATGACTGTTATACCATTATTCCCTTAATGCTACAATTCTTTAAGGTGAATATTTACAGAGAAGGCATTTGAGCAAAACGTTCAAAACAGGTCCGGGGCCACAAAAACAGGTCCGGGGCCACATCCACTGAGCTCTTAAGAACACCTTTACTTAAGTAATATTTAAGTAAACATTCCACGTACAATTTTACTTGTGAAAATCAATGCATTTATTAAGTTTTCTCTAAGGAGCTTTGTGGATATGGGCCCAGTACTAAATAACACACAACCCATCTCTTTTCGCTCGACCCAACAATTAGAAACAAAGTTCAATACGGCTTTGCTTTTTGAGTTATAAACTGCTTGATCTGCAGATCCGAATATCAAACGCTTTAGTTGTCTAGTAGGGAACTCTCAATCGTAAGCCTGGTGGAATTTTGTCACTAAAACATGGAAACAAAACCCTTTCCGGTGGGTTGTAAAGAAGTTATAAAGGAACTCAATATTGGTACATGTATTGTGAATTGAATGTCAATCATATATGATGCGCGTCGTGGGAAAACCGGACTTAATGCATATGCGTAAAGTGTCGTCCCGGATTAGCCTGTGCAGTCCGCACAGGCTAATCTAGGACGGCACTTTCCGCTTGAATGCTATTTTCTGTTTGAAGGAAGTCTCTTCTAAACATATATCCACTGTAGGCGGAAAGTGCCGTCCTGGATTAGCCTGTGCGGACACTTTACGCACATGCATTAAGTTGGGTTTTCCCCCGACGCCGCTCAATTATATTTTTAGCTTGCTATTGTGGACCTATTATAGTATTTTTATATTCTTACTTCAATTTTATGGAATAAGTGTATACATTTACTAAGTACGCAGAGTCGTTAACATATCGCTAAACTTAAAGATACACTTCTAGAAACGCTGGTGATGGACACCAACATTTTAATGGTACATTTTCAGATTTGTTTGGTGAATTAAATAAAATAAATAATATCTATTTAAACCACAGTAGTAGTTTTGAAATTAATCCACTATTCAAAATATTTCAATAACCATTACATATAACGCATATTCTATAAATATAAACAAAGTGAATCTATGCATGTGCGTAAAGTGTCGTCCCGGATTAGCCTGTGCAGTCCGCACAGGCTAATCCAGGACGGCACTTTCCGCTTTTATGCTATTTTCTGTTTCAAGGAAGTCTCTTCTAAACATAAATTTACTGTAGGCGGAAAGTGCCGTCCTGGATTAGCCTGTGCTGACTGCAGGGGTTGATTCGGGACGAAACTTTACGCACATGCATTAAGCCCGGGTTTCCCACGACACGCATTAAATAAAAAAAAGTGAAACTCAAGCTGCATTAGCAGGAGAGAACTCTAATTAGCCGCACATTGTTCTTTATATACGGCAAGTGACCAATTGCCAAAACAACACAAGGCAATAAAAACACACGTAACAAACAGTATACACAAATATAGGTAGAAACCAGTAAATCAAAATCCGTAGGGTACCATAGTAATATCAACAACTCCATCAACTCAAAGGTTTGTTCGTCATTTTCCTTTTAAATTCCATCTATCGCAAGTCCGGCCTTTTTCGGAAAGATATTTATATATACTTTCAAAATTTAAAAATGAACAAAAATTATCAGATGTAAAGCAACTTCTAAGAAAGTTAATCTCAGTTGCAGTTATCACCGTTAAAATACGTAGGATGTGTTAGCACTATTGTTACAAAAGCACATGCTGTCTATCAGCTAATTCTTGCAAATTGACATTTTTTATATTTCAAATTAACTACCTGTACATGTTTTTGATATAAGGTCTACTTTGGAGGAAGACCAACGTTGAATCAACGACGATTTACTGGTTTATAACCTTAAAGCACATATACTTTCGAATATTCACATGCAAAAAGGTATAGTGAAATGAGTGATCCTTGTATTCTTTCAAATATTCACATGCAAAAAGGTATAGTGAAATGGGTGATCCTTGTATTCTTTCGAATATTCACATGCAAAAAGGTATATTGAAATGATCCTTGTATACTTTCAAATATTCACATGCAAAAAGGTATATTGAAATGAGTGATCCTTGTATACTTTCAAATATTCACATGCAAAAAGGTATATTTAAATGGGTGATCCTTGTATTCTTTCAAATATTCACATGCAAAAAGGTATAGTGAGATGAGTAATTCTTGTATACTTTCAAATATTCACATGCAAAATAGTATAGTGAGATGAATGAACCTTTGTATGACTGTATTTAAATGATTTTTAAATGATCCTTTTTTCAGATGAATCCACAATGCTAACACGACGTTTCAGACATCCTTTATGGTACGTGGTCCTATTGGCAATAGCGATACTGGGAACTCTCTGCACAGTCCTTTACCTGTCTCCACAACCCCTGAGACAAGAAACAGAGTACCCCCTGGAAGAGTGGATACACACCCCAACCGTCGGTTGCCAGGGATACTTCCGAGCTTACGGCCACGAATTCGTATGGTTGCAGTATTCACATATATTGAACAATGACACTTTCAGTGTTCCGTGCGATAGCAAAATCCCCGCGTACAGCTTTAGATATTCCATCGAAGGTCCGCTGCAGACTTGGCTCGATCACCTTCAGCCATATCCAACGAAATATCTCAACGAACAGGCCAAAAACATTGTAGCTGTGCCTACATTTGTTATAAACCGTATAGAGGCCCACAATCTCTACCATACGCTCTGTGAATGGATGAACGTTTACCTCGTTTCCAAGGTGATGAAACTGAACGCTAGTCTCGTGGATGTCGTCTGGATGGACGACAGACCTTCTAGCCTCCTGGACGACACGTGGGACACTCTGTTTGCGCATGTCTCCAGGTACAAGAAATCTGAAAACTTGGTATATAAAAACTTAATATGGACTATCATTGGTTACAATAGTCCTCTGAATTTTCATAATATGCCTGCAGCGCCTTACTTTAAGGAGTTTCGAGATTTCTTCCTTGCAGCGTATGGAGTGACTGATGAAAAACGTCTGGATTGCAAGAAATTAAAGATCACGATTATTCTACGGAAGGATTATATGACGCACCCGGAAAGGGAAGTGTTGTTTAATGGATTAGTGCATAGAAAATTCAAAAACGAGGACGAAATCGTGGACACTGTTAAAGCAGTGTTTCCTACAGCTACAGTGTTAACTGTTATTCTAGAACAAATGTCAATGTTGGATCAATTGAAGGTCATGACCCAGACTGATGTACTGATAGGCATGCACGGGGCTGGGATGAGTCACGTGATGTTTCTACCTGCGCACGCGGCGGTGTTCGAAATGTTTCCACAGTACTGGGGTTTTCTGAGACACTTCAAGGCGTTTTCTCGGTGGCGGGGTATTAAATATTACGGTTGGAAAAATGAAGACCTTGAGAATGAATATGATGGCTTTTATACTTACATACCACCTTCGGTTGTCAAAAAGCATTGTTCAGCTATTCTAAGTAGGATGTGTACGGGAAATAAATGATTATGTGCTAATTTTGAATAATAATCTAACCGATTTAAGAAAAATAAATTTCTTGGTTTGTGTTTCGGGAATGTGTAAATAAAGAAAATAAACGTTTTGGCGTTGTATAATCGACTTGTGTACTATTTATATTGATAAACGCATACATGTGTATTTTTATAATTTTATCCATTTTTATCAACGAATGTTCGTCAACTGCGTTTTATTACGTAAAACGTTATATTATTTCATCAAACGTGACCAAATTCCGTAAAAACGTATTAGTATTACGTAACTACGAAGTAATTTGCATTATCAAGGTCTAGATCAATCATATCTATATCACTTGCACTATGGCTTAGCAGGTAAACTTTCTAAATCATTTAGATAGACAGAAAAAAGCGCAGGAGACACATTTTCGCCTTGACGAACACATCTTCCGCAAACAAACAAATAAGTTGTTTAAATACTAGTGTTCTGCAGCTGGACACAAGACTTTAGACATAAAGTTGCTGCTCTGGTTTGCATCTAGCCATTGAGTAATTAAATGGTAATTAAATTGAATAAGCATTCTCTTTTATTGGTGTTTAATTTGAGTTGCGATGCTATGAGGTTAATCTTTATTAGCCACCTACCGGTGTTTCACCGGAGGGGACTATAGGTTTGCCCTCCGTCCATCCGTCCGTCTGTCCGTCCGTCCGTCCGTCAGTCCATCCGTCCGCAAAATATTGTTCCTGCGATAACTCAAAATATAAACGGCAATGTGAATATTATGCAAGACCTTTTATTTTTTACCATAGGTCAAAGGTCACGTGACTGTTACTAAACATAGAAATAAAAACGGAAACAAACTGGATCCTGCGATAACTAAACAAGAAATGTCTTTTAAAAAGACAATCGGCGTAGAAATTAATATTGAGATGTCATTTTTTTGCCTTAAATATAATACAAGAGGACCAAGCTGTGACTTCACGGACCCCATATTTTTCGTTCCCTACTAAGGATACTGCTCAATCGTGATACATCGACTATCTCCGGAATGCTCCGTAAGATAGATCATTTTTAGAATCGCCTGTGTACCAAGAGTGGAGATTTCTCAGACCCCAGATTTTTCGGTCCCTACTTGGGAGACTTCTCGGACACTAGAATTGTTTTGACACTATAAGAAAACGTATCGGCCCCCAAAATTAATTTGAGATAAACTCTATAATTATTAATATCTGTACCGTGAATAAACCGATGATATACCGCCCCATGTTTTCACCAGTAATACATGAATGAGCTAAATACTAGTAATTTACGTAAACATAATTTATACATGAATTTGTCAGGCAAATTTAACAATTTAACATTGTCAGAAAATAATAGCGGGAATGAATGAGCAGTACGTTTATGAATTCCCCATTCATTGCAATTCTCGGGTTTAGGATTTTCCAGACGCTAATTGATGCGTGTATATTATGCACCTATCAACCTTTCCCCCCAGGGGGAGCGGCGGGCATATACGGGACTTAAGACTGAAAGCGATTCCCGACAGGCGGGAATTTGAAATTCCAAATGATTAAGGGTTCCGGGGTAATATACTTTGGTCTTGGCGCGTAGCTGGGCCTAAATCTCGATTACGCACTCGCGTAGGGGGGGTCCGGGAGTATCCTTCCCCGATTTTTTTTGTGGGAGCTATATGCTCTCAGATGCATTTAACGTGATTTCTCGTTGTTCTCGTTGGAATTTTTACGAAAGTTTGGACTAATTCATCAACGGAAATTGTGTTTCTTATTCCATTTAGGTTGTGTTTTTTAACATATAGAACATTTTCAAACGATGTATGCAAGCATGATTTCATTCTCAGTCACCGAACGTTAGAAGCCTCGTTAAAATGTCTATCAATACTTATTGTTTTATACTCGAAATGAGTTGAACGTTACATATAGTAAGAAGTGGTGATACACAACATTTATTTGGATCAGTCTTTCAGATATTTTTATATAAATAATCATAGACATGTTAACCCCACCGGTAAATGACTATATTGTCGCGGTGATTTCGCAGTCGCCGTGCAACCGCCATGGTCGCATTAGGGTCGTCAAAAACACCCCAATAACGCAGTGTGTTTGCCAATGATCGCCGTGTGGACTCCGTAAAGACTCCGTATAAACGCAACATAAATGCAAAAGACGTGATATGGGCGTAGTGGTGGTGCCGTGTACACTCGCACAACACAGACAGAAGGACCCCGGTGTGACGGATGACCGAAATTTTGATTTTTAAAGAACAAAACTATTGGCGTTCTTAATGCGACTATCGACTTACTGATCAAATAAATTGTGCACTTTTAATACCCAGGGACAACGAAATATACCACTAACATGCATTTTTGAATCGTTTGGTTGTGTTACGCAAATGTCATATTGTCTCCCATGAATTAAAAGATTACAACGATCGAATCGCAAAAATCATTACAATACGATAATGGATCTAGATGTATCTTGATCTAATACAGAACTACAACATTTCTTGCAAACAACATTGTTAACGATCTCCGTGTATTATTTTTTGTGTTGTTCCACATATGTCGCTGCCTCTGCCCAATACCCCTACCCACACCCTCTTAGGCAACGATTTTTACTGCATATTTGGCAGTTTTTCTTTGATTGTTTTTTTTTCGCTGTCACTAACATAGTTTACGCAAAAGTTATACTAAAAATAGAAATAAACTAAATACTGTAATAATTCGAAATTGACATAAGATATGACCATGAAACTTGGTACAGAGATTGAACTATAGGTTTGCCATCTGTCGGTTTGTCGTTCTGTCTGTTCGTCCGTATGTCTGTCTGTAAGTCCGTCCCCAAAACCTGGATCCTGTGATAACTCGGAAAGTACTGAAGACACTTTGATGAAACTTTGTATACGTAGCAACAGCAATGTGAGCATTATGCAGGACCTTTAGTTTTTCACCAGAGGTCAAAGGTCACGTGACTTTTTCTAAAAATAGAAATGAACTTAATACTGTAATATTTTGAAAAGTGCATAAGATATGATCATGAAACTCCATGAAACTTGGTACACAGATTTGACTATGGGTTTGCCCTCCGTCTGTGTGCGTCTGTCTGTCTGTTCGTCCGTCGGTCTCACACTGTCTGTCTGTCCCGTCCCCAAAACTTGGATCCTGCGATAGCTCAAAAAGTACTGAAGATACTTTAATGAAACTTTGTATACATAGAAAGAGCAAGGTGAACATTGTACACGACCCTGTATTTCAGAGGTCAAAGGTCACGTGACTGTTACTTAAAATAGAAATAAACTTAATACTGTAATAATTCGAAAAGAACATAACATATGATCATGAAACTTGGTACACAGAATGGACTATATGATCGCCCTCTGTCAGTTTAGTACTGCAATAACTCAAAAAGTAACTCGAATGTCCGGTCAATGTTACTAAAATAGAAAAAAAACAACAACTTAATACTGCAGTGACGAATGGGATTTGAATAGGAAACGCTATTGCACAATGTTTAATTAGTAGGGGTTTTCACCGGTAGGGGACTCCTGTATTGCTTGCAATACTATCAAAGCCTTGCTTACACTAACATGGGTTATCAGTATAAATGGGCCAAGTGTGATGTTCGGGTACCCACAAACCAGAACTTGGCCAAGTGTGATGTTCGGGTACCCACAAACCAGATTAAATCCCCAATGCCTTGCATTGAGCGTTCCAAGGCGGTTTTATTTATTTGTGTTTGTGTTTGTTATGTGTTTTTGTGTTGTGCCTTGTTGTTTTGGCAATTAGTCACGTGCCATAAATAAAGGGCCTTGTGCTTATAATACGAGTTCTCTGCTGCCGTCGCAGCTGGAGTTTCACTTTGTTTATATTTTAATGTATTCATACATACTGTTATATATATTACATGCAACCGTTTTCCTCTGACATTATACTTTCGGCCACATAACCTGTGTGGGGATTGGTCATGATATTATTTCTACGGCCATTCTCCCCCTACATCTGCTCCAAGTAGGGCAGTTGTCAGTTACTGACATAGGTATGTGCACTTAGTACTGGTAAACCGCTTAGATCGGCTACCTCTGATTCAAGTAGGGCAGTTGTCAGTTACTGGCATAGGTATGTGCACTTAGTATGCTGGTAAACCGCTTAGATAGGCTAAGCTTGCCTAAAAAGTGTGAGTAGGTTAACTGACCGCCGTGATATGACTGAAATACTGTAAAGAACGGCTAAAAAATCCCGATAAACAAACACACATTATACTTTACAAGTTTCGACCACTGACCAATTCTTCAAACAGAGTCAAATTTTTAACGAAAATCCACAAATGCATACAACATTTTAGTTTCTTTTAATGTTGGCAAAATTCAGATAATGAATATAGTATACATATATAGTCCAAAGCGCTGTGATTGTTTACTGAAACCTGCGTGGTTATTTATTACAAGACGCTTTTGTTTAAGATATGACATAAGTCGATTGTTAACAATAGCAGGAAAAATTGCCCAAGACAACTCAATAATGTAACGGACCGGTAGTTTTCTTGTGATAGAACATTACCTTTATTCTTTTAAAATGGAACAATAACTCCAGCTAACCAGCATTTCAGTATAATTCCTGTATTCAAATTTTTGTTAAAGAGCTTAACATATGTAGGCATAGACAAATAGCATGTGGATTTGATATATTCGTTTGTTATTTTTATCCAAACCACTGGCCTTCACACTGTTTTATACAATTTAAAGCATTACCAAATAAATTCCGTTATTTCATTCAATGATTTTTTTTAAGAAGCAAAGTACACAGGGTAAACAATGTATGATAATACATTTATTTCCAAGTACACTAAATATTAAATGAAAATAATGGAAATAGCGAACAAGGCCATTACAATATTTTATCGCATATTTAGTAATAATGTCGAGCTATTTCGGGTTCGGTTTGCTTACACAGTGTCCGACAGAGCTCTTGTCACATGCAAACAAAACAAAACTTTAAACGACTTTAGTTCATGTATCATGTGTTAAGCCGGTCATTAATCTTTATGTAAGTAAATAGCGCGTTAGTTAAAATTTCATATTCAAGTATTAATGTTGGTTTTGAACAACAACGCTTCAAAGGAACCGAATGCATTTACATAATTCTGAATCTGTCAATATTTGATTAATCAATTGTGCATACAAGAGTTTTGTCGCTAATGTAAACTATTCAAGGGCTGGTCCAGGATTTCGGGTTGGGGGGGGTGGGGGGGGGGGCCTAAACTTTTGAACGTACCGTGGGTCTGCTGTGATCAGCTATAGATGCGTATCAAAGCTATATAATAATTTTTTGCACATCATCATCATCATCATCATCATCACCATCATCATCATCTTCGTCGTCGTCGTCAAATGCACTTTGTTTCACATAATAAATTAATACATTACTTATGCATTATGTTCGAAAGACATGTTGGTTCATCTGTATGTCATGTATATGTTTTGGCAATAAATTTCCCTTGTTTAATGTGTCTGTCCACTGAATACGTATGTGACATTCAACGATATATATCCGGAACATCTTTAAACACGTAAAATTCATAGCTGACTACATTCAAACACACACGCAGCAAGAATTATTTGTATTTTTCATTTACCGAAGTGTAGTGGTCCCTTTTCCAAGTAAATATCATTAAATAACTCGCACGTTCACAGTTATGCTCATCAATTGTCTTCAAATGTGCTATGCACTGTGTTTTTTTATTCACGAACTAACGGGCAGACAGACGAACATGTTTTACACGAGATATTGTGAAAGATACTCGTATGATTGCATTGAGAACTAATAAGGCAAGTGATGCCGACTTTGTGTCAATTTCGCTGACACATAGTGCCGGAAAAGATATGTGGCGCGTCATGAGAAAACCGGTCATAATGCATGTGCGTAAAGTGTCGTCCCGGATTAGCCTGTGCAGTCTGCACAGGCTAATCCGGGACGGCACTTTCTGCTTTTATGGTATTTTCTGTTTCATGGAAGTCTCTTCTAAACATAAATACACTGTATGCGGGAAGTGCTTTCCCGGATTAGCCTGTGCGGACTGCACAGGCTAATCCGGGACGACACTTTACGCACATGCATTATGACCGGTATTCCCACGACACGCCTCATATGATCTTGCCAGGAATTGGAGCCAACGTTACGGCCATCCATCTACTTTATCTTGTTATATAGCTTTCTTATGAATTCATTAAACAATAAGAAATTTGGTGTGATTGCTAATGGAACATTGAACAAAAAGTTTGTCGATTAAGACTTTTGGGAACTAAACTATTTATTGAGACAAAATTGTTCAAACTCGAAAGAAGTCATTGATTTGACTTGAATTTCGGCTTTAAATAATATTTTTTCGAAAAGTATAAATGTGATATCCTTTGCCAATGGTGTATTGCATCTGACATATTTATATTATACATGAATTAAAAGGTATATATACCCATTGTATATAGTTAATAGTGTTCGCTTCAGTCTTTGGCGCCGGTAGGTACTACGATGTACGGGAGAAATTATAGGGTGGGCGGGGGGGGGGGGGGAGAGGGCAGGCAAGGCGGTATGTTTCACTAAGTGAAAGTGTATATTTGAAAATAAAGTGAGTGAGCGAGCGAAAGAAAATAGCACAATGTATCCAGTTTTGACCGTTATATAAGTATTTCTGAATGTTTCGTCAACAATGTTGCTTAGACAGAGCGGGGCGAAATTCAATACTTTTGATTATGATTTTATTTAAAGGGACCAATTCACATATTGGTAATTGACAATTTCCAAAGTTGTGTCACCAATTCCAAGAAAAAAAAACTACGCTATATGTTAAGATGCGAAATATATCACTCCTTATACAGAATATATGTGAAATAGTTTGGCGTTTATGAATAAACATCAACTGACATGGCAAAAATATAAAGCTTTTCGTCGATATTTTCAAAAACGTGTATTACGATCTTTAAAAGAAACCGCACCAAAGTATATCAGCCCCTTTTGCCTAGTGGTTAGCGTGCCAGACCTTTGATCCGGAGGTCATGGGTTCGAGCCCCACAGAGGAATATTTTCTACCTCTTTTAAATGCTTTTGGATAAAAGATATATGAGGCGTGTCGTGGGAAACCGAGCTGAATGCATACGCGCAAAGTGTCGTCCCGGATTAGCCTGTGCAGTCTGCACAGGCTAATCCAGGACGGCACTTTCCGCCTATAGTGGATTTATGTTTAGAAGAGACTTCCTTGAAACAGAAAATACCATAAAAGCGGAAAGTGCCGTCCTGGATCATGCATTAAGCCCGGTTTTCCCACGATTGTTTGTATCGATAATTTTTTTTTTAAACTAAATAACTAATAAAAAGACAAATTTAATCTAGACTGCCTTAGGGTTATCTCAATTCTTTCCCACAGGTCAGTTAGTCAAACGCTTTAGTTGCTAAGTAAGGAAAACAATCTTAAATCTTTTGTTTAAAGTACATGTGTATGACAGTCTATGATTCTGATAATATGGTGCAAATCTTAACACGATTGGACTGTTATCAATAACGGTTGTAGAAAAATAAAACCGAGACCTATTCAGTGGTTTGAAGTCGCTGTGTTTCAAAACAAACTTTTATACGGTTAATTGGTAGTGGGCATTAAATTACGGAATCCGGTTAGTGCCGTATGAAATATCGTGCCTCTTACGGCAAGGGCGAGCCACGATATTCCCGCGAGACACGAAGCGAGGCACGATATCGTAACACGAGATCTCGCACTGTCGCAGTATCCCATACCACGATATCTCCCGGCAAAATGTCGTGTCTCGCTTCCTGTTGCGCACAATTCTCGTGTCTCGCTTCGTGTCTCGCGGTAAAATATCGCGCCCCGCTTCGTGTCTCGTGCCTCGCGTTTAGAGGTCGATGCACGAGATGCGAAGCGAGACACGAAGCGATACACGATAGTCAGGCGGGACACGAAGCGAGGCACGATATTATATCGTTCAAATATCGTCCGATTCTCAGGTGTGTAAAGTTGGCTTTTAGATGTTAGATTTACACCAGCTGTTCAAACTCGAATGCATAGCTATGCATCAGGTGTTCGTCAGATGTTCAAAGGCAAAAGAATAGCGATACACCAGGTGTTAGCTAAGTATTCAAATCAGAATGTATAGCTGTGCACCAGGTGTTCGTCAGATGTTCAAAAGCAAAAGTACAGCTATACACCAGGTGTTTACTAGGTATTCTTATCAGAATGTATATCTATGCACCAGGTGTTCGTCAGATGTTCAAATGCAAAATTATACTCTGCACCAGGTGTTCGTCAGATGTTCAAAGGATGAAGTATAGCTATATACCAGGTGTTCACTAGGTATTTTCAAATCAGAATGTATAGCTATGCATCAGGTGTTCGGCAGATGTTCAAATGCAAAAGTGTAGCTATGCACAGGTGTTCGTCAGATGTTCAGAGGCAAAAGTATAGCTATGCATCAGGTGTTCGTCAGATGTTCAAAGGCAAAAGTATAGCTATGCATCAGGTGTTCGTCAGATGTGCAAAGGCAAAATAATATATATACACCCCGTATTTGCTAGGTATATAAAATAGAACGTACAGGCATGCACCAGGTGTTCGTCCGATGTTCAAAGTCAAAATTATCGCTGTGGACCAGGTGTTCGTCAAATGTTCAAAGGCAGAAGTATAGCTATACACCATGTGTTTGCTAGGCATTCAAATCAGAATGTATAGCTATGCACCAGGTGTTCGTCAGATGTTCAAAGGCAAAAGTATAGCTATACCGCAGGTGTTTACTAGATATTCACATCAGAATGTATAGCTATGCACCAGGTGTTCGTCAGATGTTCAAAGGCACACGTAGAGGCATGCACCAGGTGTTCGTCAGATGTTCAATGGCAAAAGTAAACTATGCACCAGGTGTTCGTCAGATGTTCAAAAACAGAAGTATAGCTATACACCAGGTGTTTACTAGGTATTCAAATCAGAATGCATAGCTATGCATCAGGTGTTCGTCAGATGTTCAAAGGCAAGAATAGCAATACACCAGGTGTTCGCTAGTCATATAACAGAATTGTATAGCTGTGCACCAGGTGTTCGTCAAATGTTCAAAGGCAGAAGTATAGCTATACACCAGGTGTTTGCTAGGCATTCAAATTAGAATGTATAACTATGCACCAGGTGTTCGTCAGATGTTCAAAGGCAAAATTATAGCTATACCGCAGGTGTTTACTAGATATTCACATCAGAATGTATAGCTATGCACCAGGTGTTCGTCAGATGTTCAAAGGCACAAGTAGAGGCATGCACCAGGTGTTCGTCAGATGTTCAATGGCAAAAGTAAACTATGCACCAGGTGTTCGTCAGATGTTCAAAAACAGAAGTATAGCTATACACCAGGTGTTTACTAGGTATTCAAATCAGAATGCATAGCTATGCATCAGGTGTTCGTCAGATGTTCAAAGGCAAGAATAGCAATACACCAGGTGTTCGCTAGGCATATAACAGAATTGTATAGCTGTGCACCAGGTGTTCGTCAGATGTTCAAAGACATAAGTATAGTTATACACCAGGTGTTCATCAGATATTCAAACGCAAAAGCATAGCTATGCATCAGGTGTTCCTCAGATGTTCAAAGGCAAAATAATATATATACACCACGTATTTGCTAGGTATGTAAAACAAAACGTACAGATATGCACCAGGTGTTCGTCAGATGTTTAAAGGCAGAAGTATAGCTATATACCAGATGTTCACTAGGTATTCAAATCAGGAAGTATAGCTGAGCACCAGGTGTTCGTCAGATGTTCAAAGGCAAAAGTATAGCTATACACCAGGTGTTTACTAGGTATTCACATCAGAATGTATAGTTATGCACCAGGTGTTCGTTAGATGTTCATAGGCAAAAGTATAGCTATGAGTCAGGTGTTCATGAGATGTTCAAAGGCAAAAGTATTGCTATGCACCAGGTGTTCGTCAGATGTTCAAAGGCAAAAGAATACCTATGCATCAGTTGTTTACTAGGTATTCTTATCAGAATGTATAGCTATGCACCAGATGTTCGAAAGATGTTCAAAGGTAAAAGTATAGCTATGCACCAGGTGTTCGCCAGATGTTCAAAGGCAGAAGTATAGCTAAAAAACCAGGTGTTCACTAGGTATTCAAATCAGAATGTAAAGCTGTGCACCAGTTGTTCGTCAGATGTTCAAAGGCAAAAGTATAGCTATGCATCAGGTGTTCGTCAGATGTTCAAAGGCAAAACAATATGTATAAACCACGTATTTGCTGGGTATATAAAAAAGAACGAAAAGGTATGCACCAGATGTCCGTTAGATGTTCAAAGCAAAAATTATCGCTATGCGATGTTCAAAGGTAAAAGTATAGCTATACACCAGATGTTTGCTAGGCATTCAAATCAGAATGTATAGCTATGCACCAGGTGTTCGTCAGATGTTCAAAGGCAAAAGTATAGCTATACCGCAGGTGTTTACTAGATGTTCACATCAGAATGTATAGCAATGCACCAGGTGTTCGTCAGATGTTCGAATGCACAAGTATAGCTATACCGCAGGTGTTTACTATATATTCACATCAGAATGTATAGTTATGCACCTGGTGTTCGCCAGATGTTAAAAGATAAAAGTATAGCTATGCACAAGGTGTTCGTCAGATGTTCAAAGGCAGAAGTATAGCTTTACACCAGGTGTTAAGTAGTCATTCACATCATATTGTATAGCTGTGAACCAGGTGTTTGTCAGAAGTTCAAACGCAAATGTATAGCTATTATCCAGGTGTTCGCTAGGTATTCACATCAGAATGTATAGCCATGCACCAGGTGTTCGTCAGATGTTCAAAGGCAAAAGTTTAGCTATGCACCAGGTGTTCGTCAGATGTTCAATGGAAGAAGTATAGCTATACACCAGGTGTTCACTAAGTATTCAAATCAGAATGTATAGCTGTGCACCAGGTGTTCGTGAAAAGTTAAATAACAAAAATATAGCTATACACCAGGTGTTCGTCAGATGTTAAAAAACAGAAGTATAGCTATACACCAGGTGTTTACAATGTATTTACATAATAACGTATAGCTATGCACCGGGTGTTTGTCAGATGTTCAAATGCAAATCTTTTATGGCTATACACCAGGAGTTCACTATGTATTCAAATCAGAATATATAGCTGTGCACCAGGTGTTCATCAGATGTTCAAAGGCAAAAGTATAGCTATGCATCAGGTGTTCGTCAGATGTTCAATGGTAAAATAATATATATACACTACGTATTTGCTAGGTATATAAAACAGAACGTTCATGTATGCACCAGGTGTTCGTCAGATGTTCAAAGCGAAAATTATCGCTATGCACCAGGTGTTCGTCGGATATTTAAAGGCAGAAGTATGGCTATGCTTCATGTGTTCGTCAGATGTTGAAAGGCAAAGATATAGCTATTCACCAGTTGTTTGCTATGCATTCAAATCAGAATGTATAGCTGTGCACCAGGTGTTCGACAGACGTTCAAAGACATAAGTATAGCTATACACCAGGTGTTCTTCAGATGTTAAAAAGCAGAAGAATAGCTATACACCAGGTGTTTACAAGGTATTCACATCATATTGTATAACTATGCACCAGGTGTTTGTCAGAAGTTCAAACGCAAATGTAACGCTATACACCAGGTGTTCGCTAGCAGGTGTTCGCTAGGTATTTACATCATAATGTATAGCTATGCACCTGGTGTTCGTCAGAGGTTCAAAGGCAAAAGTATATCTATGCACCAGATATTCGTCAGATGTTCAAAGGAAGAAGTATAGCTATACACCAGGTGTTTACTAAGTATTCAAATCAGAATGTATAGCTGTGCACCAGGTGTTCGTCAAATGTTCAATAACGAAATAATAGCTATACACCAGGTGTTCGTCAGATGTTAAAAAGCATAAGTATAGCTATACACCAGGTGTTTACAAGGTATTCACATTATAATGTATAGCTATGCACCAGGTGTTTGTCAGATGTTCAAATGCAAATGTATAGCTATACACCAGGTGTACGCTAGGTACTCACATCACAATGTATAGCTATCCACCAGGTGCTCGTCAGATGTTGAAAGGCAAAAGTATATATATGCACCAGGTGTTCGTCAGATGTTCAAAGGCAGAAGTATAGCTATTCACCTGGTGTTCACTAGGTAATCAAATGGGAATGTATAGCTATGCACCAGGTGTTCGTCAGATGTTCCAAGGCAAAAGTATATATATGCATCAGGTGTTCGTCAGACATTCAAAGACAAAAGTATAGCTATACACCAGGTGTTTACAAGGTATTCACATCATATTGTATGGCTATGCACCAGGTGTTTGTCAGAAGTTCAAACGCAAATGTAAAGCTATACACCAGGTGTTCGCTAGCAGGTGTTCGCTAGGTATTCACATCAGAATGTATAGCTATGCACCAGGTGTTCGTCAGAGGTTCAAAGGCAAAAGTATATCTATGCACCAGGTGTTCGTCAGATGTTCAAAGGAAGAAGTATAGCTATACACCAGGTGTTCACTAAGTATTCAAATCAGAATGTATAGCTGTGCACCAGGTGTTCGTCAAATGTTGAATAACGAAAATAAAGCTATACACCAGGTGTTCGTCAGGTGTTAAAAAGCAGAAGTATAGCTATACAGCAGGTGTTTACAAGGTAATCACATCATAATGTTTAGCTATTCACCAGGTGTTCGTCAGATGTTCAAATACAAATGTATAGCTATACACCAGGTGTTCACTAGGTATTCAAATCAGAATGAATAGCTGTGCACCAGGTGTTCGTCTGATGTTGAAAGGCAAAAGTATATCTATGCATCAGTCGTTCGTCAGATGTTCAAAGGCAAAATAATACGTATACACCACGTATTTGTTAGGTATATAAAACAGAACGTACAGGTATGCACCAGGTGTTCGTCAGATTTTCAAAGCCAAAATGATCGCCATGCACCAGGAGCTCGTCAGATGTTCGAAGGCAGAAGTATAGCTATGCTCCTGGTGTTCTTCAGATGTTCAAAGGCAAAAGTATAGCTATACAGCAGGTCTTTGCTAGGCATTCAAATCAGAATGTATAGCTGTTCACCAGGTGTTCGTCAGATGTTCAAAAGCAAAAGTACAGCTATACACCAGGTGTTTACTAGGTATTCTTATCAGAATGTATATCTATGCACCAGGTGTTCGTCAGATGTTCAAATGCAAAATTATACTCTGCACCAGGTGTTCGTCAGATGTTCAAAGGATGAAGTATAGCTATATACCAGGTGTTCACTAGGTATTTTCAAATCAGAATGTATAGCTATGCATCAGGTGTTCGGCAGATGTTCAAATGCAAAAGTGTAGCTATGCACAGGTGTTCGTCAGATGTTCAGAGGCAAAAGTATAGCTATGCATCAGGTGTTCGTCAGATGTTCAAAGGCAAAAGTATAGCTATGCATCAGGTGTTCGTCAGATGTTCAAAGGCAAAATAATATATATACACCCCGTATTTGCTAGGTATATAAAATAGAACGTACAGGCATGCACCAGGTGTTGGTCCGATGTTCAAAGCCAAAATTATCGCTGTGGACCAGGTGTTCGTCAAATGTTCAAAGGCAGAAGTATAGCTATACACCAGGTTCTTGCTAGGCATTCAAATCAGAATGTATAGCTATGCACCAGGTGTTCGTCAGATGTTCAAAGGCAAAAGTATAGCTATACCGCAGGTGTTTACTAGATATTCACATCAGAATGTATAGCTGTGCACCAGGTGTTCGTCAGATGTTCAAAGGCACAAGTAGAGGCATGCACCAGGTGTTCGTCAGATGTTCAATGGCAAAAGTAAACTATGCACCAGGTGTTCGTCAGATGTTCAAAAACAGAAGTATAGCTATACACCAGGTGTTTACTAGGTATTCAAATCAGAATGCATAGCTATGCATCAGGTGTTCGTCAGATGTTCAAAGGCAAGAATAGCAATACACCAGGTGTTCGCTAGGCATATAACAGAATTGTATAGCTGAGCACCAGGTGTTCGTCAAATGTTCAAAGGCAGAAGTATAGCTATACACCAGGTGTTTGCTAGGCATTCAAATCAGAATGTATAACTATGCACCAGGTGTTCGTCAGATGTTCAAAGGCAAAAGTATAGCTATACCGCAGGTGTTTACTAGATATTCACATCAGAATGTATAGCTATGCACCAGGTGTTCGTCAGATGTTCAAAGGCACAAGTAGAGGCATGCACCAGGTGTTCGTCAGATGTTCAATGGCAAAAGTAAACTATGCACCAGGTGTTCGTCAGATGTTCAAAAACAGAAGTATAGCTATTCACCAGGTATTTACTAGGTATTCAAATCAGAATGCATAGCTATGCATCAGGTGTTCGTCAGATGTTCAAAGGCAAGAATAGCAATACACCAGGTGTTCGCTAGGCATATAACAGAATTGTATAGCTGTGCACCAGGTGTTCGTCAGATGTTCAAAGACATAAGTATAGTTATAGACCAGGTGTTCGTCAGATATTCAAACGCAAAAGCATAGCTATGCATCAGGTGTTCCTCAGATGTTCAAAGGCAAAAGTATAGCTATACACCAGGTGTTTACTAGGTATTCACATCAGAATGTATAGTTATGCACCAGGTGTTCGTTAGATGTTCATGGGCAAAAGTATAGTTATGAGTCAGGTGTTCATGAGATGTTCAAAGGCAAAAGTATAGCTATGCACCAGGTGTTCGTCAGATGTTCAAAGGCAAAAGAATACCTATGCATCAGTTGTTTACTAGGTATTCTTATCAGAATGTATAGCTATGCACCAGATGTTCGAAAGATGTTCAAAGGTAAAAGTATAGCTATGCACCAGGTGTTCGTCAGATGTTCAAAGGCAGAAGTATAGCTAAAAAACCAGGTGTTCACTAGGTATTCAAATCAGAATGTAAAGCTGTGCACCAGTTGTTCGTCAGATGTTCAAAGGCAAAAGTATAGCTATGCATCAGGTGTTCGTCAGATGTTCAAAGGCAAAACAATATGTATAAACCACGTATTTGTTAGGTATATAAAAAAGAACGAAAAGGTATGCACCAGATGTCCGTTAGATGTTAAAAGCAAAAATTATCGCTATGCGATGTTCAAAGGTAAAAGTATAGCTATACACCAGATGTTTGCTAGGCATTCAAATCAGAATGTATAGCTATGCTCCAGGTGTTCGTCAGATGTTCAAAGGCAAAAGTATAGCTATACCGCAGGTGTTTACTAGATGTTCACATCAGAATGTATAGCTATGCACCAGGTGTTCGTCAGATGTTCGAATGCACAAGTATAGCTATACCGCAGGTGTTTACTATATATTCACATCAGAATGTATAGTTATGCACCTGGTGTTCACCAGATGTTAAAAAACAAAAGTATAGCTATGCACAAGGTGTTCGTCAGATGTTCAAAGGCAGAAGTATAGCTATACACCAGGTGTTAAGTAGTTATTCACATCATATTGTATAACTATGCACCAGGTGTTTGTCAGAAGTTCAAACGCAAATGTAACGCTATACACCAGGTGTTCGCTAGCAGGTGTTCGCTAGGTATTTACATCATAATGTATAGCTATGCACCTGGTGTTCGTCAGAGGTTCAAAGGCAAAAGTATATCTATGCACCAGGTATTCGTCAGATGTTCAAAGGAAGAAGTATAGCTATACACCAGGTGTTTACTAAGTATTCAAATCAGAATGTATAGCTGTGCACCAGGTGTTCGTCAAATGTTCAATAACGAAAAAATAGCTATACACCAGGTGTTCGTCAGATGTTAAAAAGCATAAGTACAGCTATACACCAGGTGTTTACAAGGTATTCACATCATAATGTATAGCTATGCACCAGGTGTTTGTCAGATGTTCAAATGCAAATGTACAGCTATACACCAGGTGTACGCTAGGTACTCACATCACAATGTATAGCTATCCACCAGGTGCTCGTCAGATGTTGAAAGGCAAAAGTATATATATGCACCAGGTGTTCGTCAGATGTTCAAAGGCAGAAGTATAGCTATTCACCTGGTGTTCACTAGGTAATCAAATGAGAATGTATAGCTATGCACCAGGTGTTCGTCAGATGTTCAAAGGCAAAAGTATATATATGCACCAGGTGTTCGTCAGACATTCAAAGACAAAAGTATAGCTATACACCAGGTGTTTACAAGGTATTCACATCATATTGTATGGCTATGCACCAGGTGTTTGTCAGAAGTTCAAACGCAAATGTAAAGCTATGCACCAGGTGTTCGCTAGCAGGTGTTCGCTAGGTATTCACATCAGAATGTATAGCTATGCACCAGGTGTTCGTCAGAGGTTCAAAGGCAAAAGTATATCTATGCACCAGGTGTTCGTCAGATGTTCAAAGGAAGAAGTATAGCTATACACCAGGTGTTCACTAAGTATTCAAATCAGAATGTATAGCTGTGCACCAGGTGTTCGTCAAATGTTGAATAACGAAAATAAAGCTATACACCAGGTGTTCGTCAGGTGTTAAAAAGCAGAAGTATAGCTATACAGCAGGTGTTTACAAGGTAATCACATCATAATGTTTAGCTATTCACCAGGTGTTCGTCAGATGTTCAAATACAAATGTATAGCTATACACCAGGTGTTCACTAGGTATTCAAATCAGAATGTATAGCTGTGCACCAGGTGTTCGTCTGATGTTGAAAGGCAAAAGTATATCTATGCATCAGTCGTTCGTCAGATGTTCGAAGTCAAAATAATATGTATACACCACGTATTTGTTAGGTATATAAAACAGAACGTACAGGTATGCACCAGGTGTTCGTCAGATTTTCAAAGCCAAAATGATCGCCATGCACCAGGAGCTCGTCAGATGTTCGAAGGCAGAAGTATAGCTATGCTCCTGGTGTTCGTCAGATGTTCAAAGGCAAAAGTATAGCTATACAGCAGGTGTTTGCTAGGCATTCAAATCAGAATGTATAGCTGTTCACCAGGTGTTCGTCAGATGTTCAAAGGCAAAAGTATAGCTATGCGTCAGGTGTTCGTCAGATGTTCAAAGGCATTTTGTGCCATCATGGCACTCTTGTTGAGATATATGACACACTTTTGATCTTGAAACAGGCAATTAAATTAGTTGAGTGACCTAGGGCCATGATGGCTCGCTGTAACCAAAAAGTAGAATTTTACCATTGGAATCCGAAACAGTGGAATAAACTTCTCATTTATTGTTTATAACTAATACGATAATTATAATGTGTATAAACATAATTGAGTAAAAATATAAATATCTTAACGTTCAGATCAAGATAGTATATTTATTTCTTAAAAAAAGAGTATTGCTGTCACACTATTGATCAATGGGAATGTTGGTCCTACAGTAACAACTTGCATTGTAATATTAGGCTGTGTTTCAATGACATTTATTTGAATCATGTATTTATTTGTAAGGAAGCTGTTGAATGTCCAGGACCACGACCAGAAGTACTCGGCTTGGTAACAACCAGCCCAATTCTTGTGGTCCGTGTTTACGAAAAATGTCTTTACAACATACTAACAATTGGAAATATCCTGAAGTCAACAAACGTACAAATAAATAAAAACAAATATGTCCTGGCAGGCATAACAATGTTCATTGAGGGACAATTTTGCGCGTTAGTTTTTCTTAATGGTAAGAAATATTGGTATGATGGTTTGGTGGGGCGTTTAAAATCTCCACCACCTGATTATGACGACATTTACTTTCCTTCGCATGCTTTGTATTGTATAGTGCAGGATCATAGGATGATCCTTGTTGTTCTATTGACCTCTGTGAATTTGACTGGAAGCAAATTGAAGGAAGAGTAAGAAAGACTTATGCACAAAAATGTTTCTTTGTTAATTTAAACAAGATCTGAGTTTGTTTTGCTCTTCTATGAACAAAAGTATTGAAGATCTTTGTGATGGCATATGACATTTTTTTAACCATTTTCATATGTAACCTACCGTAAAAGCTCTATATTTTCGGACACTATACATTTTCGGACACTCCCTTTTTTAGCTTAAATAATTGTGTTTTGTCACTAGATATTTTCGGATATCCCGATTTAAACTCATAATTAATTTATATAAATTTTCGGACATTTTATATGACAGTGGTATTTTAGCAGAATTCTTACCTGTTTGCGTTAATCCGGTGACACATCGCACTACCAGTAGTGATAATCGTATATCAAATAACCAGTCTAAATTATTTACCAATAAAGTCTGCTTAATTATGCCCCCCTTCTAAGAAGTGGGGGTATCTTGCTTTGCACCTGCCCGTCCGTCGGTCGGTCGGTCGGAAGGTCTGTCCGTAGACCATTTCGTTTCCGCACGATATCTTGAGAACGCTTTGACCTACGATCATGAAAGTTGGTACGCTTGTTACTTGGGAGGAAAGGAAGAACCCTATAAATTTTGAGGTCAACAGGTCAAGGTCGCCGTTGCTAAAAATAGAAAAACGGTTTCCCCTCAATAACTTGAGAACGCATTGAGATATTTTAATGAAACTTTATAAATAGATACCATACATTGAGACCTCGCTTGGGATTGCATACGGCGTGGGTGGGTTCAAGGTCAAGGTCACCGTTACTAAAAATAGAAAAACGGTTCCGCTAAAAAACTTGAGAACGCATTGAGATATTTTAATGAAACGTTTGTCATAGATACCTTACATTGAGACCTCGCTTGGGATTGCATATGAGGTGGGTGGGATCAAGGTAAAGGTCGCCGTTACTAAAAATAGAAAAACGGTTTCCGCTCAGTAACTTGAGAACGCATCTAGATATTTTAATGAAACTTTTGTCATAGATACCTTACATTGAGACCTCGCTTGGGATTGCATATGTGATGGGTGGGATCAAGGTAAAGGTCACCGTTACTAAAAATAGAAAAACGGTTTCCGCTCAGTAACTTGAGAAAGCATCTAGATATTTTAATAAAACTACATACATTCATACCTTATATTGAGACCTCGCTTGGCACGTATCGAGATATTTATGACCCTTCGAAGAAGTGGGGGTATCTTGCTTTGCACCTGTCCGTCCGTCGGTCGGTCGGTCGGTCTGTCTGTAGACCATTTCGTTTCCGCACGATATCTTGAGAACGCTTTGACCTACAATCATGAAAGTTAGTACGCTGGTTACTTGGGAGGAAAGAAAGAACCCTATAAATTTTGAGGTCAACAGGTCAAAGGTCAAGGTCACCACTGCTAAAAAAATGAACAACGGTTTCCGCTCAATAACTTGAGAATGCATTGAGACATTTTAATGAAACTTTATACATAGATGCCTTACATCGAGACCTCGCTTGGGATTGCATACGGCGTGGGTGGAGTCAAGGTCACCGTTACTAAAAATAGAAAAAATTGTTTTCGCTTAATAACTTGAGAACGCATCGAGATATTGTAATGTAACTTCATGCATAGATAACTTATATTCAGACCTCACTTGGGATTGCATATGGGATGGGTGGGGTCAAGGTCAAGGTCACCGTTACTAAAAATACAAAAACGGTTTCAGCACAATAACTTGAGAACGCATCGAGATAGTTTAATGAAACTTCATACATATATACCTTATATCGAGATCTCACTTGGGATTGCATACGGCGTGGGTGGGGTCAAGGTCACCGTTACTAAAAATAGAAAAACAGTTTCCGCTCAATAACTTGAGAACGCACCGAGATATTTTAATGAAACTTCACACATAGATACCTTATATTGAGACCTCTCTTGGGATTTCATATGGGGTGGGTGGGGTCAAGGTCACCATTACTAAAAATAGAAAAACTGTTTCCTCTCAATAACTTGAGAACGCATCGAGATATTTTAATGAAACTTCATACACAGATACCATATATAGAGACCTCGCTTGGGATTGCATATTACATTTTTTTTTTTAACAATTGCACATATTTACAACTTGGCTGCATGTCGGGGGGCATACATGTTTTACAAACATCTCTTGTTACTTATGTTTTTATGTCCCCACTTTCCGGGTGGGGGGGGGGCATATATATTTGCCCTTTCCGTTCGTCCGCCCGTCGAATGTTTGTTGTGTCGCGCGTAACTCAAGATGTATAACCGCTAGAGTGTTCAAACGTTATAAACATATGTTTGCATGTGCACCTGAGTATCTCGGTACATTTTTAGCTTGACTTTTGTAAGAAAAAAAGTTGGCGTCAGTGTTTAGGCTAGGTTAAAGAGTAAAGATTTTCCGGTAAGCTGGTTTCTCAGGAAGAGCTTGAGGGATTTCATTCAAACTTAAAACATTTATTCCACATACTTAAATGATCCTATATGCTAAGTTTGGTAACTCTAGGTTAAAATTTGTCAAAATGATGGGCCTTTTTATACTTAGAAATTTTACATATAAGCTATTGAGATATATTAAAGTTTTTAAAGTTGTTTCTCAAGAATGGTTAGAGGGATTTCATTCAAACATCAAACACTTATTCTCTATATTAAAATGAACCCATAGGCCTGTTATGAAAACTCAAGTTTGAAATTTGAAATGGGCCTTTTTACACTTAGACATTTTATATTCCCGTGGGTGGGGTGGCGGAATCAACTTTTGATTTCCATGCTCTTAATCGAGACTGAATATTCATACATAGATACCCGAAAGCAATACTTTACTTGGAATTGCATTTGGGGTGGGCTGGTTGGGGTCAAAGTCACTGTTACTAAAAATAGAAAAAAAAGTTTCTGCGTGATAGCTCGAGAACAAATTGAAATACATTACTGTAACTCAGTTTATAGATACTGTATAGCGAGACATTGCATGAGATTGATGAAACTTTATAGACTTTATAGCCCAATAATCATGAAACTTGCTCAGAATATTTTTCCCAATGATATCTAGGACAAGGTCACATGGGGTCAAAAAACTAGGTCACCAAACCTAATTGAAGAAAACCTTGTGAACACTCTAGAGGCCACATTCTTAGCCAAATCTTCATGAAACTTGCTCAGAATAATTTAGTTCCTTAGCCCCTGAGCTGAGCCACCTGGGGCCTTATGACCCTCTTGTGTAATGTCCATAGTTAATGTGAAAGTGTATCATACTGGATTTGCTCGTGCCTCTTCCTGTCTAAACTGTGTTGGTTCGTCGTCCATTTTACTCTACTATTGCATTGTGGCATACTTTGTTAAAAATGACTGTATTTGATGGGTCAGTTACAGATACCAGAATCAGTAGAAGGTTAAATAAAATAAAACACTTCTCTAAGTATATAAATAAAGAAATTTAGTTGCAAAGCATACCATATCTCTTGCGACTGACTCTAAATTGGAATGTGAAAGCATTTGTTAACGCACAGAAGCACAATCACAGATCTATTAACATATTTATCTTTAATATATCTTTGTCACGAAGTTACCAGTGCTACTTTGATAAAAAATGCAGACAAGTTTAGCTGAAATAATATGCCTTACAAATTCTATGGTCCAATTATGATATTTGAGAACTAACCAATAGACACTACACAATTTTGAAAAGCTTCCCTTGTGTCAAATAGCCCTGATCAAATAACCACACGTTTTGTTACCAAATCTTTCACGATGTACACATTAAGTTAAATTTTTAATTTTAATTAGATATTTAAGAATACTTGAATAGGGTTATATCCATTCATCTGAAAAAAACAACAACAGCAAACTTTATACAAAATTTTCCATTAATTGCACCTTTAGTTAAAATATTTTCAATAGGATACCGGTACACGTATTTAAGAAAATATACCAAGGATTATGCCCATGCAAATTGGCATTGTAAATTTCTGATCAACATTATATACCATTTTGAAAAACTTTTTGTGTGATTCAAATTTCAGATATTACAGATTGTTTACCGGTAATACTTGCTCAGGAGCCTATTCTCATGATTCTGCTCTTTTGAAATACAACCTATTGAAATGCCTTGAATTATGTTGTACTTCAAGACCTAAACAATTAATGTCAAAACCGATGAAAGCCTTGATTGAAATCGTTGTAATGGTTGTGATATTTGAACTATTTCAGTAGGCAATTCCAAAATGTCTTGCAGTTTGAAGATTTTAGGAGGAATCTTAATTTCAAGATTCACTGAAGAAATGCAATCACAAATGTGGTATTTAAAGCAGCAGTCCATAAATATGTAGTAAAAATAAAAATTTGGCAGAAATCGTTTCTAATGGGCATCTTACCAATCAAAACACCAAAAACCGCATTGAAATCGGTAAAATAATACCGTTTGTGTAACTTTTTATCATTTTGTTTCTGTATGCGATAGCTGGTGATGCCTCTGGAGTAAATCAGCATGTACATGAGTGTGTATTCCGTTCGGACCAAGCGTTTTCGAACCTAGAAATTATAAATTGCATTTCGTAAATAATAAACAGTTTTCAGTCGAAAAAACGGCATTTACGTTCATCAGAACTTATGCCAATTTAAGATGTATTGAGTTATATTCTGAGGACTGAGGCTTTAATCTTAGAAGAAGAAGAAGAACTTTATTCCGAAATCAGGGGCAACATTCCCCATAACTCTGTTTTATATTGTGACAGAGTTATATCCATTTTTCACATGCATTACACAAGTTATTCACTTAAAACTTGGAATATACTTTTGTCATCAACGCCATTGTCAGGGGCAACATTCTCTATAACTCTTTTTTTGTATTTTGACAGAGTTATGTCCCTTTTTCACATACATGTTCTGGTTAAAGTTTATATTCAACAGTTTTGTAACTTCAGAACTACACAAGTTATTCACTTGAAAATTGAAATATATACCTTTGTCATCAACTCCAATATCAGGGGCAACATTCCCTATAACTCTGTTTTGTATTTATGTTATGCCCATTTTTCAGATAGATTTTCTGGTATGTGAGCATTAGGCACGACCTTTTATTTTTACGAGAGGTCAAAGGTCACGTGACTGTTACTAAAAATAGAAATAAACTACGTCCGTCCGCAAAATATTGTTCCTGTGATAACTCAAAAAGTACTGAAGATACTTTGATGAAACTTGGTATACATATAAACGGCAATGTGAGTATTAGGCGCGACCTTTTATTTTTTACCAGAGGTCAAAGGTTACGTGACTGTTATTAAAAATAGAAATAAACTAAAACAAACTGGATCCTGCGATAACTCAAAAAGTACTGAAGATATTTCGATGAAACTTGATATACATATAAACGGCGATGTGAGGAATATGCAGGACCTTTTATTTTTCACCAGAGGTCAAAGGTCACGTGACTGTTATTAAAAATAGAAATAAAGTAAATACTGTTATAATTCGAAAAGTACATAAGATATGACCATGGAACTTGGTACAACGATTGAACCATAGGTTTGCCGTCCGTCTGTGTGTCTCTCTATATGTTCGTCCGTATGTTTGTCCGTCCGTCTATCTGTCCGTCCCTAAAACCTGGTTCCTGCAATGACTCTAGAAGTACTGAACTTATTTCGAACGAACGATTGGAGTTGTTTATCCTCGGGACTTCGGTTGAAAACCATTGCCCGAGCACACTGCTTAACATAAATACTTTGCTTATATTTAGCTTTATAATTCCCTTAATATGTCGGGAAAGTTACATATATAAAACTTTGCAATGTGGGTGCGGTGCTAATAATAAAAATCTATGCTTAAAAATAGCTATATTTGCAAAACTTGTTCAATAACTTACATGAAACACAACATACTAATGTCAAGAACTGTATTGTGTTTTAAAACATAATATACAAACAAATACTCTGCCTATTTAACACTATAGAATATAGTAATATGATAATCTATACTAATAATATTGAGGGATTTCTTACATTTCACATAAAAGCACAATGTTCTTGTATAAGGAAACAAATGCCAAGGTATACACAGTTTACAGGGGGGGCAATTCTGCAATAACCTTTTATTTGTCAACAAGAGTTACCTTCCTTATACTATTACAGAGTTAAACTGTAAAACTTTATGATAATGTATAATATAATATTATATTTGTAAATATGTTATATGTGTGGGCAATAGGACTAAATGGGTATAGCGTTCTTTGCAACAGGGGAAAAATAAAGGAAAAAAACTGAGTTTAACCTGGAAATTGGAAGAAATACCCCAACTAAAATAGGAATTAAATGGAGGGAACACATAATTTTATGTAAATCACCATTTTTCTAGACCCATTATGCAGCAAATGCTGCAACGGAATTGTTGGAGTCTTGCTTACTTAGAGATCTGGGTAAGTTTGGGTAATAATTACCATATACTATATGTCGTATTAAATTTAAAAACCAATGTGCGAATACACATGGGGCAGTTTTTACAATAACGACAACAAACAATGTTAATTATTTCCAGATCACTAAGTGGTTCAGCATTGTTTTACAATATCTGTATAATTTGCATGTCTTTACATATGAAATAGAGAAAATAGGTTAAAATATGCTTTCTAACCTTTATTCATTATACAGGTCAAGTAGTAGTACTTGAATATACAGTGTAAAATGAACTATTTAATTGATAGTTAAATAAAATAAGACTACTAAAGTACCTTGCCTCTGCAAGTATATGTTGTTGGTATGTAATATTTTTCTTTATAATTGTTATATTTATTTTAATGATGGATGTTACAATTGCATGACATGCTTTTAACTAATGCTGAGCTCTTGTTAACAGGGAATATAACTTATTGCTCCAACCTGAGTCCCTGTCAATCGAGATTTACACAAGATTGTTGGGCTCTTTAGTAGATTGTTGGGCTCTTTAGTGGAATTCCCCAGGGTGACAATTTAAGAAAATGAACAAACATAACAGGATGAGAATCCAATATATAGTAGAATTTAGGATAAAACATATATTACATCCTTCCGGTACTATCAAACTGCTTACTTTTTAGGGCCTTAAATATATACAGACTAGGCTGTACAAATATATACAGATAAGAGAGAATCACCCTGGGGGGGGGGGGGGCATATGAAAGAAGACTTTGTCTCGTTCGTGATTTTTAAAAGAAGGGGTAGCACCGGTGGGGGAGGGGAATTTTGGCCGGCAGTGCTTGAATGGTATTTTGAGATATTGGGACCAGGGGGGCGCACAGGTTTACATGATTTACATAGATAGGGACACTTAAAAGAGGTAGTTTAAGACATTAAAAGCTAAAATGTGGATAATCCCTGCTATGAAAGAGTTATTCATTAGAAATATGCAAAATACTGCATTTAAGAATAACTGCAGAGGATCACATTATGTAATATCACACAGAAATAATGGCAAACTTGATCCTTATTAACAATATGATCAAAATACTTGCCAAAAAATGACCAAATGCCCAGTAAGGTTCCTCTTCTAGTTCTGGCCACCTTACCTTCCAAGTTTTTCCTAGGCCTGCAAATTAAATTTGTATGGCCCCAACAAGGTTTTACAACTATTGCCTAGTTTGACATCTCTATTACGCAAAAAAACCTTACCAATTTAGAAAAACCTACGCCTACGGGTTCCAAAGCTAATGACACAAAAAAGTTTTTGCAAGTATTGGTCAGTTATTCACATTGGTTAGTTTGACCTTAATCTTTGATCAAAGACCAAATAATAAAAAGCTATCCTCCACGACACCTTGACTAAACTACCAACCATCCTCCACTTGTTATAACCAACCTCCATACCAAGTTTAAATAACCTAGGGCTAATAAATATTGCCCAGACAAGGTTTAACAAGTACTGACCAGTGTTGTATTTTGTTTGTTCATCTATTGGCTGAACATGACCTTAGACAGGCGGACCGTTATTTTCAATGCAATTAAATCTATACCTATAAGCATTGTACTATATATATGCATTTAAAGCTCCTGTAGGTAAAATGATAAATACCTTAAAGGCAAACAGACTACCGTAAAATCTATATGTCGAACATTTTGATACACAAAAATATTCCCAAATTACAGGTGTCCGAAAATGTATAGACAATATGACAATATTGCAATTACGTTCGGATTTGTCCGGTGCAATATAAATGACGTTTTTTGAAGAATATACACGGATAGTATTGATTAATGATTGCGCGTGCTTGTTAAATACCACGCCGTGTAGTATTATTAATTTTTGTCGATTTTTGCAATGATTTTTAAATCATTTCATATGTATGACATTGTTTTACAGAAAATTACGCCAAGGCTGCATATTTGTCGACCGAGTTCAAAGATTATCATCTGGTATATTATTTACCTGTAATAAATGCAATAAAAGTAGCAAATTATGATTTTATTGTTTGTTGTTTGTTTTTGAACCACAAATCTTAAACGATTGTCTTTAACTCCTTCATACATTCGTGCAGCGTGTGACAGGGTGCAATAAAACTGGAGCCTGTTTGTCACACTTACCGTGTTGAGTAGGGGCATAGTACCGTAGATACATGAATTGTTAATCGGCACTAATTGGCAAAACAATAGATATCAAATGCAACCGGTATCAAATTTTACCATAATTGGTTCTAATTGACATCATACCCTTATTCAGTTCCAATACATTAAAAAAAACAACTGTGAATAAACAAGATTCTGTGTTTGATAACACACATGCCCCCGGTTGGTGCTGGATAGCCCATTTCTTAGTTCAAATTAGGTCAAGGTCAAAGTGAGGTTGGGTGATATGGGTGGATTGGGAAAGGTCATCAGTAACAAATGTGTAAATATTACGTGTTGTTCCAGTATTCAGTTTCCTATTACATGAAACAGACTATATCGAATTTGCATGCCAAATACGCTAATACATATAAGAGATGCAGACAGCCCGCACATTCAGTCTCTGTTAGTATTTGTTAGTAGTTGTAGAGCAATGCTTAGCTTTCATTAGAATGCTAGAATAAAATATATAACTTCACACTTGTGTTGTTACTAAGTCATTTGACTATATACATTTGTATACCAGAAACCTACAACACTACAACATACGATATTATAACATGGTGTCAGAATAAAAGTGACATAAACTGGATTTATGGACAAACAAAATATCTTGTGCTATTTTATCCTGGACATTAGTGATTAAACATGGAGCTTGCTGGAATTGCACCACCTGTTATGAACTGGGACGATTTTAATCCTGCAGAAGCGTTAAAGAAATTTCAACGACATGTCAATTTTGTGTTTTCCGGACCATTGCAAAATAAGACGGAAGAAGAAAAAATCAGTTATTTATTATTGTGGATTAGTGAGAAGGGCAGATACATACATAGCACTTGGCAACTGAGTGAAGCAGAAAGCAAGAAATTGGACACTTATTTTGAAAAGTTTGCGTTAAATCTACAGCCCAAAATCAACCCAATATTTAGCAGATTTAAATTCGACAATCAGAAGCAAGAATCGGACACCATAGATCAGTTTGTCACCAGACTTAGGCTGATAGCCAAAGAATGTGACTTCAAAGACAGTGATGAAATGATTCGGGACCGAATTGTCTTCGGCACAAATTCATCAAGAATCAGAGAAATACTGATCAATGAAGGTGCACAGCTTACGTTGTACAAAGCAGTGCATATTGCTCAGTCGTTCGAATACAGTCGCGAGCAATTCAAGTCGATGCAATATACAGCATAAACTGACGTCACATCAGTCACGAAACCAGGGCGGAGGAAACACTCCATCAAGGGAGCTTCCGCTGGATCGATGGTCAAGGGTTCCGGGATGGCCAGTCGAACGTTACCATAAAGTGACCGTGGCATTCCGCATCGTAGCACCAAACCGTGCAAGAAGTGCGGACGTTCACACGCGAAACGGAACTGTCACGCTTATGGAAAAACATGCCATGCATGTAACAAACTGAATCATTTTGCATCTCAGGGTAGGTCAGTGAAATGTGTCGGTGACAGCCAGTGTAATTCCAATTGTGAGGAAACAGACTGTGATACTAATATTGGTATGGTGAGTACAAGTTTTCCAGATCGAGCCTTTGTTAAACTTTTGGTGGGACCTTCTGAAACAGCAATAAATTTTAAATTGACACAGGATCTGCTGTAAACATACTGCCAGTTACACAATTCAAAGCTATGAAGATTTCACACTTATTAGAGCCAGCAGTTCACACACTTACAAGCTACACAGGCAACACACTTCCTATGCTAGGTAAAATCAATCTCAAATGCAGATACAAATCAAAGATGATTCAAACTGATTTCTACATTGTTGATAGCAAATCACGTCCATTGTTAGGTATGCAATCTTGCCTAGATCTTGACGTAGTGAAGTTGACATTCTCAGTTGAGAATAAAAACCTTGACCGTGACACAGTTTTGACTGAATACGGCGACTTGTTTAAAGGCGTTAGGGTTATGCCTGGTACATGCAAATTGTACTTGAAACCAGATGCTGTTCCTGTAGTTAATCCGCCTAGGCGAGTACCTGAAGCCCTCAGGACAAGACTTAAATCCAAACTAGACTGTATGGAAAAGGGGCAGATCATTACAAAGGTCAATGAACCTACTGACTGGGTTAATTCCCTAGTAGTAGTTGAAAAACCTAAAACAGGTCATTTGAGGGTATGTCTAGACCCTAAGCATCTTAATGAGGCCATTAGACGACCACATTATCCGATGCGCACAATTGATGACGTCACTAGTAGACTAAGTGGCGCAAAGCACTTTAGTGTATTAGATGTCACACATGCATATTGGTCAATTACGCTGGATACGAAGTTTTCTTACCTCACGACGTTTAGTACACCGTTTGGACGGTACGGATACTTACTTATGCCATTTGGTCTGAATTGTAGTCAAGACATTTGGCAAAGGACTATTGACGAGACATTTGAGGGTCTCAACGGGGTAGCATGTGTTGTTGACGATCTCATCTCTTGATTTGGGGAAGTACAAAGTCTGAGCATGACAGCAATCTTCTCGCTTTGCTTGACAGGGCACGCGAGAAAGGCGTACGTTTCAATCCTGAGAAACTCATGATAGACGTGAAAGAAGTGCCATTTTTTGGTCATGTCATTACAGACAATGGTCTTAAAGTTGACAGTGAAAAGGTCAAGCCATTACTTCTTTACTGTACCCGAAATCAAAGGCAGAACTTGAAACAGTTCTTGGTATGGTGAATTACCTACAAACGTTTTCACCACATTTGGCTGATATTACCAGCAGTTTACGTTCTTTACTGAAAAAAGACGTGGAATTCATATTTGGCCAGCCACACATTGACGCATTCAATAAAATGAAAGACGTAGTGATGCAAAGCCCAGTACTTGCATATTTTGACAATACGAAGCAGGTTACTCTTGAATGCGATGCAAGCAAACATGGTGTTGGCGCAACCATTTTGCAAGAGGGTAAACCCATTGCTTATGCAAGCCAACATTGAGCCCTACACAGAGCTCATATGCAAACATTGAACATGAGATGTTAGCAATAGTGTTTGGCTGTCAAAGATTTCATCAGTATGTGTATGGGCGCAAGGTCATAGTTCATTCTGACCACAGGCCAATTGCAGCCATCATGAAAAAACCTCTGTCTGCAGCACCACCTCGTTTGCAGAGAATGTTACTCATGATTCAGAAATATGACATTGAGGTCAAATATGTGCCTGGGAAACAAGTTCCCATTAGCGACCTGCTGTCTTGACAACCCATGAGTCATATGCTTGGCGAATTTGAGGGGCTTGACTTGCAGGTTCACACAGTTTTAAACTGTTTGACATTTACAGACAATAGACTGGAGCAGTTGAGAGTCGACACAAGTCGTGACTCACAAATGCAAAAATTGAAACAGACTATAGACACTGGTTGGCCGGAAACCAGGCAGGGCTGTCATAGCTCCATAATTGAATTTTTTAATCACAGAGACGAGCTGTCAACAGGTGATGGTTTGATATTTCGGGGACAAACAATTTTGATTCCCAAGCAGTCACGTGCAGACTTGATTGAAAAAGTTCATGTTGTCACATGGGCGTAGACAAAACAATAAACAGGGCCAAAGATGCATTTTTCTGGCCTGGGATGGTAAAGGAAATTACAGAATATGTACTGAATTGTCCTATCTGTTTGAAACACAGAGCATCCAATGTCAAAGAACCCATGCTGTCACATGAAACACCAACAAGACCTTGGCAATTTGTCAACAGCGACATATTTCATTTTAATGGGAAAGATTATCTGTTGATAGTTGATTCATACAGTAAACATTTTGAGATAGACTGGCTACCGATCGCCAATTCTCAAACGGTCATACAGAAACTGCGTGCACATTTCAGTAGATTTGGTGTGCCAGATGTATTCTTCAGTGATAACGGAAGTCAATACACATCACAAGCATTTCTTGATTTTGCATATAAGTGGAATTTCACATGCACAACTAGTTCTCCCACAAGAACACAGTCAAATGGTTTGGCTGAAGTCATGGTCAAAACAGCCAACGCATCCTTATCAAGGCAAAAGAAGCCAAGACTGACCCATATATTGCAATTCTTGAGTATAGGAATACTCCATTGCAAGGCATAGGATTTTCACCTGCACAGGTGTTGCAAGGTAGGCGCACAAGGTCAATCATTTCAGTTAAAACTGAGAAATTGATTCCTCAGACAGTAAATACATCAGTTGTCAAAAACAAAATCAACATGGCAAAATCGAAGCAGAAACAGTACTATGATAGGTCTTCTAAACAGTTGACATCACTCTCACCGAATCAGTGTTTCAGACATTAAGTTGGTAAAATAAATGGTTGCCAGCCAAGATTATTTCTAAACACAATGACCGATCATATAACATTCAAACACCTGATGGAGCTGCATACCGCAGAAATCGTCAATTACTCATGAATACAAATGAGAAATTTCAAGACATTCAGGAATTTGCCCCTAATGTCACTTTAGAACAAATGAACACCGCACAGCATAGCACAACACCAGAACAACAGTTTAATTCACCAAAGAAAAACAGTGCTGCAAATCCAATCCCTGGGAACCAAACTTGCCTAAATTCAGGTATAACAACACGATCTGGAAGGCTTGTCAAGCCAAATAAATTGTTTTCAGGCGATGAATGGGTGAAGTAATTAACTGTAAACAACAATGTTGTGTGTACTATCTGACTTTTCATGGCGTTAAATGATAACAGTCGTGCGTAGAATGAGTTTCACTTGAAACATAATCTACATGAAGCGTGCCATTGCTGATAAACTTTATTGTTTTCTGTATGGAATGTTGTTACTGATATGAAAGAGTTTATTATGAGAATATGTGATTTTCAGGTTTTGTATCAAAACACCACAACGGCAAACCTCTTTGTGTGTGTCGAAGATGTATGTTTGGGTATTGGTCACCTTTCGTGATGGTTCTAGTGGTTACTAGACTGCGTAGTAATGGTAATTCGTGCATCTAAATGTACACTGATTAATAATCAATGTATTATGCGTGGTGTAAAACACGTAGACTTTTCAAATATTTTTGAACCACATACACTGACGCTCGTTTTTTGTTTTACATATTTTATATCATTGATACATTCGTATTGATGCGACAGAAACCTATTACTGCAAAAGTTTATAAAATAATGACCATGTTTAGCATGCTCATTTATCAATCTCGGGGCGGTACAAAATATCGCAGAAAACTATGTTTATCGTGTTTGATTAAAATAATGTTGATAAAACAAAGTAGTCAATTGTTCACTAAAACTGCAGGACTGCTCCGGGTCACAATAGTAGCTTGTAAAACATATCTTTGTAAGAATAAAAAGGAAATTTACGAATTTGTGTGCCTTATTTTCGTATACATCATTCTTGCGACAGAGAAAAATTCACACGATTGTGGCATTTCGTTTCGTCAGTGTATAAAGAAAGTCTTATTTTAGTTAAAGCCGCTGTCCATGTAACCTAATTCCTGTGAACGTTAATATGTCTGAAAACTGTTTCTTATTTTCGAAAGGCATTATTTTTGCTATGTTCGAAAACATTCGGTAAAATAGAATCTGCTATACTGTACATGCTGATTTACTCAAGAGTCATCACCAGTAATCGCAAACAGAAATAAACGATACAGATGAACAAAACTTTCTTATTGCACCGATTTTAATGCGGGTTTTAGGGTTTAGCATTTGCACATCTGTAGAACACCTGATGCATCAGCAGCATATATATACGTTGACCTTTCAACATCTGACGAAAACATGATGCACAGCTATACATTCTATTTGAATACTCTGCGAACACCTGATGCATAGCTCTACTTTTGCCCTGTATATCAGACGAATACCTGGTGCATAACTGTACATTCTGTTTTATATAACTTGCAAATACCTGATGTATATTTATTCATTTGCCTTCAAACATATGACGTACATCCGGTGCATAGCTATTAATTGTGATGTGAATACCTAGTTAACACCTGGTGTTTATCTATACTTCTGCCTATGAACATCTCACAAACACCATGTGCATAGCTATACATTCTGATGTGAATACCTAGCGCACACCTGGTGTATTGCTATACTTTTGCCTTTGAACATCTGACAAACACCTCGTGCATAGCTATTATTTTGGCTTTGAACATATGATGAATACCTGGTGCATAGCAATATATTCCGATGTGAATATCTAGTAAACACCTGGTATCTAGCTATAATTCTGCCTTTGAACATCTAACAAACACCTGGTGCATAGCTGTACATTACTGATGTGAATACTAAGCGAACATCTGGTGTGTAGCTATACTTCTGCCTTTGAACATCTGCCGATCACCCGATGCATATTTATACATTTGCTTTTGACATTTTTACTAACACCTCATGCAAAGCTATACATTCTATTTTGAATTACTAGCGAATACCTGGTGTAAAGCTATACTTTTAACATTGAACATCTCAGGAACCCTGATTCATAGTTATACATTCTGTTTTAATTACCTTGCGACTAATGCTGTAAAGCTATACTTTTGCCTTTTAACATCTGACGAAAACCTGATGCATATCTATACTTAGACCGTTGAACATCTGACGAAAACATGATGCACAGCTATACATTATATTTGATTACCCTGCAAACACCTGATGCATAGCTTAACTTTTGTTTTTGAACATCTGACAAACACCTGATGCATAGCTATAGTTCTGCCTTAGAACATCTGAGGAACACCTGGTGCATAGCTATACATTCTGATGTGAATACCTAACGAACACCTGGTGTATAGCTATACATTTGCATTTGAACAGCTGACAAACACCTAGTGCATAGCTATACATTATGATGTGAATACCTTGTAAACACCTGGTGTATAGCTATACTTCTGCTTTTTAACATCTTACGAACACCTGGTGTATAGCTATACCTTTGCCTTTGAGCATCTGACGAACACCTGGTGCATAGCTATACATTCTGCTGTGAATACCTAGCGAACACCTGGTGTATAGCTATCAATTGCATTTGAACATCTGACAAACACCTGGTGCATAGCTATACATTATGATGTAAATACCTTGTAAACACCTGGTGTATAGCTATACTTCTGCTTTTTAATATCTGACGAACACCTGGTGTATAGCTATACTTTTGTCATTGAACATTTGACGAACACCTGATGCACAGCTATGCATTCTCACTGAATACTTAGTGAACACCTGGTGTATAGCTATACTTCTTCCTTTGAACATCTGACGAACACCTGGTGCATAGCTGTACATTCTGATGTAGCGAACAACTGGTGTATAGCTATGCATTTGCATTTGAACTTTTGACCAACACCTTGGTGCATAACTATACAATATGATGTGAATACCTTGTAAACACCTGGTGTATAGCTATACTTCTGATTTTTAACATCTGACGAACACCTGGTGTATAGCTATACTTTTGTATTTGAACATAAGACGAACACCTGGTGCATAGCTATACATTCTGATTTGAATGCCTAGCAAATACCAGGCCCCAGTCTTAGCTGATCTTGATTTTGTAGATCAACTGAGCGGTATTTCAATCATATTTTATTTTCGGAATAACATTTTTCTTGATAAAATCACATAAATATTTGTATTTCTTTTATTAAATTCTTCATGTCAGATAGCAAATGTACCTTGCTAAGAGTTTAAAATCGTTTTTATAATATATATTGGACCAAGAATTAAAATTGATCCTGATTTTAGTGAACATCATTTTTGAGCCTGATCCTGAAATATCTGGCTCAAGTTAATATTGCACCAGAAAATCAGACTCAACTTGTTTTGTGAACACGGGGCCTGTTGTATAGCTATACTTGTTCCTTTGAACATCTGACGACCACCTTGAGCATAGCAATACTTCTGTTTGTGAACATCTGACGAATACTGGTGCATAGCGATAATTTTCGTTTTGAACATCTGACGAAAACCTGATGCATACCTGTACGTTCTGTTATATATACCTAGCAAATACGTGGTATATATGTTATTTGCCTTTGAACATCTGACGAACACCTGATGCATAGCTGTACTTTTGCCTTTGAACATCTTACGAACACCTGGTGCACAGCTATACATTCTGATTTATATACATAGCAAACACCTGGTGTATAGCTATATTTCTGCCTTTGAACATCTGACGAACACCTTGTGCATATTGATAATTTTGCCATTGAACATCTGACGAACACCTGGTGCATACCGGTACGTTCTGTTATATTTATCTAGCAAATACGTGGTGAATATATATTATTTTGCCTTTGAACATCTGAGGAACACATGATGCATAGCTATACTTTTGCCTTTGAACATATGCCGAACACTTGATGCATAGCTATACATTCTGATTTGAATACCAAGTAAACACCTGGTGTATAGCTATACTTCTGTCTTTGAACATCTGACGAACACCTGGTGCATAGCTATACTTTTGCCTTTCAACATCTGACGAAAACCTGGTTCATACCTATACTTGTGCCTTTGAACATCTGACGAACACCTGGTGCACAGCTATATATTCTGATTTGAATACCTAGTAAACACCTGGTGTAAACCTATATTTATGCCTTTGAACATCTGATGAACACCTGGTGCATACCTGTACGTTCAGTTTTATATACCTAGCAAATACGTGGTATATATATTTTTTTGCCTTTGAACATCTGAGGAACGCCTGATGCATAGCTATACTTTTGCCTTTAAATATCTGACGAACACCTGGTGTATAGCTATACTTTTGTCTTTGAACATCTGACGAACACTTGGTGCATACCTATACTTGTGCCTTTGAACATCTGACGAACACCTGGTGCACAGCTATATATTCTGATTTGAATACCTATAAAACACCTGGTGTAAAGCTATACTTCTGTCTTTGAACATCTGACGAACACCTGATGCATAGCTATACTTTTGTCTTTGAACATCTGACGAACACCTGGTGGATAGCTATACATTCTGATTTGAATACCTAGCGAACACCTGGTGCATAGCTATACTTCTGCCTTTGAACATCTAAAGAACACCTGGTGCATACCTCTACGTTCTGTTTTATATACCTAGCAAATACTGGGTGTATATATATTATTTTGCCTTTGAACATCTGACGAACACCTGATGCATAGCTATACTTTTGTCTTTGAACATCTGACGAACACCTGGTGGATAGCTATACATTCTGATTTGAATACCTAGCGAACACCTGGTGCATAGCTATACTTCTGCCTTTGAACATCTAAAGAACACCTGGTGCATACCTCTACGTTCTGTTTTATATACCTAGCAAATACTGGGTGTATATATATTATTTTGCCTTTGAACATCCGACGAACATCTGACGATGCATAGCTATACTTGTGCCTTTGAACATCTGACGAACACCTGTGCATAGCTGCACTTTTGCCTTTGAACATCTGCCCAACACTTGATGCATAGCTATACATTCTGATTTGAATACTAAGTAAACGCCTGGTGCATAGCTATACTTTTGCCTTTGAACATCTGACGAACACCTGGTGCATACCTATACTTGGGCCTTTGAACATCTGACGAACACCTGGTGCACAGCTATACATTCTGATTTGAATACCTAGTAAATGCCTGGTGTAAAGCTATACTTCTGCCTTTGAACATCTGACAAACACCTGATGCATAGCTATGCGTTTTAGTTTGAACAGCTGGTGAATATCTAACATCTAACAGCAAACTTCACAGACCTCCGATTCTCTAGTATCGCGGTAGATTTTCAAACCACGATACTCGAAATACGAGCGAGACATGAGAACCGGGTGACACACAAAGCGAGGCACGATATTGTATCGTTCAAATTACGCCCTAATATCTTGCTTGAATATCGTGTCTCGCTTCGCATCTCGTGTCTCGACCTTTGATCGCGAGGCAAGAGAATTGCGCGAGACACGAAGCGAGGCACGATATTTTACCACGAGACACGAAGCGAGACACGATACTCGATAACCGTGCGATATTTGAACGATACAATATCGTGCCCCGCTTCGTGTATCGCGCAATTCTCGCGTCTCGCTTCGTGTTTCGTGTATCGTGGTTTGAAATTTACAGCGAGACACGAGAATCTGGCGATATTTGAGCGATATAATATCGTGCCTCGCGTCATGTTTCGCCTAACTATCGTGTATCGCTTCGTGTCTCGCTTCGTATGAAGCGAGGCACGATATTTTAACGCGAGACATGACGAGAATTGCGCGAAACACCAAGCGAGACACTATATTTTACCGCGAGATTTCGTGGTATGTGATACTGCGACAGTGCGAGTTTTAGAATATCGTGCCTCGCTTCGTCTTTCGCGCAATTCTCGTGCCTCGCGTTCAAGGGTCGAGACAGAATATTTTATATTGCACTAACCGGATTCCGTATTAAATGTCAATTATCGATATGTCTACGTTGCTTTATTGTGCACTTATTTTAGCGGAATAAACGCTGTTGAAACATAGACGATGCACACCGGATTTCTAATGATACGCAATTATATTACATAATTACGAACACGTTTGCACTTTTACGAAATATTACGTTGATACGAAATCAAATTTCGTTATTGCGAAATATTTTTACTTCTTACGGAATGACAGGTCGTTAATACTAAAAAATATTACTTTTTGTATGAAATACATTTCGTTGCTACGAAAACAACAACAAAAAACAACAACAACAGGAAATGTGTCCTGTCGCATTAGCGGCACTTTAGACCCTCTGTGTGTGGCTTTTATACAATTTACAGCAAAGCAATGTTCACAGTGTAAAATATACATCACTATATTATAATATATTTAATATCAAATATACTAAATACTAAATAAAAATAATAGAAATAATGGACCAGTGTCATTATTCACAAAGCTCCTAAGAGAAAACTTAAGTTGTAATTAAGTGAACATAGCAGGTTTCAGTTGTCTATAAAATACATATAGGATCTGACACGAGTTGTCATTTCATACCATAATTTATTAAGCGAGTTCAGGAATTTTGTAAGTAAGCGAGCCTTTGGCGAGCTTACTAACGCATTTCCTGGACGAGTTTAATAAATTATGGTATGAAATGACAACGAGTGTCAGATCTTTTTTTATCACATGCTTTTAAACGAAATGAAACCCTTCTAATTTTACCAAAATAAGTTGGTAAATTCTCAAAGTTGTGTACTGACGTGACGTCATTTCATGTTGACAACGTCACTGATCTATATTACTGGATTGGACATCCCCATTGGCTGATACAGGCGATGGCGTGCAAATACCGCCGCCATTTTGATGGGTGGAAATGTTGGGAGAGTTCTCAATAAGTTCAACGTAAACACGTCGAAATTCGTGATAAGACATGTAAATAGAGTAAAAGAAGAGCCGATGAACATCATCTTTACCAACGGTAGGCATGCTTCTTTTATCTTAACAACGTTGTCAACATGGCTCTCATTTTTTCTCCGATGGAAGCTGTTCCGAAAGTGTCGTTTTCGGACATGTCCGAATTCGGATAACATTTGTAAACATTTTTGTTTATGTTTCAGTCATAATTTACTTTAATGGTCGTGCACACTATGATACATTTATACGATATTTCTTACTTAATATGACATTAAATAAATTTTGTAATGTCAATATGGTATTGATGCGTAATCAAGTTATTGACGAAGAGAATTATTATTTAATTAAATTGGGTGATTCTCCTGTTTCAGATGTCTTCCTCATAGACAAGTTAGAGGGTTGTGTTTCGTCAACACTGACGCTAATTAACTGAAACAAGTGCGTGTTCAACAATATTTCACAGGTCATTCTCAAGTTTCATTCGGTTTCAAATAAGCTTTGTAAAGCTTAAAGGCAATAAAGGGACTATGTCAATTAATAGGGGATCAAGTTGTTTTTTTAAACAATCTGAAAAAGACATGAATAATGACATAAAATAACAGCTAATATTAGGTATTTATAATGGGGGGAAAAGTTTTCACATTCAACAATAAAAATACATATGTTGGTCATGCTTGTTTGGCCTCAGAATTGTGAGAATTATGAAGAACCATAGTTTATATACATTTACTTACAAACCAGAAATTGCAGTTGGTTAATTTAATAACTGGTTGCTTTGGAAATGGTTGGATTATGAATTTATTAGAAGAAAATGCCATCAACTTCCATTTATTCTCATTTTACAGTCCACATTCGTGTTTGTGTAAGGGCATCTTCCAACTGAACAGTACATTGAAAACGCTGCCGCCATTCCACAATCATCTAGTTTGTGTGAAAGCTCTTCCATCAGGGTATTGAAGCAGTCTACCACCATTACACAACAGTGTAATTTATGCTTATAGTGGTCACGATTATCAGGTTAATGTTTTGCAAGCTATAGTTTTAGGTCACATTCAATGTGTACTATCCTTGAAATGTATGTTAGTGGAAAAGCAAATGATAGAATTTTCACAAATTTGTTTTATAAATTTCATATACATTTGTTGAATTTTTAAAAGATATCTAACTAGTTATAAGAAAAACATACCTAACTAATTACAAGAAAACCATAGCGTTGGAAATTGCATAATACTATGACAAGGATGGTATTATTATTATTATACAATGAGTATTATTAATTTATCATGAGAATTTTAATCTAGTCATTTATTACTTCTTATATGATTTATGTTAGTTCAAAAGCTGGAATAAAAATAAATCATTATCATTTAGTTCATTATGATCATTGGTTTTTTATTCATGTTCTAAATGTACATAAATATGAAATTAAACCAACGAACATGTCATAAACTTCCCTACTGAAAGACAAATTCTATAAATATCGGCATACAAATAAACATTTAATCTCAAATACTATAAGAAAAAAGGAAATGTAAAATGCTGTTGTCAATGACACTTCTGATTCATTTTAATCTCAAATACTATAGGAAATGTAACATGTTGTCAATGCATCTATTGCAAAAAAATTTAAATTGCTAATGTTGTTTCGAAACAAAAAATGGAGAAGCAATAATGAGTGAGTGATGTTACTCACGAAGAAAAAATAACATCTTCCAAATCATTGTTAAATCCACCACAAATATAGCATACTGGTACATAAGTTTTTCTCTATTATTGATTTGAGTGAAGCCTCTGCACTTTTTATTGTCACAGTATGGTTAATATTCATATTTTGGAACTATCTTGTCAAAAAATTAAAATGAACACTTCATGGTCTAGTTAACATTCACTATATGTTTACTGGCCACTAAAAAGCACCAGCTTAGTAAGCTTCTGTCGCTGCTTCATGCATTGCAGTCGAGCGTTATGAAAACGACGGATGTGATGCATACGCAGGTTGTAGTAGGTCTCGACTAACAACCTGACCAGATCATAGTAGTGGTTCTCGACTCCAACACCTGTTGCGCGCATGTGATGGCCCGTATTGAATGCGTCAGCCCCACTCTCAGACAACACAGACTGCTGTATTCGCAGCAGAGACGTGCTATGGTTGACACCATTGGTGTTCTGCAGGAGCCTCAATTGGCGTTCTGCTGAGGTGAGCAGGGATATTTCACCGTCTGCCACTTTCTTGGTTACCCATCCTATAAACAGGAAAATTATTGACAATGAAAGTAAGGTTAATGAGTGCATAGTGTTGTATTAAAGATTTTTTTACAGCTCGAGCAAGACAATTCGTGAACACTTTCAAAACCTCGAAGTATGAATTTAATATTGGAGAATATAATTATACATCATAAAAATATAATTGGCAAGGTACTTTTCTCTGTAAAGCATATTATGCTATTATTAAATGTCAAGAAAGCCACAACTTACCTGCAACATACACTACAATGTTTTCTTGGAGGATATTCAACCTGTATCCTCTGACAGGGTAGGTGTGGTCACTGGAACTGTCCTCATCATCAGTAGAACTATAATACAAAAAATCATTTTCCAAATAAATTTATATAATAATTAACAAATAACTGAAAGGTTTTTTTTTATTGAAACAATAAAGCACAAGGTACAACTGTTTGCAGTCTAATAATATTTCATTATTGACTTTTCATTGCTATAAATAATTAATGAATGCTATAATAAAAAATAATGTTTGAAATGCTTACTGCAGTGCATTGGGGACAGGTATGTGGTTGCTGCCCTCATCACTTCTGTTTCATCCAGTGATGTTATGGATGCATTCTCTGAGATGGGCACAGCTCCAGTTCGGGCAAGCAGACGCCTCATGATATATTTAAAATCCATGCAGCTGGGGCTGTTGTTCCATCCTCCTAAGAAACAATTATTCATAAAAGTATTTCAAGAAAAATGAATATTCTAAAATATTTTACTGTCTAGAGAGATAATCAAAGTCAAGCAGTGATATTAACAGCTGATTATAGATAGATGTTCATTCATAATGCTTGAAATTAATAAGACGATAATGGAAACTCAGCAATGTGATCCATCTCTGCACTTACCACAACGTCGCACAGCAGAAAAGAATAGCTCAATGTGATCCTGACTCAGCTTGTATGTTGCAAGGCATTGCAGCGGGCCAGTCCAAAGGTGGTCATTCACTAGACCCAAAACACTGCACATAGCACAATAGTCCAGTGATGCATGATGCTCTGCAATAATACAAAACAAAATAGAAATACCAAACAAATCAATATAACAAGAGCTGTCTAAGGCCAGCGCGCTCGACTATTCATACTTCTGTCATAGACCTTGGTCAGTAAAATTACATAATGACCTCGAAGACATGTTTGAAGTTTCATTTGAAGGTCGGTAGTAGTTACAGAGATATGTACTTGCATGCAAACCTGATTATTTTTCAGTACAAAACGGGGCATAATAATTATTATGCTAACATTAAAAATCACAGACTGTTCAAAGTGTGTTATTGAAATTTACCTTCTAGATATAAATAGTGGTGTTCCTTCATTTGTCTTTAGACTCCTCAAGTAAGTCCTCATCCCCTCAAAAAACCTCTGGCCAGTTCTCGGCACTGATGGCTTTTTTGTCCCCAAGGGCATAGAGCGAACGGCTATTGAGGATGTCAAACAGTTTGTCAAGCCTCTGCAAAAAATAAATTCATGGTAAACATATAATTAACTTCTTCTATTTGACTAATTGTCAAAAAAATCGAACACATTAATTTTACAAACCTGAAAGCTCTTAAGAAAATTTGAAACTAATACATTAATTGACATTATTGTATTTTTATTGATAGCATACAAATAAGTGTAAAATGCAATCAGTATTGTGTAGTAAGATATTGTTAATTTTATGGCATTTTAATCACTATTTTACTAATAAACTATTAAGTACAGAAATATTTTTTGTTTTACCTTCAAGAACACTGCAGTTGGGCCAGAATAGGAGAACTGGTGCAAGACCAAGTCCCTCATGGTGTCCAATGCTGTGGCCACAGAGTTGGAGAACACTTGGACTGCCAACGAAACTTTCATTTTCTGGTTCTGGAACTCAATGTGGTTATTTCGAAGTTTGTTGGCCAACCTACAGTCAAGTCATACTTTAAATAATAGTGGTGCATAGCCGAATTTCAAAACTAACATCAGCTTTGAAAAACTAATAATCTGACATATAACAGAGTTTGTTAAATATGATATATTCTACAGAAACAGACAAATCAAAACAAATGCATACAGAGCTGACATATAAGACAAGTATAATTCACACTTATATTAAATACCAGATCAAAATTCTGTATCAGTTAGGCCAACATTCATGCATAATTATTAAAAATGGTGTATATGTCGCTTTTTTCAAATGGTTTTCTAAAAGATTTGAATTCACTGTATTTTCTGAAAATTGTGAAAATACAATAAAATGGTTATACATTTTGGGTTATTATCCTATTATCATGCTGAAGCTTTTAAATACTAATTATTTGCCATTGAATAATACTGATAATTATTGGATTTTTGTTATGAAAATCAGATTGATTTTGCTTTGGGAACTGCCTAAGAAAGGCACTTAACTAAAGCAACAAATACTGACCTTAGTCCAATTCTTTCTAGTGTTTCATGTAGCTCTTTGATATATTCCCATGAAACTGGCGCCCAATCAGATTCAATTGTCCCATACGCCCGTAAAAGGTTTCTGGCCAATTTAATCATGTGGCATGGGTCCAAGAATACATGTATCTTGTGGTTGATGTTCTGTGGCTGGAAGTAGGGTTTTGTACTGGTAACGGACATGTCGCAGCCAAGATGTCGGCACATGCCTAGGTTGGTATTGTGCCTATCAAGTGTTATGGCACGGATACAAAAGCCCAGCTCTTCCAGCGTATTAATTGTGTGCAGAACCAACTCTCCTTGGATTTCAGCGGTTAGTCCTCTTGTGAAGTAGTATGCAACGGGAGCCTTCCAGTAGCCACGAATGCCTACTAACATCAGAACTAGTGCGTACTTTGCCTCAGACTCATCCTGCTGGCCCATGCCAAGGTCAACGAAGCGTTGACTTATTGCGTCAAACTCTACCTTCTGTCTGACGGCCATGTCACCCAGAACCAAACGATCACTGCAACATAAACAGAAAAAATATAGAAATAAAATGCAATATGTTCAAAAGTTGAAATCATGAAAAAAAAAGTACTTATATAACCCCTTAGCTATTGTACCGCTAATTAAATAAATAAACATTATTTCAATATTGCTAGCATTTTTCATCATCAGTTTTTTTTTATTGATTTAATAACTCAATATTTTCATTGTACATCTTTTTTACATTTTAATCATTCTTCTCATTAATAATGTTGATTTACGTTCGCACAGAACATGCAGGTCATGTGATTTACGTTCGCACAGAACATGCAGGTCATGTGAAAATAAAATAAATGAGAAGGTAACAAACTTGTGGCACCTGGTAAAGATAGTCTCGTCTTTGGAAAAAATATGGAGAATTTGCTTTGACCGTGAACCTGTAGAGGCAAACATGAAAGGAAATAGAATACATAACACAAATCAAGATAAAAAATAATCAACAAACAAACAAACATTAAACGAACATTAAATTGATCATTAGATATATTTTTTTCTTTCTCAAGATGACTCATTTACAAATATCAAGTTTTCCCAAAAGAAACATCGCAAGGTGAAGTTGATCATATTACGCAATGAAAATTAATTTTATTATTATGTGTTGATTACAAGATATAGGACTACAATATTGATGTTGTATCCACCAAACTGCAGTAACGCAAGTCTGGGAACAGTTCAAAATGCCATGGGGTGGTATTCCAGAAACAACTTAAGTTTATCTTAATATAATTCCGTTTATATTTAAAAAATCAAATGTTACATATTTAAAATTAACAAATAAATTAGTGAAATCCCTTTACAGTCAAACAATAAGTATTTAATAATGAAGCTTATATTTAATAAATGCTAAGCATAAAATACTATGTATCCAAAACAGACGGCTAAGTAATAAGCTGAATTAAAGGTTAAAGATGAAATTTTACTAAAGATGTTTATGGAATATGACCCCTGGTAGGGCCCAGACCTAGTTTGCAGTTGTTTAACGTGTTTTTGTTTAAGATTTCATTGGTAAATGAGTCATTTTTAGTGCTGGAAAATATCAATGACAAACATCCTTCACAAACTGTGTATTTTTTAACCAAAATAATGATTTTTTAAGATGACAGATTTTGAAAGTCATTGATAAACCAGTTTTGTGTTTGATGTTTGTCAAAATAAGAATCAAGCTATAAAAATGCACACACAAAATAACTGTAGCTTTAACTTTGCCATAATTACATAAAATAAACCATAAAATAATAATTCCATAATTATTTTACTTTGTAAAGTCTAAAGGGTGTTCTATGAGTTTTCTGCTCAAAGCATTCAACCTAGACATGCTGATCCCTGGTTCAGCAGTGATATTCTCTAACCACCTAACTAGAGTAAAAAGTAACGATGAATACAATAATTTACAGGTTCCTACATGTCATGTTTTTATACACACAAACTGCTGTGACTTGAACGGCTTTAGTTGGTATGGACAAACATTCATTATGTCAGGTCATAATGGTGTAGTGCAATTGCTGGGAGGACCCTGGTAAGGCGGGTTTGATTCCCACTCAGGGAGCGTTTTCAAGATCTTTATAAAGACACCAAATATTGGTTCTTGCCAGGAAACATACTTGACTGTCTCTATAAGCATAAGGCTTTTTATGCAATCAAGCTAAAAACGTTTAAACTAAATCGATATTCATTGACAAGAATTATTTTCATTTACAATGAACATACCTTCTCAATGTTCTTGGCTCAGGAAGGCTGAGTTTTGCCTCCTCTCTTAAGTAGCGGTAGGCTTTGGCTGAGTGGAGGTGCAGTGTTAAAGCGAAATCCCGCTGATCCTGGGTATATTGATGGGCCGGTTTCTGGAACAACTCACATGGGATGTCTGTAAGTGGAATCATATTACAAATTCAATATAAGAAAATGAGGCGATATGATGATAGTAATTATGAAACAGTGTCCAGATAAAGTTATTTATATTGTATTGACTTTTCACTGAGTACAGCGTATAGTAATTATGAGACAGTGTCTTAATAAGGGTATTTAACTATTTATACCATATTGACTATTCAATGAGTAGGTGAGTTTATACAGCTTATAATAATGCATTTATAGTGGAAATTGCAGTTCACAATATGAATATGAAGTAGTTTGATAAGCTGTTTGAGTAAATAAGTAAAAACGTAACATAACATACTTTCATAGGATGCCAGTTTCATTTCCAGTTCAGATGAACTTAAATTCCGTTCCTTGAGTTGACGAATGAGGGATTGACAAGTGGATTTGGCCCTCTTCTCACGCAGCTTGGCATTGCGGACTTCCTTTTGGAGAATGTCATTCCTACGTTCAAGATCTTCCAGCCTTTTTTTCACACCAGTTGGGTCATTCACAACGTGGTATGAGTGGTCCTGTTATGAGATTTAAAAGGTTATTCAGTTAAATTAATAAGGGACAAAATTAAATAAATAACATGATTATCATAATTATAAGATTTTCATGAATGAAAAAAAAATTGCTTGTATATTCCTACCAGTGATGCAAAAAACATTGACCTAATCTTCATTGCGAACATTGTATTTTCCTACATATTTAGTATTAGTTACTATGATAGACATGAAAAATACAATGGCATTCTATTGATTTTTCTTTATCATTATGAGAGGTTACTTGTTGAGTAATTCTCTACCTTTCATTTTATAATAGTTATCAAAGACCAGGTTTAACGCCATTTTCCCCATCATTTAATATACATTTTCTTCTACAGATAAATTTTATGACAGATAACAGTAATAAGATTGTGTAATTTGTAACTTACTCAGGCAATACATTCCTGCCTTTCCTTTGGGTCCATTGGCTCGTATTGACATTCTTTTTCTATGTCCTCAACAGCGTTCAAGCTGGTTTCGCTCTTTCGTTTTACGACTTTCGTGGGCTTTAAAGACATGGTTATAAAATTCATCTTGCAAGATAATTAATTTAAAGTAAAAAGTTACTATTTATAGACAGAAATGCTATAAACTTTATTTACGGACATTTTTAATGCTAGTAAACTATTAACAGTTTTAGTAACCCAACTATTTTATTTAACTGTTTGCATGTGTCATGCCGTGTAATAAGTTATATTCTGAATAATTATGCCAGTACATACATTTTAGGAAGAGCAGCAGCATTTGCGAGAAGTTTTTAGTTCAGTATATAAAGAATATTAGTTAGCAGAGCTAATTAGTGTTTGTTGGTGTGTGTAGAAATTTAGCATGGGTGGTAGCCCTCACAATATGCGATATCTTAATTTCATTTCCATGGACCGCTAAATTTGAATAGCTGCTGTTTTTTTTTGCAATAGATTGTTCTTGTTATATGTGTTATTTAATCAAAGGAAATTTGATTTTGAATCGAAAATACAATGAGAGTCTGTCGACTGCATTATATCGTACATGTTTACCGTGCTGGAAGAAAGCCTTCATTATACTGACAATATGTATGATTTCCATCATTTAAACATACACACAAATCTGACTTATGGAAGCAAATCCCTTTCCTTGAATGCAAACTATTCTTGTAGTTATAACATCCGTAAGCAAACACTGCACGCCCTTTGTTTCGCTTTTGACAGCTGCAGTGTTTACCTCGGCTGCCATCTTGTTTAAAAGTCTCCTAGCACCCAACAAAATGGCGGACGTAAATCACATTGAAAGTCACGTGACGTCCAATCCAGTAATATAGATCATTGGACGACGTCATTTCACCAAAATAACGTCATGCGATTGGTCAGTCAAAGAATACGTAGCCAATGAAAACGCTTATATTGTTATCTTACACATGTGTAAGATAGACATATTCGTAATGGTTGTATTACACGGGAAACAAAGTATAGCATGTGATAAAATGATTTTTCTTTACAAAAGGCTGCAATACTAAAACTCTGAACAATATTTACTAGTTTAAGACATACATGAATCAGCCATAGACTTAAGGAATTTTATGAATTTAAGAAATGAACTTTAGGTTTATTTAACGAGCTTTGTGGATACGGGCCCAGGCCAATACTATTTCACCGCATATTTAGTTGTTAAACTATCGAGATATTTAATGTTCGCTTAAAGCATTTGCTTGCACAGTTCCCGACAGAGCTCTTTTCCTTTGCAAACTAAACAAAACTTAAAACGAGTGAAGTTCATGTATTATATGTTAAGCCGGTCATTAACCTTGATGGAAGTAAATAGCACGATACTTGAAATTTAGTATTCAAATATTAATGTTGGTTTTGAGGCGGCATTTCAAGAGAAACGAATACACCATTCTGAATTTATAAATATTGGAATAATAAATTGCGCATACATAAGCTTTGTCGCTTAGGTTAACAATCATGAACATCGCGAAATGTGAGTCACAATCAAACATTTTGACGTTTTATGGATTTACTTAAAATATTTCAGAAGGTTTTGTCAACAATGTTGCTTAGACAGAGCGGGGCAAAAGGCGAAACAACACTCCTGATATAATAATATACAGCAAATGAGGCGCGTCGTGGGAAAACCGGACTCAATGCATGTGCGTAAAGTGTCGTCTCGGATTAGCCTGTGCAGTCTGCACAGGCTAATCCAGGACGGCACTTTCCGCCTACAGTGGATTTATGTTTAAAAGAGACTTCCGTGAAACAGAAAACATCATAAAAGCGGAAAGTGCCGTCCTGGATTAGCCTGTGCGGACTGCACAGGCTAATCCGGGACGACACTTTACGCACATGCATTATGACCGGTTTTCCCTCGACACGCTTCAAATAGTGTTTCGTCTATGAATAAACATCGATTGGAACGGCAAAAATTATCAAGCTTTTGTAACGCTTTTTGTCGATATTTTTTTTAACACGTGTATCAAGGAATTTCTTAAAAACACGGATTTCTGTAAACAAGTCCCTTTAAAGGCAATCGCCATGTGGTATAAGATCAGAAAAAAACATGTAGTGTAATTTAGATTTGACAAATGCTTTATGCTTTTTAATTCACAAATAACTCAAATTTCCATTTATTTTATACATCGTTTGGAATTCACAGGTAACATCCACGTTTATCAGCAACTTACTGTTTACCTTTAGTCAACTAAACAAAATACATACTTTTTAAACAACTTTAAACATTTCGTTATTACATAAGTTGCAATTTTACGACACAGTTCGTAGTGCAAAAAATTCATTTGAATATTGCAACACAGTATCATGTGTCATTGTGCAAATAGTTTAGTTTGCATTGTAAAAAAGTTGTAAGTTCTTGATCAATCTATTCCTTCGTCGCCCCAAAATAAAGTTGCGGAAACGCTAAAACATTGTATCCATAGCGCTATAACAAGTTTTGACAAGTGCAAATATTTGAGAAAAATTGGCCTGTGTAAACAGAGATAGTGGCATACATAATTGCGTGTTATATGAAAGCAACAACAACGTTTTTGAGACAAAAATGTGCATGATGAATTCAGTAGTACTTGACTATTTGGGATTTAGAACTTCACCCCACTGTGTGCTACAACTATGTAGTCACATGTTAACAAAAATAGAAACATTTGGCTTTTTGTCACTCTGAACAACATGTGTTGGTGATGTTGATGTTTTATGGGATATGTGGAACAGAACAGAATATTTATTTAGGACTTGTACAAGTACCTGTACATCGTCTGCAGCACACATATAGAGAATACAGATAAGTTTATTTAGCGAGTCTTAGAAAATCGAAACCATGAGCCTTGGCGAGTGGTTTAGGTTTTCGTGAAAGCAAATAAACGTATCTGTATTCAACACTTGCCTGGTATTCTATTTGTCCCATCATTTTCTGTCTTTATTTTGAAAATAAACGAAAGAAAATCACTAAATATCACGAAAAACATCAAATGACTTCACGAAAATAAACAAAATGACGTAATTATAATGCACGTGTGTGCTGTATTCAACAAGATGGAATACAGCCAAGTTTATCCCAAGGGGTGTTATTTCGTTAATGCAGGCGTGAATATGGGATAAAAAAAATAGAACATGCAATCAACATTAAATTGCGTGGGATAAAAAAAATAGAACATGCAATCAACATTAAATTGCGTAGTTTTTAATTAAATGTATACAATTCATTGAAATCAACCTACTGTCAATTCCGACTGTGGGTAATCGGAGGATGAACTGAGGATGAACTGTGTGTTAATTATTTACGAAAGATGTGCATTTCTTACATCCACAGCGTCCTCAATAAATGTACAACGAAAACTTATTTCTGACTTATTATTTCAATGTATACCGGTAACCACTTATATAGACAGAAGGTTTTACAAAGAAATATTTTCTAATATACTTTTTTTGTTTTTGTTTTTCTGTTGTTTTCTTTTATAATATCTTATCCAAACAAGATTTATTTCATAAGATATAAGCATAAAATACGTTTATATTTATTCACGACAAGAAAGATTTTACAACGTTATAACATCGATGACTTTTGTTAGCCTAAATATAAATCTGTACCAGTACCAGCTCCATACACCGGTAAGGCCCGCAGAGGCCCAGATAAGGCGCGTACACGCGTAAATTACGCACAGGAAATCGAAAGATACGCATAGCAAATACAACATTGGGTGTACAAATACGCAGAGAAAATAAAATCTGGACGTACATTTATGCACATATTATATTCGCAGGTTCGCGAACTGCACGCCAAATCAAATACGGTCCGCAGCGATATCCGCCAATGAGACATTTTCGTATCCTATATATAACGGCGAAGAAATATCGCAGAAAAATACAACTTTAAAATGTTTGGAATTCTTACCTGATACATTTTTATATTCAAATGGTGTTAATGATTATTATTATCAGTAATAATTATAGCATACAGTACGGCTCACGCGTTTCTTTGGCCTTTAACGCAGTGTCACCGCCAACTCTTATCCACGGTCCACAAGGATGAACGTGACCGTCAGCGGTGATGAACATTTTATCGTCGAAGAATCTCAGCAGAAGGTAGTGGCTGTCCGGCTAGCGCAGTGGTTGGTACACTCGCTTCTCACCTAGGCTGCCCGCCCGGGTTCGCTTCCCACTCTGCGCAAGTGAGTTTGGTTCACCGTTGGTGGTCACCATACCGGGGAGGTGGGGTTTCCTCCCCACCTCTTCGGGTACCCCGGCTTTCACACACAGCACAAGACTACACCAAAATTAAAAATTTGCAGCTGGAAATTGCAGCTATGATTCAAAATTCGTCCCAACTTTCGATGAGTCTAAAAGTAGTCAGTCTAAGAGAAGCAGAAGATAGAACAATATGATATGGGTTTTACGTACAAAATGTTTCTTTGTTATATTATGGTGTTTTGATATATGACATGGTTTAAAACTATATTAAACAATGATGTTTATTTACATAAATAAGTTTGTCGTGGCTTAAAAGTACACATTAAATGCGAAAACTAGTTAAATATACCTCAAACAAAGCATCAAGAAAGTAAACGCCGCGATCGATATAAACATCGCTGCAAATGTCCGCGGCGGTCCGCCGCAAATGTCCGCGGCGTTTCACCGCGAGATAAGACGAGATAAGAGTCTCGAGGTAAACGCGTGGATTTTCTTTCATTGCGATCGGTCGCGGTGATTTTGCCACTGTAAAAAAAAGAAACCCCGCGATTGTCTGCGCTAGATTACACGGCGACACTGCGGAAAAGGTTAAAAGCGCGCGAGCCGTACTGTACTTTTATCGAAATTATATGTAAGTTATTTAACGAACCCGCAGGACGAGGTTAAATAATTAACGTATTTAGGTAACAGTATGCTACAATTTCTTTAAACCATATTAAGCGTGCGAGATTTTGAAATTTAGTTTTAATTTATACGCATGCTACTTATTGCACGGTTAGACTCCGCCCATCAGTGATATCTCAGTTATCGAATACAGAAAAACAAAGAGAACTCTCTAAATATGGTATAATTCTCTATTTTTGCACATATTGTAATGTTTTGTTGGATGTAAATGTACCCCCACATATCCTACATACAACGCATATTTACCCTCATACATTCATACATTACTCCCAAATTTTCAGAAATAAGCGTACATTTACACAAACATTTAACTAAATAACAAAGTAATCAAAGTTGCACCACTTTAAATAGTTTTTAGTTGTTTGTTGTTGTTTAAAAAAAAAAAAAATTCAATATTGTATATTATTGGTCAATTACGGTTTTGCTAAGTTTTCCACCGTTATTGGCAGAACAGAACAAAACATTTAATTTAAGACTTGTATATGTACATCATCCGTAACAACTTTAAATATAGTACATACAATCAACAGGGCATAGCACGGTGTATTATTAAACAAATTTATACTCGTACGACTCATTATATAATGAATACAAATGTCGACAATAGGTAATCAGAAGATGAACCATGTGTGAATTATTAACTTGTCCTGAAGTATTAAAGTCTGGAACAATTAATACAATAATATTGTAATGGCTTAGTGAACTGTGTAACTTTCAACTGAGTACTAATTATATAACTGGGTCCGTATTCACATTCTCTTAAGGGAAACTTGATACTTTCTCAAACTCGTAAAATTCCTTTTAGAAGTTTATGGGTGTTTCTCGTTCAGGTCACTTTACATTGAAGTCGTTTAAAGTAGAAACATAGCACAGATGTGTTTATCATTGGAGGCGTTTTGTGGAAAAACCGGTCTTAATGCATGTGCGTAAAGTTTCGTCCTGTATCAGCCTGTGCAGTCCGCACAGGCTCATCGAGGACGGCGCTATCCGCCTACAGTGGATTTATGTTTAGAAGAGACTACCTTGAAACAGAAAATACCATTAAAACGGAAAGTGCCGTCCTGGATACTATCCGGGACGACACTTTACGCAAATGCACTAATGATGAAGCCCGGTTTTCCCACGACACTTTACGCAAATGCACTAATGATGAAGCCCGGTTTTCCCACGACACTTTACGCAAATGCACTAATGATGAAGCCCGGTTTTCCCACGACACTTTACGCAAATGCACTAATGATGAAGCCCGGTTTTCCCACGACACGCCTCATTGATATTTACATATACAAGTTGATCTGAAATTTTCACTTACGTACAACTTAAGTTAAGATTTTCCTAACTAGCTTTGTGAATACCGGCCCTCATGGTCATCAAACGCAATACGGAAATATTGCCTTACTATATACTTGTGCGAAAATTAAAATTAAAATTTCGAAAATGTGAAATCTGATTCATTTATGTTTTAATTATGGTGAAATCATAAGCATTTTTGGTCAATTTATTGCAATAAACCCTTCTAATGAAATCTGACTGATAGTGAAACGGTCAGGTACTTGAACATTTTATTTACTCAAACATAAAGGAGATGATGCTGGAAACCGAAACAAGCCAAGACATGAAATGTATTGTTTATGTTAAGTGTTAAAAATGAAGACCATTTGTTTTTCAATGCTATTATGAAAAAAAGGAAAGCATGCACAATACGTACTTAATATGTTTCGCATTCAGTGTCTAAATACATATCTTTTGGGAGATTATTGACACATATAGCTTAATCGCTAATCGTTTCCAACGTATTCTGTGTGATCTTAAATATATAAATAATATAAATACATTATGTAATTAGTGGCGTGTATTTTAAAACGACATTTACTTTGAGAAAGTTCCATTAACGGCAAAGCATGTATTTATTTATGTACAATCATCGTTCTTCTATCATTTGCAAAAACATAATAAACACACGTAATGATAGTAGTTATTAATTTTTCTTACTTTTCTGAAACCATTAATTGTGAATGGACGAGGTTACGTAATATTTATTATCGCATGCGTATGTTAATTACCGTCATTTTTTTAGAAAACGCGGAAATGTAAAAATACTTCTTGAGCAAAACAGCGTAGCGAGAAGTCAAAAAAATGAATGTCACTTACGTTAATCTTTTTTGTCGGTAACGTAAAGTTGTATATTATATAAAATACAAACGCTATCAATTTTTTTTTTACTTTCAAATCCAGATTTATTTACAGAAACATTGTGCTAGACCTCGGAAGTTAGCTTGATTCGGTTAAAGGCCTAGTTTAATTCTTCTTTGTTGACTATGCTACAGTTATGTATTCTTTTGTTAGTAGAGAGATCCATCTTTTAAAAGAGAAAGTGGCGAAAGATGCCAGGATATTTAGCTATTTCACAATGGGACCCTATGGGAATTGGATTTACTGGTTTCCAACCTTTTATATGCACCGTTAGTGGTACGCAAAGTGTTTTTTCTTATTAAAAAATCGCCTATATCTTTTCTTTGACTATTCACTTGAACTGTTATTTGATAAGTACACCCTATTATTTGAATATTCACGAAAGCTATAGAAAATTATAAATTCACGCACAAGCAGCTAATCTTTTTTATTCAGATCCAAATTAGACATTTTATTTGGTGATAATGTTATATAGAATACTAGGTTAGTGTTGAATACAGATAGGGCTAGGTTTATTCAGCGAGGCCTAACAAAACCTTTGCCACGAGCCTTGGCACATGGTATTCTATTTATCCCACCATTTTCTGTCTTTATTTTGAAATTGAATGAAAGAAAATCAATGAATAACACGAAAAACATATAATGACGTCACGAAAATAAACAAATTGACTTCTTTGCTGTATTCAACACAGCTAAGTTTATCCCACGGGGTGTTATTTCGCCAATAAATTAGGATCCGTAATTATAATGGTCCTTATCTAAAAACTTCTAAAACCATTAACTTCTTTATATATGTGGCTCACAGGCTAATCTAGGACGGCACTTTCCGCTTTTATGGTATTTTCTGTTTCAAGGAAGTCTCTTCTAAACATAAATCCACTGTAGGCGGAAAATGCCGTCTTAGCCTGTGCGGACTGTTCCAGACTTCATTCGAGGAGTATTCAACGTTACCTAAATAAAATTTCATTGTAATTTCATTGGTCAGCAGGTGGCTCATCAATATTCATGAAAGCGAACTTTTGACAGTCCATTCTCCCACGGTATATAATGTAGTGGTAACGGAATATATACAGTGGGTTTCGACGATGTACTACATAATGACAGTTTTGATAAAACAAATTACACAAGGCGTACAAAAATATGTTTCAGGTTACATGCCCAAAAAAATTAGGGTAGGTAGGTCGGGAGTCGGAGTCTTGTGTAGCGTAGCGATATGGAGTCGCTTTTAATTACACTGTCTATGGTGGCATACTTCTGCATAAGATAACCAGATACTTTTGGTGAAAAATTGAAAGTTTTCAATTTTTCATGAAAATAATTGCAGATTTTATGAAAACTTTTTACTACCACTTTACTTACGCTCACCGTATTAAATGGAAAATTTCATGTTAGTGCTCTGAACTGAACTGCATACAATAACTATTTAAATATCGTATTTTTCGCGAAAGGCATAATATTTTCTATAAATTTTGAAAATTTCATGAAAATAATTATAATAACCGTCATGCCCAAATATATTAACTTTTCATGAAATCTTTATTTTGCGATAATAAACAATATTTTGCGAAAAATATCAGATTATCTTATGCAGTACTTATGGTGGCATATTGCTGCCACCACTTAACTATCAGATTTCATGAACACTTTCGCGAAAATAATGGGGGATTTCATGAAAACAGAAAATATCATGAGTGCAAGAGAAATATCTTAACGTAAAAATTTGCTAGTTACTGCTTTAAACTGCCACAACATACCTGTTAAATTGTTCATGATACTAACTAACTATTCACGAAAGTAGAATCAAGGGTTAGGGTTAGGCCTAAATTAAAACATCTTTTGTTTGCCCTTTAGGTTACAATATACTAATTCCAATCCTTATGTAATTTAATGTAAAAGCGATAACTTTGACCAAAAATAAATGCAACATTTTGCACATAGGAACCCTCATAATTATACCTTTTCTTAAAGAGCATTCTATTCTGAATTGATTTAAGCAATAAAAAGGGTATGTCATATGTTATGTAAGAAAGAACTCGACGCTAAACAAAGTTGACTGTTTTATCAACATCTTTTTAGCGGCTACTTTCTAGTTGAATGTAACCCGCCTCAGCGCAAGTGTCATACTGTAGTCTCCAATCTTAAAACATATCAGTGATTTATTTGTACATACCAATGCTTACCCTACCAACATCTCCAAAAAAGAGTATCAAAGCAAGTGTCTAAACCTTAAAACATGTCTTAGAGTTAAACTTGTTCATTTATTTAGAGCGTACCGCCCTACATCTCTTATTTATTTAGTGTATTGTGACCTATAAGACAACTTAAAGTTTTGATATCGCGAAAAAAAACAATTCTACATCATTATAAACATATTTCTGATGTGCACAATTTCAGACCGATCCACAAAGTAAAATGCTTGAAAACGCATTTGAGAATGATGCCTGATAAGCAATCTGGCTTAAGTTGTTTTCAGTGCTTTGATTGTATGGAGTGCCTGAGTCAAATTGTGTACTTAATTCATAGACATCAGTCAAATACTAGCATTTGTTTACATACTTTTGTGCAAAGAGATAAACATTGTATAAAACGTGTCCATTTTTAGTTTTAGCATGATTTAGTGTGCTGCAAGATGCACAAGACGGGTTTCCGTACTGTTTTTCTTTTTTTTTTACTTGAAAAAGCGGTTTTCGCGGTAAAAATCGTAATGTATATTAAAATCATGATATTTATCGCATGTTTTCCATGAAACTTATTAAAGCCAATAAAACCACACAGTAACATGGTGATTTTATGTACACATTGCCCCTTTAGTGCCGCTCCCTGTTTTGTGTTTAGGTTACAATATACTAATTCCAATCCTTATGTAATGTAATGTAAAAGCGATAACTTTGACCAAAAAAAGTGCAACATTTTGAACATAGAGACCCTCATAACCATACTTTTCTTAAAGAGCATTCTAAGCTGAATTGATTTAAGCAATAAAAAGGGTATGTCATGTGTTATGTAAGAAAGAACTCGACGCTAAACAAAGTTGACTGTTTTATCAACATCTTTTAGCGGCTACTTTCTAGTTGAATGTAACCCGCCTCAGCGCAAGTGTCATACTGTAGTCTCCAATCTTAAAACATATCAGTGATTTATTTGTGCATATTAATGCTTACCCTACCAACATCTCCAAAAAAGAATATCAAAGCAAGTGTCTAAACCTTAAAACATGTCTTCGAGTTAAACTTGTTGATTTATTTAGAGAGTACTGCCCTACATCTCTTATTTATTTAGTGTATTGTGACCTTTACCGAACCGAGGTGGGTCGGTATGTAGGAAAACTATTTTATTTTATTCCGCGAATTTAATCTTTGTCATACCTAAAAATAGTCATTTAGCAATACATTATAATTGTATCTTTGTTGGAAAATCACAATTACTTTCTTCATCTTGATTGATACAACCAAGATTATACATGGTAAAACTGGCTTTAATAATAGACATAATATCAAATAGAATACGCAATGCTTTAAATACAATTTGTGAAGTACATGTATTCTATTTAATACCAATGTCTGAATTGACTAGACACACATATCAGGGGCGTATTTAGGGCAAAATCGAATGTACGCCCGTGCTTGTACATGAAATATATCGGAAATACTATTAAGGAACTAGAGAAATTACAAAGAAAACAAGAAATGACTTTAAAAAAGACAAACAGCGTAGAAATTAATATTGAGATGTCACTTTTTTGCCCTAAATATAATACGAGAAGTCCAAGCTGTTACTTCACTGAAATCATATTTTTCGTTCCCTACTAAGGAGACTTCTCGGACCCCAGATTTTTCGGTCCCTATTAAGGAGACTTCTCGGACACTAGATTTTTCGGACACTATAAGAAAACGTATCGGCCCCTAAAATTAATTTGAGGTAAACTCAATAATTATTAATATCTGTACCGTGAATAAACCGATCATATACCGCCCCATGTTTTCACCAGTGATACATGAATAAGTAATTTACGTCAACATAATTGATACATGAATTTGTCAGGCAAATTTAACCAATTAACATTGTCAGAAAATAATAGCTGGTATGAATGAGCAGTCAGTTTATGGATTCCCCATTTATTGCAATTCTCGGGTTTAGGATTCTCCAGACGCTATCTGATGCGTGTGTATTAACACAGCTTTACCGCGCGCTATTTTTCGAATGATTCTCCTGCTGGAGTTGTACTCGCCTGAATTAAATCACTGGGACGACAGTCGGTTACAGCGTACAATAATATTTTAACACAATGATACAATAATAGGAAATATAAGCTCAATAAAATTTGCTAATATTTTTGTTTTGCTTATTTATCAGAAAAATACAAGAAATTTACCACTTTATAGTTTTGCTTGCGAGCTCATCACAGTGTACGTTGTGACCGACTGTCGTCACCGTGAATTGTAGCATAGTAATTGCTATTTATAGAGCGCGCCGATTATGTAGACTAAACAATATAGTTATTTTATTTTGTGAATGAATATAACATTCTGATCATGACATACAATGAGTAAAATTGTTCATAATTATGTTCATTTCTAGAGTGTATGTCGAAGATATGTTTATAACTTTAATTTAACCGCTTATGTAAACAATTTTGTAAATTTTTAGTCCCCAAAAGTATGCAACAGTTATTGGTACACGTTAAACCATTGTTTTAAGTTTGCATTCTCCAAAATTAGAAAATTTGCCCAATTCTATTGGCATTCAATTTTCCCGCTGCATAATTATCGCAAGAAATCTAGGTCAAAAGTGATCTTAGACAGCTACGCCGAAAAACAACAACATAAGATATAAAGGGGCGAAAATGACACTGCTGACAAAATATATTCGATATTGTATATCACTATATCGATGGCTTAAAGCTAGAACCACGTATCTCTATTTCACCAAATTTTTCAGGAGAGCAGAAAAACGTGTTAATTTTACAACTATTTGGATAATCAAAAACATTTTTTTCCTGTTTATAGTAGACCTGAAGCTGTTATTTTTTATGAACGTTTGCTTGACCATCTCTTTACCATATATGGGCAAATTGATAGTTTTGTTTTGGCATAAGTATTTTATATAAATGTATAACTTTCACACGGGCCAAACTAGTGTATATTGAAATACATTGTTTTGGCTTAATACTATATAGAATAGACCAAGGCTTTTGGAATGCCAAAACCATGTATCTGGATATACCACTCTATGGCTGATATTACCATAGTAGTTTGTAGGTTAAACTGATGTGCCAATACCAAGTATATAACCATGCTTGGTTTTGGTTTTTAGCAAAAACTATTATTTGAAAGGAAAATGTATGCCAGTATCATACACATAATGATAACATATTTTGGCACCAACGAAACACATAACGAATCAATGATTTAGTATAATGCCAAAATAAAGCATATGTGCATAGGTTATTATGGCATGCATAAACCTTAACCAAACTTAAGTTAATTTGGGTTTCAAACAAAGTATTATGGGATAGATTGTTCTTTCACTAAAGTATGGTGACCAACGGATGTATTCATTTGGAAATAACCGCGTATCTGCAATGTGAAATTTTGTTATCCGTGTATGTAACACGCCTTTTATCACATAAAATGGGATTGTTAGCTCTTAATAAATCAGATTTTGTTACATTACGCTGCTTTGAGGCATTTATTATGTAAAAAAATAACGTTGCAATTCTACATAATTATAATGTAATGTAATATCGACATAAAAATTATTTCACTATGTTCATAACGAGTCATGAATAATATTCATAAGCAGTTTATTCAGTTGCAGATATAAGATAGTTGATATCATTGGCATTTAAATATGTTAGATTACATCATTAGATATAATATATATTTTATTATGGAGTATTACAATAAAACTATTGTAATAAACATTGAATGTTATTTACATCAATAAAACGCCATTCGTTAAGACGTTTCATCAGGTTTGAAATTAACCCGCACTGAAAGCTATTTTGCCTTGTCAAACGAAAATAATGCAAAACAAAGTAAGTGACCATAATCTTTACGACCATAAATCTAGAAGCATACCGCCAATACATAACTGGTAACGTGACTGACAAAATATTTGGAATAATTACCAAAAATGGCTCTATAAACAACATCGTAACAATACATAATAAGAAGATACCAAATAACAAATTATATTCAAAGTTTAAACATTGGGTTTTTGATGTGAAATATCTGGTGACATTAAGATTATAAATTATTTACAGCGTTGTTAATATTGCCAATTGGTGTATTTCCCATCTGGGGTTTATCATTATCGTCTGGCTGTTAACATCTAGCATGCGTGTCTAACAGTTGCATACTATGTTAATAAGCCTCACTCAATGTTTGTGTCATAGTCACTTTCTTCACAATCTGGTTCTGGTAGGTTTTCTGATACGCTTTGACTTGCTGGGAGACTTTTGTAAAACTCGTGGAATTCACTCGGAATGATTCCATTTTTACACAGTGCTAATAAGTCTTTCTTTTTAGCACTTGATATGGGCAGTTGACTCTTGTATAGTTGCTGTGGTTGGTCATTTGATGATCGTTTGTTCATTTTAACTCGGTCAAATTCGCTTTGATCCATATCATACTTGAATAGTACGTTTTCTGGCTCACTTTTTAGGAATCTCATCCATTTCATGCTTGTCCACATAACCTTTTCACCACTTTCGCTCTTTGATTTTGTGCATTTTGTTTTCCATCCCTTGAAGTCTAAAAAATCAGAATACTTCAGGGGCACTACATTGTATGGGTTTTTCCGTCTAGCCATTGTGATGACTGTTTCCCATTGGGTTGGCACATGTATTTTTGTTTTTGATTTTGCAAATTCGATAGCTGCATGCATTGAATCGCATTCCATATGAGTGTGACCACTTTCGAGAAATTTGTGATCGATTGTAACTAAATTTGAATTGACGGTAACAGCATTAAGAAGACACGAGGCTACAATTTGATTACGGTTTTGACCAGTGCATGAATCCGAATATAGAATAACATGCTCCACAACACTTGGCAAACTGGCTAGATATTTATGTAAGCATGTCGCAATCTCATTAGATCCACGTTTTCCACCAACTTCTGACCACAAATAACAGTTGCCTTTTTTGTCACTTGCACTGTACAATGTTAGGTTGTAACAACAGAGCTTTCTCATGTAATACATAACACTAACAAGCGAGCAAGGTGTGTACAAAACAGACTGTAAGTCAAAGGTACTGCACACAAGCTTTTCATTATGTTTTGCTTTTTCATTGTCAGAGTATTTTTCTTCTCTTGCATGCATTTTTCTTTTTTGATGATTTTCATATTCTTTTTTCATCTCTTCAGTTAGTTTATTTTCAGCCTTTGAGAGTTCATATTTGTGGCATACGGTACATTGATCTTTTTTCGGTGTATGAAATGAAAGATTGTATTCTTCATTAAAAGTCCGCCTGTATATTCCTTCTTTTACTCCCGCTGTATTTACAGAATTACACTGCTTTTCATATTCTTCATACATTTTAGTTATGTTTAAATCAGGAGCTAAGTATTTTCTTTGTGAATCCTTTCTAATGTAATGCGGATCAACTGTTGGAAAGGATTCTATGTGCTTGCGAACACAATTCAATTTCTCGATGCTTATTTTATTGTGTGGTGTGTGTCTTCCTCTCTCATCTCTGCCTTGAAAATGACCAGTTGTTTTTTTAGACAATGCCTGCTCTACTTTTGATTCACCAATATTCAAGGTCTTCAGAAAAAATCTTTTACACACTCGAACAACATTGTTTTCTACTTCGAAAGTGTAATTTCTAGCTACTTGCTTTTTCTTTGCCACTCTGTTTCCTAACTCGTCCATGTAGGTTTTCGTGGGCAATTCTTGTACTCTCGCACACAAAAAGTCTTTCTGTCTTTCGTAGGAACCCAGTGCGTAGTAGATATTTTTTAGTTCACACCTTTGAAGATCAGTTAACTTGCTATTACATTTATATTTACATTTTGAACAGTCACAAGGCAATACTTCTTTACATTTAATTACTTTCCCAGATAGAGCAGTATATTCTTCACCACATAATTTACGTTTCTTCCTTATATTTTTCTTCCAGTTTTCAGGTGTTGCTTTTCTTTTTCTGACAAGAAGTTTTTTCTTTGGAGAGATGTATTGTGCTTTCTTTCTAGGGGAAACTTGGTTCACTGTTTTCTGTCTTGTCAAAGTGGCATTTGGTGATTCCATCTGAATGGGAGTAGCTATATATGACTCAGTTTCTTGGTTTGTAGTTTCAATAGGCATACAAGCATCATAATGCTCCAATATGTTTGGAATTGAAATATATGCTAACATTACATCTTGTCCAGTACATGAATCTGTCATTGTAGGAAGTATTTGTATAAGCGGTTGTTCTGGCTTGCTAGTAAATATCGTTACTCTTCTTTTAATATAGTTAGCAAGTGCAAGCGGCAAAAAATCAGCAACTTTGCTTGACCAGTGACCATGTGATTTTAAGTGTTCTATTTCATCAAGATATTCTATTAGAAACTGCTCTTCGTCTTCTGGATTGTATTTTGTTAGGAGAAAACCCATGTATTCTTCGACATTTTCTTCAAGATGTTTGCACAACGATTGTCTAAGGCTTTGTTGGTCTTCTGTTAATTGTCCTGAGAGACAAGCTGATTGAAAAAAGCAATTTCCATGTGGAGGCACAGGATGACGTTGCAAATTGTGGTTGTGCAAAAGCTGGTCAAGACGTCCTTCGTTTGCCTCTTTCAATGTGTTTTTATGAAAAAATTCTATACTACTTTTGATTTTCAGTATTTCCACATCATTTGAAATATCATCCTTCTTCAGGGCTTTGCGTTGTTTTCTTGTGGTATGACACTTTTTCCGTTTAGTTAGTTTTCGTTTCTCTGTTTCCCATTCATTCTTAAATTTTTGCTCAATCACAAATTCTTTCCTTGCATTATCTGACAGATTAGAAAAGTATTCTGAATCTGTTGAGTTTAATTCATTTGCATTAGGTAAATATGTAGTGTCATCGTCATTGTCACTTCCTTTTTTCATGTGCAGTCGTTTTGCGTAAATACTCAATGGCATTTCGTCATCTGAACTTGTGGAAATGTACTTCAATTTCTTTCTAGTAGGATTTTTCTTTCGTTTGCTCTTTTTTCCAACTGACGTTTGCAATTTCCTTTGTTGTTCATGTTTAGTGCAGTTTTGCACTGTATCTAGCACACCATCATGTTGTTTGTTGTCCACCTCTCTTGTGTCACTATTTGATAGGTATTGTTCTTGTGATGCATCATTCGTTTTAGTATGAGACTCTATATCGTTTGATTGGACACTCGCATCTGGGACAGTGGGAATATCATCATGTTTTGTGCAGTTTTGCACTGTATCTATAACACCATCCTGTTGTTTGTTGTCCACCTCTCTTGTGTCACTATTTGACAGGTATTGTTCTTGTGATGCATCATTCGTTTTAGTATGAGACTCTATATCGTTTGATTGGACACTCGCATCTGGGACAGTGGGAATATCATCATGTTTTGTGCAGTTCTGCACTGGATCTAGAACACAATCATGTTGTTTGTTGTCCACCTCTCTTGTGTCACTGTTTGACCGGTATTGTTCTTGTGATGCATCGATTGTATTTGTATGAGTCTCTGTATCGTTTGATTGGACACTCGCATCTGGGACTGTAGAAATATGATTCCAAATCTGCTCTCGTTCAACCCACTGGTTTTCAATATCTGCAACATGCTCGGTATAACCACATTCCCTGGTTGCACTACTGACATGTCCATTATGATTGTCTGTTATGCGTCTTTCATGTTCAGTGGAACGTTCCAACTCCTGCGTCAACTTTAACAGATCATCATCTGAATCTGCTAACATCTGAAAAAATGTATGGTAATGTTTTGTAAGTTGTATGTTCATGTTGTGCAGTCAGCGGTTAATAATAATAAAAAAATATTACAAATATTCAATAAAAATGCACAAGTATTTGGTAGATAATTTATCAGCACTGTAAGTTGTGATGTTATTGAATAAATCAACTTATTATAATTATTTGCATAATGGGCTTAAAAACGATGTGCATTCTTTGTTTTCCCAGAATACCAAATAAAATAACAAATATTAGTGAGAGAATATAATCACATACCTTTTTGTTGATAAAAATAACAGAAACGATCCAAAAACACTATGTTAACCCATTCCTCTACATTTTTCAAATGCTCTGTAGAAGTGTGAAAATAACCGTACAATCTCTCATTAAATTTTTTAATCAGCTGGCACATTGAAATAAGATACCTGGATATCAACTCTAATTAACTCTCTCACACTGGCTTTTGTTTACTGACAAAACCAATTAGCCACACATGCAATGGTTTAGCAGTAACGAAAGTTTAAAATAGTTGGGTATGTTTGTGTGCCAAATCAGTTCAACAGCAGATGCAATGTTTTGGACTTTGTTAATATCTTCCAAAGGGCATTACATAAAATAGTATCGTCATATACGTGGTTTTGGCACCAAAATATTAATTAATTTTTTTATTTTTTACATTAAACCAAAACAAAGTATCCCAAGATACATGCTTCTGGTTAAATAAAATAGACTGTGTTTCAATTGTTTTGTTTAAACCAAAATCAGGTAAAGTTAAATAAGTTGTTCTGGACATTCAATATCAATGAGATTTAAATTGATTTTGTGTATACCTGCAGATACCGTGTTATGGCAGCAGAAAATTTGATTAAAAACAGATACTAGGTTTGATCTCTAATCAACATCTCAATAACTAATTAAGATATAGCTCTCAAATTTTGACACAATGTGTAATACTCATAATTGATTATAGTGAACAAAAAAACTCATTTTGGTCAAAATGGTCAGATACGTGGTTTTGGCTTTAAGCCATCGATATGAATAAACATCAGACGAAATAGCGAAAAGTGTAAAACGTTTTTTTAGACTGGTGGCGGAAGCCAACGGTCTTTTGAGGGGGTAATTTCCAGAGCAGGTATCACGGGGAACTACTTTTTTTGCAGGCTACGAGTCAGTAAACCGAAACCTGAACGGGTCCTTTTTCCAAACAGTCGCACCTTCCTACCTGTTTTATTATCTTTTAAGCATTTAAGGTAATGTATGTCATTTGTGTTATAATGTGTATATCATGTTATTTATAACAAATACATTTTTTAATGTCAATTTATTTAAAATGTTACTTCAAACTAATGACATCCCTACTTTCGCTATTTGCATGTTGTGTGTAACCGAAATATTCACCTTAGTGCTCTGGAATAAGACCACTAAATAATGAGCTACATCTGTTATTTTTTACACTAACTTCTACGCTTCATCAGTTATTCTGCATGGCCCGTTACAGATTGACTTGTCGACTGGCATGTATATAAGTCCGTCTTCATTGTATAACTAGCTTGAAAAACAATATTTGTTTGTTTCTTAAAAAATACTTTTACTATTGAATAGGACGCAACATTATCAAGTTTAAAAGTGGAAAATTGCACTAATATTCAAACAAATGATTCCATCTTAGCAAAAATGCAATCATAAATCCCATGTTTTTAATTTCTTTTGTCGCCAACAGTCTTTCTACGGTGTCAGCATTTTGATTAAGCAATCGAAGTTCCTTATATGCACTTTGCAAGGAACAACTTAAAATTAAAGCACATTAAGGATCTATATGAAACCTTATCATCAAGAAATATATTTTAAAAGATATTCGGCGTCTGTGATCATTTTTATCCGTCGTATATTTGACTCGATCAGTAGGTCCACGATACTAAATTTATGCTTTATTCCTCCCAACATATCATCATATAAATTTACGTTACATGTATGTTGGTTTTGCAAAAGAAAATCAAAACGAGCTCTCTCCTGTTTCCTAAAGGTACACAAAAGATCAGTAAAGTTATTTAAATTAAATTTCGATTTGAAAGAACCTTAAAATTATTCATTTGTAACGAAAACATACAACATCAGCATCATAAACCAATACACATACATAACATTTACATCAGATAATTTTTACATTAAGAATTTGAGTTTCACTTTGTGATTATATCAGTAAAGTAATTTTAAATGTAATTTACATGAGCAATACATTTGCCGTTTGCAACGATGAATACATTGAATTCGTGTCGAGCTAAATAGGCGGATTTAGAGTAGGGCGGAAGCGGCGTACGACCCCTCTAAAATTGTCAAAAACTGGGTTTTTAAACCGAACAATAACTGAAACATGTGCATTTCTTTACAATTACGTGTTCTTTTCAATCAAAATATTTCAAATATAGTTTCTGTTTTGTGGTATTTTGGTTAAATTGTTCCGTTTGGCGATATGCGTCGTTCCGATACATGTATCTAAACATGTAAGTAACAACAGCAGTCAATTTGTTGTCAGTTATTTAATATTTCCGCCCCTCTAACTTAAAATCCTGGTACCATATATAATATAACAGGAGGTGTTTATTCTCTACCAGATTAAAAACATTTAATAGAAGGGCAATTACAATCATCAAGCCACATACTGTAGTTTTCACCAAGGAGCTCTGTGAATGAGGCGTGTCGTGGGAAACCCGTGCTGAATGTATGTGCGTAAAGTGTCGTCTAGGATCAGCCTGTGCAATCTTTTCTAAACATAAATCCACTGTAGGCGGAAACTGCCGTCCTGGATTAACCTGTGCGGACTGCACAGGCTGATCCGGGACGACACTTTACGCACATGCATTAAGCCCGGTTTTCCCGCGACACACTTTGAATATGGATCCAGCGGGTTTTTTATATGAAAAATATGTGTTGGTAAAATAAAGAAAAACAAGAAAGAACAAACGCTATGCTAATTTAGGATTTTATTGTAAAGTTACTAGATACGCAGTTTTATTTGTAGTTGTTCATATTGATGAATAGGTCGGGTAATATGTAGTGAGTTGATAAAACGCATATACAAGATCATTAAGTAGACATTTAACCTATACAGGTAGGTGACATGTAGCTTCGTCTGAAAATTGAAATACGATCACAAGATTGCCGTACCTGTTTGAATTTTAACCACAAAACGAAATGACAAAGCGTTGTGTACGCCCGGTCGTACAGGAGTACGCCTGAATACGCAACTGCATATTAATTAATACAGCATAGATACATAATGTCTGACAAGAAAACATGTGCATTATTATCAATGGCTGAACTGACTAGACAGTCTCAATCATATTAATACGGTGCAAATACATTCTGGTTGACAAGAAAAATGTCAAATAATTGAATTGAAAATTAAAAATAATTTGATTAAAATGTCACAAATAAGTAAATCAGAAATGTTGTTAACTCGGATGTCTCTGTCCTCTCAAATATAAACTGTAAAATGTTAATGACAATTTAACACAGAACACTTACTAGTACTGATAGAAGAATTATTTCATAACAAAGCCAGTATTGACATACACTTTTTTGTTAACATCAGAGTAAAACTTTTCTGCACTGCCACTTGTTGATTTGCTAATTCAAATCCAAACTTTGTCGGTAATTTTCTTGTTCTCGTCTACCACGCACGATAGATTATAAAAAAACATCCCAATTTTTACTTGTTTCAACTTTATGAATTTTGTATTTATTGATTTCAACAAACACGCTGAACGTTAGAAACAGGTAAATCAAATCTCCACAGGGTCCCATTGTAAAACAGCAAAATCTCCTGGCATCGCCACTATTCTTCGATTCAGATGTTGCGAGTCTGATCTCTTTGGAAAGATGGTTCTCTCTGCTTTTCAATATTTAAAATGTTAGAGGACAGCGCGCTCGACTATTCGAAGTATTTCAGTTGGTACATATTTTGGATAGTGGAAGGGGCATACATTTGTTAAAATACAAAACTTTTAAGTGAAGCCTTTAAACATGTTTGGAACAAAAACTTTAATCACAAAATGTATGTAAAAAGTGTGCATAAATCGGTCAAAATACAAAACATAGTTATGGGTAATGTTGCGCCTGATACTATAGTTGATGACAAAGGTTAGTTTCAAGTGAATAACTTATGTAGTTTTGCAGTTATAAAACTTTTGAATATAAACTTTAACCAAAAAATCTATGTGAAAAAGGGGCATAACTCTGTCAAAATACAAAACAGAGTTATGGGAAATGTTGCCCCTGATACTAGAGTTGATGACGAAGGTTAGTTCCAAGTTTTAGGTGAATAACTTATGCAGTTTTGAAGTTATTCACACTTTTGAATATAAACTTTAAACAGAAAATCTAAGTGAAAAGGGGGCATAACTCTGTCAAAATACAAAATAGAGTTATGGGTAATGTAGCTCCTGATACTATAGTTGATGAAAAAGGTTAGTTCCAAGTTTCAAGTGAATAACTTATGTAGTTTTGAAGTTATAAAACTTTTGAATATAAACTTCAACCAGAAAATTTAAGTGAAAAAGGCATAACTCTGTCAAAATACAAAACAGAGTTATGGGTAATGTTGCCCCTGATACTGGAGTTGATGAAAAAGATATATTCCAAGTTTCAAGTGAATAACTTATGTAGTTTTTGAAGTTACAAGACTTTTGAATAAAAACTTCAATCAATTCAGACGCCGACGCCAGGGGTAGTAGGATAACTCACCTAGTCGCCCGAAAGAAACACTCGCGATTTCGACAAAAGCACATGCTGCCTATACATAAACTGCTGAACATTAAAATTTCAAGTAATTCGGTGTCATGATACATCAAACTGAACAAAAGACATGTCGTTTTCAGGAAATAGCTATTGAAACCAGTGTCCGTTATGCGAAATGTCTCTTTCTTTTGACAGAAGAAAAAACGAACTATTTCATATACGGACAACTTTCAAGGGATCACCCTACTATTTACTGGTATCGAACCTTAAAACAAAACGTAATTATATACACAGATGGTGACGTCATACGTCGACCGGTGGGTACACGACAAAACGTGAAATACACCATGTTTACTAGTATCCGGTCAATATGCGCTTGTTTTCACACTTTTGTTCAAGCGCCTTAATGATCAAAATTGTAGCTTATGAAAGTTGTGAGCGAAACAAAAATACGAAATTTAAAGAAAGAAAAAAAAAACTAAATAAAAAAATAATTACCGCAGATTTTGCAATAAATTTTTTGAGTCGGCGTCTTTTGTGTGGGTCGGTCGGTAAGCGGGAAACAAACGTAATTTTAATTTAGGCCTTAGGGTTAAAAATTTAAACTTATTTTCGTGTAATACTTATTTGATTTCGTGAAACATTTATCTGGTTTCATGAAAAACTTATCTGGTTTCATGAAAACCACCATTATTTTCGTGAAAGCATAACCTTTATGTAGTGCCAGTTCAGAGCACTAACAAGCATAATTTCATGTTAAGATGATTTACTTGTCTTCATGATAATTATCTGTTTTCATGAAATCCCCCAATATGTTCGCGAAAGTTTTCACGAAATCTGATAGTTAAGTGGTGGCAGCAATATGCCGCCATAAGTACTAGGCCCTGATTTGACTCTTTCTTAATTACCAGTTCATATTTTCACGAAAACGTCAACATGTTTCGCGAAAGTTATAGAAGTGTTCGCGATAGATTTTGAAATTTCTTCAACTTTCATGAAAATTATCCGGTTATCTTATGCAGAACAATGCCACCATAATTGTCCATAGTTCTGCTGAAGCACCAGGTCCTGTAAAGTTAGTGGTACCATGCATTTTTCGACTGCAGTTTCAGCGCATTATTTTATTATTTAAGTTATTACTTTGTGCTTTATGTAAATAAAATGGTAAACTGGTAAACTTTATTAAGCAATTAAAGTTATTATTCGTCTTTCAATTATTTTTATCAAATAGTAGCGCGGATTTTTTTAGGTACGAAACAAGCATTGTTATAATTTCTTTGACCTCGTCGAAGTTTGAAAATGTTTGACACGATAATAATCTTTCTCATCTTTGTCGGTATCATACTAGTACTAAGTAGTCCGTCACATTTGTCTGTGCTTGACGTAAACATTTCTCATATTAAATGTATAGTCAGTCTATAAATAAGATGTGTTCAAACTGACAATTACCTGGTCTCACCTGTCAATAAGGCCGATACGCACACATTGTCAAGCACACCTGTCAATAAGCACACCTGTCAATAAGGCCGATAAGCACAAATTGTCAAGCACACCTGTCAATAAGCACACCTGTCAATAAGCACACCTGTCAATAAGCACACCTGTCAATAAGCACACCTGTCAATAAGCACACCTGTCAATAAGCACACCTGTCAATAAGGCCGATAAGCACACATTGTCAAGCACACCTGTCAATAAGCACACCTGTCAATAAGCACACCTGTCAATAAGGCCGATAAGCACACATTGTCAAGCACACCTGTCAAGCACACCTGTCAATAAGCACACCTGTCAATAAGCCCACCTTTCAATAAGCACACCTGTCAAGAAGCACACCTGTCAATAAGGCCGATAAGCACACATTGTCAAGCACACCCGTCAAACACACCAGTCAATAAGCACACCTGTATAAGAGCACCTGTCAATAAGCACACCTGTCAATAAGCACACCTGTCAAGCACACCTGCCAATAAGCACACCTGTCAATAAGCACACCTGTCAATAAGCACACCTGTCAAGAACACCTGTCAATAAGCACACCTGTCAAGCACACCTGTCAATAAGCACACCTGTCAAGCACACCTGTCAATAAGCACTCCTGTCAATAAGCACACCTGTCAATTAGTACACGTGTCAATAAGCACACATGTCAAGCACACCTGTCAATAAGCACACCTGTCAAGCACACCTGTCAATAAGCACACCTGTCAAGCACACCTGTCAAGCACACCTGTCAATAAGCACACCTGTCAAGCACACCTGTCAAGCACACCTGTCAATAAGCACACCTGTCAATAAGGCCGATAAGCACACATTGCCACATTGAGGCTCTTTTTGTACCGCCTAATCCCTTGAAGATACACTTGTCACTGACATTTATATTATTGACCTGTCAATCCGATCGATACTATGACATATTTAAATAAATACGATGCAAGAAACACATATGTTAATTTAATACTTTAGTTGTTTATTTGCAGTCCAGTCTATATAAGGGACAAATGAAAAAAAGCATGATGTTGACATTGTACATACCGGTACCGGTACATGGAGATATCAAATTAAAAAAACAACTAAGGGGTTGGGTCACAAGTGTTAACAACATAAGATGCCATACACTATGTTCTATTTTATTAAAATACATTAGCTGGCATACTATTTTAACGATTAAACGAAAAACAGAAACAGTAAAAACGGAAACACAAGTGCATATTGAGAGGAATGGGTCGACGTTCTGGTTATGCGCTTAATTGCATTTTAAATTCGTTGCAACATATTTTCTTCTGAAATAAAACAAAACACATACACAACAACAACAACAACAACGGTATAAACGACGGCAACTTTTTAAGAATGAGTTTTGAGAAAATAATAATTATGTACCGCTATTATTTAGATTTTGTTCACGTACTATTCTCAGAGATCTTAATTTCTGTGCAGTATGTCCTAATTTGCCGGGCCGGCTAGCTCAGTTGGTACAGCGCTGGACTACAAATCCGAGGATCGCGGGTTTGATTCCCAGCCCGGCCACATAACTGGTGTGGGGATCGGTCATGAAATTATTTCTACGGCCATTCTCCCCCTACCTCTGATTCAAGTAGGGCAGTTGTCAGTAACTGGCATAAGTATGTGCACTCAGTACTGGTAAACCAGCTTACACACGAAAAGTGTGAGAAAGTTAACTGACCGCCGTTATATGACTGAAATACTGTTTAATACGGCGTTAAATCCAAACAAATCAACAAACAACTAATTTGCCAAACCCAGATTCTCGTTTATATAAAATGCAATAAATGATCTATTTAAGTTTTTTTAACACAAAGGACAACTTGTTTTAAACTGATTAACGTATCCCCCTAAATAACAGGACAGTAAAACTTCAACATGATAAATCAATTCTGAACAAAATAAACGGCAAAAATACAATGTTGTATTTTATTTCATTAAGTAGAGACATGCTCTTTTTCGGGACAGTAGACTTAGGGTCACAAAAGTAAGCTACCTGTAGTACGGAGTAAGAGAAGAATAAATTATATAAAGTGTATCTCGTTTCTTAGAACGGTACATTTATTAGGAAATAAATGCTATTTGCTGAACACATCAACATAAGTTTCAAGCGGCACCGTAAATTGTATTTTAGGACTATTATTGTCACGGTCGTTTACCGTTATATTTTGACAGGCGGGTTTGATTACTGACAGTAAACATGATGTAAAAACAAAACAAATGCTCTAGATAGAAACGGCGTTGTGATTTAGTGCGCAATAGACCGATCCGGGATTTGCCACGGATAGTTTAAACCCCTCCTCAGCTATTGTAAAAATTTCCATTCTACTACTACTACTTCTATTACTACAACAACTACTACTACTACTTCTTCTACTTCTACTATTACTACTACTATTACAACTTCTACTTGTACTTCTACTTTAACTACTACTACTACTATTACTACTACTACTACTACTACTACTACTACTACTATTACTACTACTACTACTACTACTACTACCACTACTACTACTACTACTACTACTACTACTAGTACTACTACTACTACTACTACTAGTACTACTACTACTACTACTACTTCTACTTCTACTTCTACTTCTACTTTAACTCCTACTAGTACTACTACTACTACTACTACTACTACTACTTCTACTTCTAGATCTATTTCTAGTTCTACTTTAACTACTACTACTACTACTACTACTACTACTACTACTACTACTACTACTACTACTACTACTACTACTACTACTACTATTACTACTACTACTATTACTACTACTACTACTACTACTACTACTACTAGTACTACTACTACTACTACTACTAGTGCTACTACTACTACTACTACTTCTACTTCTACTTCTACTTCTACTTTAACTCCTACTAGTACTACTACTACTACTACTACTACTACTACTACTACTACTACTTCTACTTCTAGATCTATTTCTAGTTCTACTTTAACTACTACTACTACTACTACTACTACTACTACTACTACTACTACTACTACTACTACTACTACTACTACTACTACTACTACTATTACTACTACTACTATTACTACTACTACTACTACTACTACTACTAGTAGTACTACTACTACTACTACTACTACTACTACTACTACTACTACTACTACTACTACTACTACTACTTCTACTTCTACTTTAACTACTACCTCTACTTCTACCTCTACTACTATTACTACTACTTCTACTTCTACTTTAACTACTGCTTCTACCTCTACTACTACTACTTCTACTTCTACTTTAACTACTACTTCTACTTCTACCTCTACTGCTATTACTACTACTACTACATCTACCTCTGCTACTTCTACTTCTGCTGCTGCTGCTACCACTACTAATGCTACACCTAACACTAATACTATTTATACTACCACTAGTACTTAAGCGCTGCATCGCTTTTATCATGACATAAACAAAACAATACTGCTTTACATAACTCGAAAATATAATTGATATACACAAATTTAAATTTGTTAACGCAATAAACTCGATTTAGTATATATGGGGACCATGTAGCTACAGAATATTTTGAACATCGCGTCTCAATGTATCTTTACACCTCTCTGGTGTCGGATTTGGGATTTTACAAAGCTTGACAACTTGCCACCATGGCTTGCTCACTATATGACGTGAATTAGACTGGACAACAACACATGGTATGTTTTAAACATTTTTTATATCCGAATAAACATATACATTTATAATCAAATTTTTCATATTGCAATATGTTTTTCATTGACAACATATTGAAATGATAAATGATTTTTAGTAATTACAAACATGCATTTAGTGCTTATGCATGATAATGTCAAATTATGTTTCCTGATAAATGCTACTACCTATACATGATCGACATATTTAGCTAAATGGAGATTTAAATATCATTTCCTTGTCTATGACAAAGTACTTGTAAAATATTTCAAAAATAGTAATTTAGGATTACTGTATATGGCATAACCAATGTGTATGACAATATTGCAGAAATCTAGTTTAATATAGTATGTCTCATGTATCCGTATATGTTTTGCATATAATATGTACTATATATTTTCCATACAACAAGATTAAAATTAACAGTGCTTGAGAATACAACTGATTATGTATGCCAACATTTCCGGATCAGATGTGTCGCTAATTTAGAGTCCAAACCTGTTTAAGCCACTGTCAATATCAGCCATTGATCAAAATTATATCATAACATGTACTGTTTTCGGGAACTAAATTATTTAATTTAATGATGAGTAATTTAAGTTGTTAAATACTTATTTATTCTGATTTGTAGATGACTAGATAGAAAAATGACATATGAATTATGTATTTTAATGTAGTTATTTCCAGTGTAGATACAATTGCATTGATATAATAAATAAATCAAGTTGTCACGAATAGTTCCAAAAGTAAATTCAATCTTATTGGCAGACTTGACAGTTGAATTAAAATACTAAATTTACATTTATTGCGTATATCTAAAGAAATAACGAATACTTCCCATTCATTAACTGCACTAATTTGAAGAGCACACATTTGTGCTTTACAAGTTGCAGAAACAAATCTAAGTAATTAGACCAATATATAATAGGTAAATAAATACATTAATAATTGCTTTTTATTGTTGACATACAAACAGAAACTCACTTTGGGAACTTAATAACTACCTATCATACTAAATGTGGCGTGTCGTGAGAAAACCGGGCTTAATGCATGTGCGTAAAGTGTCGTCCCGGATTAGCCTGTGCAGTCCGCACAGGCTAATCCAGGAGGGCACTTTCCGCTTCTATGGTATTTTCTGTTTCAATGAAACATTACTCCACTGTAGGCGGAAAGTGTCGTCCCGGATTAGCATGTGCGGACCGCACAGGCTAATCCGGGACGACACTCTACGCACATGCATTAAGCCGTTGCCGTTGTTGAATGTGGCAAATAATGTGCATTATTCAAATGTATTTTGCCAATTTTGTTGACATATATGGGACAATTTTGCTGAATGGAAATAGACAGAAAAACTTAAACAGTTGTTTTAGGTTACTCACAACTAGCAAACGTAGACACAAGTGTGCGGTTAATTATTTATTTGATGTTTCAGTGTTTCCTTGATTTCAAATCTTACATTAATTTTACCACTATTATTGATTATAATAATAATAAGAACAATAATAATAACAATAATAATAACAACAACAATAATAATAATAATAATAACAATAATAATAATACTACTAGTAATAATAATAATAATAATAATAATAATAATAATAATAATAATAATGATAATAATAATAATAATAATAATGATAATAATAATAATAATGATAATAATAATAATAATAATAATATTATTATTATTATTAATATTATTATTAATATTATTATTATTATTATTTTTATTGTTATCAAACTATTATTCACTTTTAATAAGTTTATTATATAATACAAAACTTCTTAAATCAGAAACAAGGAGTAAATTTAAACCACAATAAGAAACTCGGGACCACTCAAATCAATATAACAATCTAATGTATTCGTATGTTTTATACGTATGGCTTTGCTATGAAAAATACAGAATATTAAAGGGACTTATTCACATATTTTCACATTTTTTTAAGTATGCCATTAAATGTCTTAACTTGACAGATTAAAGCATCGGAACTTAAAAGCTCAAGTATATAACAATAAAGTATTTAGAAGAAAAAAACAGAAGAAAAAAAGAAAAAAAAGGTCCCACGAGGGTTCGAACCCGGGACCTCCGGATTAAAAGGCTATCGCCTTAACTACTCGGCCGGAATGACTTGTATATTTTACTCTGCATTGTATTTACTTTATGTAAGTGTTCCACGTGATGTCAACATTTCAACGAAAACAACAGAAACACTCCAAATTATTATATCGTTTAGCGTTACAAACGCTTTATAATTTTATCAATTTCAACTGATGATTTCTCATAAACGAAACGGGTTTTACAGTATTTTTCTAGGCCCACCCCCACCGTATTGTTGTTTTGCTCCCTTGTACACACTGTTTGTTTTTTTAAATTTTAGGAATCGGTGACAAAAAGTTGAAAAAAATGTCAAATCGTCAATCTGTGAACAGGTCCTTTAAACTGAATATTTCATTCATGTAGCTCAGCGAAGTGAAATGTTTATGACACAGGAAGCATTCATAATTGATGTGTCAAGTCATCTTCATATGTCATGGTCTATTTTGTAAATGTAAAAATTTAATAAAAAATTTCATAAATACTATTGCAATAGTAGAAGTTAGACAATTATTGATACGTGGTAAAAATGAATATACTTAAAACAATTAAATGTTAAATTCTGTACACATATTTACTTCATATTTATTTCATCATCAGCTAATAGGCAAAATGAAGGGTACATTAATGTTCTAATGTCATAGTTACTTACAATATGTAATTTTATACCATTTTAAGATTATCATTATAACAAAATAGATAGCTAATAACAATTAAATTAGTGCTTTATGCATATAAAGTAAAATGAGTTTATATACCGTTGGTATAGTATAAACAAATCGCAATAACTGTATACAAAATACAAACACACGTTAGCCACCCTACTTGTTTAAAAATCGTGTATATCTTGTGCATTATAAATTGTTTTACTATATCGAAGTTATATCTTTGTATACGTAAATTTAGTTAACATACTAAAACCTGATAAGTATATCTATACTCACAATTTTATTATTATGATTATTATTATTATTATTAGTAGTAGTAGTAGTAGTAGTAGTATTGCAAGTATACGTTCATTTCTTCTTCTTCTTCTTCTACTTCTTATTCTTTCAATGCTGTACTATATCCCTCTCGTGTGCGCCGTCGTACATATTATCTGTACTTCGTAATGTTAATACCACTTTTTAATAGTAATATAATCTTTTAAAACAAAATTCTGTTATATTTTTAAAATGCGGTGATTCTCTATAAAAGTAAAAATTATATAGATCTATAATTTTAAAGGTGAATGTTTTCAAATAGCCAGAAACATTTATCCGAAATAAACAACCAATAGTTTTTTTCCGAAACATTTTTGTACGTGTATTAAGTACAATAGATACACATATTTGTGAAATGTATTATGAAATAATCTGTTATTTCAAGGCAATTTATGGAAGTAAAATCATGCCTGTGGTTTAAAAAGAGATGTTAATCATAAATGTATTCTGTTTAGGTTTGAGATCTGCTTTCATTCATCCACCAAAAGCAGTTATACATTAAGCCCCGGTCACGATTTTCGCTAAGATTCCCCACGACTTATAAAATCTTGGTGAAGCGTGTAAAGCCTGAACACAAACGTACTGGCATCTGTGTGAATCTGGAAGAATCTTGGGAAATCCTTATCAATCGGGAAGCGCTACGACAGTTTTGAACATGTTCAAAATATTTGTGGCTTGTCGTAGCTCCGCCACGATTTTTCCAAAACGTAGGACAATCCTAGTGCCATCGTATCTCAATCTGGCTTATTCTTACAGCCATCGTAGAGGCATTCGTGGTCTTTCGTGTTTAATCGTGATTAATCGTGAATAATTTTATGACATATATATTACAGTACTGTATTATCCTCTATTGATACATTTTTGCTTGCGTTTAACTTGCGTTTTCAAATTAAGTAAATAAAATAAACTCACTAATGAAATCGTTTTCGTGTTATAAAATGGTGGAACCGTAAGTTTAAAACATGTTCAATTATGACATAAACTTGGCTTTATCATATGACGTTTTGGGGTCTATTTTAGGTGGAAAGTAAGTAGTAAGTAAGTAAGTAAGTAAGTAAGTAAGTAAGCAAGTAAGTAAGTAAGTTACTTAGTTAGTAAGTAAGTAAGTAAGTAAATACATTGTCGTTGTATTCTGGAAAACGAAAATCGAAGCCAAAGAATTATTTTGATAATAAAATATAGACAATAATACAAATTTCGAAACTTGTACAACTAATCATGAATCATATTCAATAAATAATTTCAAAAATTTAAATTGTATAACACAATGAACATTAAACTTAAATAACAACATACACAAATGAGCAAGCAATCATGTTTAAAATTGAGGCGTGTCGTCGAAAAACCAGGCACGTGCGTAAAGTGTCGTCCCGGGATCCGGGACGACACTTTCCGCTTTATGGTGTTTTCTGTTTCAAGGAAGTATCTTCTAAACATAAATCCACTGTAGGCGGAAAGTGTCGTTCCGGATAAGCCTGTGCAGACTGCACAGGCTGATCTGGGACGACACGCACACGCATTAAGCCCGGTTCTCCCACGACACGCCTTAATTTTAATCGCACACATATATTACTATATTTTTATTTTGTTTTCAATAACATGATCATGCCATGTTACCGGCTATAAAAGTGTTATGTATGCCGTCATAATTAAAATACACAGTGTGTAATTATCTGGCTATAAAATGTTTCCGGCTGTTCAAAAATAAATTTGTCAAAATGTCAACATTAGCATTAGCATGATTATTTCACTAACATATTTTAATAATTATAATGTTTTTTTTACACCCTACATGTTTAATTAATAACTATTAATTATATGAATGGCTGTGTGTTGTGTTGTATTTTATTGTATTGTACATGGTATTGTATTGTACATGGTATTGTATTGTACATTGTATTGTATTGTACATGGTATTGTATTGTACATGGTATTGTATTGTACATGGTATTGTATTGTGCATTGTATTGATTTTATTGCACATTGTATAGCATTTTAATAGTGTATTGTGTATTCGTACATTGTATTGTACTGCATATTATTAGGTAATTTTACAGCGTTCTGTACAATGCTGTGATATATTTGGACGAGTAACAGAGCTGTCAAACCATATTGGACGAAAACCGATAGGCGAGTCCCATGCGAGTATTTAGCTGTTTAGCGTTGCGTTCCGTTGCGTTTCGATGCAAACTGCCCGCAGCGGTTACCTCCCCTATCGATTAACGGTAACTTGATTTGATCAATTTGATTAGAGATATGCTCGGAACCAGTCCAATCTCTGCGCGGAGGTTGGTTTCGATGCGTTGCGATGGGATTCAATTCAATGCGGCGGGATGCGATGCGTTGCGTTGCGACGGGATTCATTGCGTTTGCCATGCGATGCGATGCAATGTGATGTGATGCGATGCGTTGCGGTTGGATGCGATGCGATGCGATGCGTTGCGTTGCGTTGCGTTGCCTTGCCTTGCCTTGCATTGCCTTGCCTTGCATTGCCTTGCCTTGCCTTGCCTTGCCTTGCCTTGCCTTGCCTTGCCTACCTACCTACCTACCTACTTACCTACCTACCTACCTACCTACCTACCTACCTACCTACCTAAATGCCTACCCAAATATCTACCTACCTACCTACCTACCTAAATGCCTACCTAAATACCTACCTACCTACCTGCCTGCCTGCCTGTCTGCCTGTCTGTCTGTCTACTAGTATACGTTGCGATGCATTTTAATGGATTGCGTTGAGTTGCGATGCGTTGCGTATCGTCGTGTAGTTTGATATCATATATTTTCAGAAACATACATGGTTACATCGCTTATTTCCACACTTCATACAGTAGAAATGAGACCAATAATTCTTACAGGTCTGCCATGCGTAGATGCGACCCGTGGCTGTTCCTCGGAGTGGCTGTATTGACATTAGTCCAAACGAGTGGACAGGTAAGTGCAAGTTTAACATAAGTCCAAACGAGTGGTCATATGAGTGTGTGTTCAACATTAGCACACAATGAATGACCAGGAGAAAACATATTTAACTTAAGCACGGAATGAGTGACCAGGAGAGTGTGTGTTTAACATTAGCACATAATGAATGACCAGGAGAAAGCATATTTATCTTAAGCACGGAATGAGTGACCAGGAGAGTGTGTGTTTAACATAAGCACATAATGAATGACCAGGAGAAAGCATAAGTACCTTGAGCACGGAATGAGTGGCCAGGAGAGTGTGTGTTAAACATTAGCACATAATAATGGCCAGAAGTGAGCATGTTTAACATAAGCACGGATTGAGTGACCAGGAGAGTGCGTGTTACACATTAACACATAATGAATGGCCAGGAGAGTGCGTGTTCAACATTAGCACATAATGAATCACCAGGACAGTGCGTGTTTAACATTAGCACATAATGAATGGCAAGGAGATAACAAGTTAAACATTTAGCACATAATGAATTGCCAGGAGAATGCATGTCTAACATTTATTAAACATGGGTGGCCAGTGTTTGACATAAGCCGAATCCAAGTGTCAGTAAGTGCATGTGTATACCCGTACCATTAGCCGAATCCAGCGGCCAGGAAAAAATATAATCCAAAGTCCAAATGAGTACACTGGTGAATACAAGTCTGACATTTACCCTAACCTATGACAAGGTTGTCAATCTTTCATTAGAATTAACCGGTGACCGGGTCAGTGATTTCTAATTTTGACCAAAGAGAGTGACCAGTGGGTCAAAAACGAAGCCAGATAAATGTCTTCAAGGGGCATATGGACGGTATATCCCATAAACATAGACACGTATTAAACATAGATAATTTCCTTTTCTCTCCAGCACATTTTTTGTGTAGCACCATTATATTAATGAAATTGTTAAGAAAAACAGTCTATTAAAGTAAACAACAACACATTTTGCGGTACACGTTTTCAGTAGGTTTAGAACTCACGACTTCAAAATCGCGAACGTCAGTGAAAACTTTCCTATGCGATTCGACGTTTTATTAATTGCGCGTGTGTTCATAATGGTTCATCCGGTTCATTTCATTTATATCAATTTGAATAATTTCCCGCGCCAGCGAAAGTGTCATCGGTTACCACTAGTTGTGTAATAAATTACTATATGTTTATATACTATTTATATAGAAACAGGGACATCGTATTTAGCAATGCTTCAATATAAAGTCTCTGTAATTGGACATTATTTTTGCAAATGTTATTGTTGACCTGCATTCGACACGTCCCTTTAACAACATTACTTTTGCAAATGTCATTTTTGACCTGCATTCGACACGTCCCTTTAACAACATTATTTTTGCAAATGTCAATATTGACCTGCATTCGACACGTCCCTTTAACAACATTATTTTTGCAAATGTCATTATTGATCTGCATTAGACACGTCCCTTTAACAACATTATTTTTGCAAATGTCATTATTGACATGCATTCGACACGCCCCTTTAACAATGCTTCAATGTTATTTCTCTGTATATGAATTTAAATGGTGTAAATATTATTGTAGACCTACCGTCGATACGCCTCGTTTAACTCATGCATGCAATATCATTCGAATGATATAACGTCATATACATTATTTGTATATGTTACGTAAGCACATCAACACAAAAATAATTATTATTACTATTACAATTACATGCCATCTATTGCGCTTCATATTAACATAGCGCACATTTGATAAATAAAAATAATACATATTACGCATGACCATATTATACTACATAATTATATACACACGATAGAACCTAAACATTCAATATTCAAACAGGATTCTAGAACTTAGATTCAGACATATGGGTATCAATATTGTTTTATATCATTACAGATGTTTTGTTTTTAAAAGAGCACACTCAGAGCACACTCATTGTTCGTGAAACTGACTTTACAAATGTGTTTAAGTTTCGATCTAAAGCTGGCTTCAGACTGAATGTTTTTTTTCAGATAGCTAGGTAGATCATTCCACCATTTAGGACCAACGACAGCCAAAGACCTGTCTGCTAATTTTGTTCGCCGTCTAGGGATTTTGAAACTATTATCACTTTGTGATCGCAGACTGTACCGCCCTTGAGTTGGAACAAACATTGGAGCTGTACCATTGATGATACGGAACACTTTTACTAGAACTTTGAATATAACTCTAACTTTAACTGGAAGCCAGTGTAATTCTTTCAGATGTTCAGAACTTGACTGTTCATAAGAAACATTCATTACTACTCTAGCGGCACGATTTTGGACTCACTGTAGTTTGTTGATTTGGTAGATTGAAATTTCAGTAAAAAGACCGTTACAGAAATCAATATGGGAATGAACCAATCCATGCACTAATGATTCAGTTGACTTTTGCGTGAGATGTGTACGTATAGCTCTAATGTTTCCTTGCCGTACATGAACTGTCTGACATTTTTTCTGAATGTGATGGTCAAAGTTGAGTGTATTGGTCATGATACATTTACACTTGAAATGTTCAATTTCGCTAACTGTTGTTAGTTCCATATATAATTATTTCAGTTTTAGACTGATTCATTTTCAGTTTGAAGTTTGTCATCCATTTTATTATTTCATTCAGGCAACTTTCAAGTTGTTGAGAAACAGTTGCCTCGTTTTGAGAATTTCCCGCTTGAATTTTGAATGCAATCTTGTGGTCATCCGCACATCCATAGAGATCGGCTGGATATTTCTACACCACTCGGTTGAGAGCCGATATATACAGGGTGAAGAGCACCGGTCCGGCGCAATAACCCTGAGGTACACCGAACATCAAAGGCTCGGTGTCAGATGCTGACTGTTCGACTAAAAATTTCATGTTTCTGTTTGTTAGATAAGATTCAATCCATTTTAAGAGGGTGTTATGAATACCAAAGTCATCTTGAAGGATTTGAATCAGTATTGGGATATCAATGGTATCGAACGCTGCACTCAAGTCGACCATTACCACGATTGTAACTTGACTTTTATCTATGGTCTTCAAAATATCATTATACATTTTGACCATTGCTGTTTCAACCCCGTATTATTTTCTATAGGCACTGTGGTAAGCTGGGAGGAGATTATTAGCATCAATATGCTTACTGATTTGGGTTAGTGCAGCTTTTTAAAGAATTGTGGAGAGGAATGTTAAATTTGACACCGGACGATATACAGTTCCAGCGGGAGACCTTTCTTCTTCAACAAAGGTTTAATCACGGCACTTTTCCACTCCTCAGAAAACACACCAGATAGCAGTGATTGATTAACAACTTTTGTCACCACAGGAGCCAGTTGTGAAAAATGTTCCTTTAATTTTGTAGTTGAAATCACATCAAGTTCACATGTAGTAGATGTTGATGCAAGTACAAGTTTCAAATATCATTTTCGGAGACTGGTTTAAATGCAGTAAATGTTTTCTCAATCACAGTTGGTTTCGAGTATGAAGAACTACCAATGCTGGGTGTTTCAATTGGTATATTGTCAAGATCATTTCTCAACTTGATTATTTTATCGGCCAAAAATCTCAGGAATTCATTTGCCATAGATACTGCACTTGTGTGTAATGGAAGCGGATTGCCCTTTGACCTTCCCAGTAAATCTGATGTTACAGCGTTTAACTTCTTGATATTTCCTTCTGCCTCTCCAATCCCGGTCTGATAATACTAATTCTTGGCTCTATAAAGTTCTGCACTATACGTGTTTCTTACACCATAATAAACTTTGAGATTGTTTCTGTATAATAGGGCAACTCCTCCACCTTTACGGTCGGGTTTTATTGTCGAAACTGTAAGCCATCCTGAGACAATTCTCCCCTGACAACGCCATCACCATCGGGTTGTAGCCAATTTTCAGTGATTACACATAGGTCAATACCCTTCCTCCAAGATGTGCTGGAGAAGGTCAGCAGATTTTCCCCGCACAGACCTTGTGTTCACAGTTGAGAGTTCCATTTGTTTCTTTCTGTGGGCATTTAATATAAATGAATGATCTACTTTAATTTGGGTCAGATTTTTCAAGTGAACGCCAACATTTGACTTTATCCTCGGACGACTAGCTCGTTTGTCTCTGTATTTCAAAAGATCATACTTTTTCAGCACAGTTAATGCTTCTTTATTTGGTATTGTACACCATCTAGGCACTGATCTATAATCCATCAATTGGTCTCTACTGTACTGTCTAACTGTACATGGATTAGCCATAAATTCATGAGAGATGTTCACGAAAACAGATGAAATTAGTGAAGTGTTACTCCAAATTTTACGAATTTCCAATTGTTTTACATCGAAGTTGTTCATTAGTCCAAAGAACATTCTATAAAATATATTCAGCCGCATGTTGGTCACCAGTTCATAAATAACTAAGTCAAAAATCCAAATTCTAGAATCACTAGTTTTTGTAAAAGAATCCAATTTTGCAGAGCAGAAAAAAGAAATGTTTACTTGGTGCTCTTTAAAACTAACACTGTCTTCGCCGTTCATATGTTCTTATTTTTGTTTTAATTAAAGCCGCACAAAACGTGGTAATGGCTAAATTCAGATTCTACAATAAAACGTATTGTCTGTCTTAGCATGTGTTAACGTTAGTATATAACCTACGTCAGAAACGTTTGGTTGTTGGATACTGTTTATTAAATGAAAATAAGAAGCTATACGTTTGCTGTATAGATTTCACGAAAGCATTTGTCGTTTAGTCAGAAATAACATTTTTACAAGCTACTACAATATAGAGTACGGGGAAATATAACGAAAGTTGTAAAACCTCTAGATGATAATGTCAAGTCAAAAATTAAGTATGACAATCAACTGAGTAAAAGCTTTGCTTGCTATTTAGGCACAAGGCAATGTGATTGCCTATCACCCTTCATAATTTCAATGTAAATCAATGATCTAGAAGAAAAGTTTATTTTTAAAGGGTGTAAATGTATAGATATTGATACCCTCCAACTTATAATTCTATTATATGCGATGATGTTGTAATTTTCTTTGAAACCGAACAAAATTTACAAATTGGTTTAAATATATTTAAAAAGTTTTGTAACCGTTGGAAATTAGTAGTAAATGTGGCAAAAACTAAAATAATGATCTTTAGAAAAGGTGGTAGATTACGCGACTCACTAAAAAATTTTATATGACGGCAAAGAACTGGAAATTGTTAAACAGTTTTGCTATCTTGGCATTGTATTTACATTCCATAAAACATTTGAAACACTTAGCGTTGTTCAAGTTAAAAAAATATTTGCTTAACTTCACGAATTTGAATATCAGCCACCGATTAGACCTTTTTGATAAACTTATTTTACCTATATTAAACTATGGGGCAGAAGTATGGGAATTTAACGTAGCACCTCAATTACAAAGAATCCACATGCACTTTCTAAAAAATCTTATGGGAATTAAAATATCTGCCCAAAATGATTTTATGTATGGTGCATTCGGAAGAACACAACTACTAACAAACATAATGATACATGTTATAAAATATTGGTTAAAAATATTAAACTCTAATGACCACAATTTTATAAAGCATATTTATAATTTGATGTTACGTGACATCGAATCATACCCACAGCGACAAAATTGAAGCTCACAAGTAAAGTTACCATGACGTTAAAATTTTGCTGTATGTATTTTTATACGTAAGTGACGTATACGTTAAGTAACGTATACAAAACCATTTTTGCAACTAATGCAAAATGTCTACATTATTATCAATAATCTCTAACACTATATAATTGAAAGTGAAACAGACACGTGCATGACTATAAGACCACGATTATTTTGTTATAAATATGTTGCTATGCTTTTAACACTCAGATAAAAACTCATGTAACGTTTTTAATACTCAGATTTTAATATTTTTAATGTAAAGACTTCCTAACCGGAAATTGCAACTGTATGTACGTATATGTAACTAACACTGAATTTCGTGGCGATGCTGATTAAATCCGACTAGTCACAATTAACATTCGGGGAGCTGCACGATATTCTACATAAGGTTAGATACCAGTAAATCATTGTGTATCCCTCCGTGGTCCATTTAAAAGTAGTGCCTATTACTAAAGAGTTCCTCTTCTCTTTTGATATAAAAGCCATTTAGGTATCTCAGACATGCCTTTTTTTGTTATTTCTATTATCCTATGCGTGTCTGCAACATTTTGGTGCATTTCATTGGAGGCTAACTTGAAAGGTGAACTGATGGGGTGTGTTTACTGTGGTATGGGGCTGAAACCCTGTTTTCTACCGGTGCCTGCATTCAAGTGAGATGCATTTTCTTAGAAGTAACACGGCTTATCTTTTTTTTATAGCAAATTTTGGAAGAGGACAGATTGATCTTTAAATTGATACCAGGCTTGCACAATCTGAAATAAAGGAAATGCTAGAAAAATGATTGGAAAGTTGCCGTTTTATAATGGGACCCTATGGGAATTGGATTTACTGGTTTCTAACCTTTAAGAAAACCAGGGACCGGCCCTTTAAGGTCCACATACATAAAATCACCATGTAACTGTGTTATTTTATTGCGTTTATTACTTTTCACGGAAATAAATGTTAATAATATCGTAACTAATACGTTATCTACACTTTTTTAAGCGAAACCTGTTTTTTCGGGTAAAAACAAATGAAAAAAAGTACGGAAACTCGCCTTGTGCAGCTCACAGCACATCGAATCATGTTATACGCGAATAGTACACGTTTTATACCTTATTACTGTCCATTGCATTAAAATAAGTCTAAATGAACTGGTATTTTGATTGGTTTATGTGATTTAGGTGCGAATTTAGTTCACGCTCCCCATACAATCCAAGTACTGAAGCGCAAGCCCGATGGCTTATCATGTGTCATTCTCGAATGCGTTTTTGGGGCATTTCTACTTAGCGGATCGACCTGAAATTTTGCATTTGTGGTACAAGTAGGTTAATAATGATGTAGAAGAGTCTTTTTCATGATAGCAAAATGTTGAGTTTTCTTTAAGGTTAGATACCGGTAAATCATTGTGTATCCCTCCGTGGTCCATTCAAAAGTAGTGCCTATTACTAAAGAGTTCCTCTTCTCTTCTGGCATAAAAGCCATTTAGGTATCTCAGACATGCCTTTTGTGGTTATTTCTATTATCCTATGCGTGTCTGCAACATTTTGGTGCATTTCATTGGAGGCTAACTTGAAAGGTGAACTTTTGGGGTGTGTTTACTCTGGTATGAAGCTTTTGTCGACATATGACTGCCGAAACCCTGTTTTCTACCGGTGCCTGCATTTAAGTGAGATGCATTTTCTTAGAAGTAACATGGTTTATCTTTTTATTGCAAATTTTGGAAGAGGACAGATTGACCTTTAAATTGATACCAGGCTTGCACAATCTGAAATAAAGGAAATGCTAGAAAAATGCTTGGAAAGTTTGCCGTTTTTAATGGGACCCTATGGGAATTGGATTTACAGGTTTCTAACCATAAAACACAAGGAACTTCGGCTAGTTTCGTATTTTTGAAAATGTAAACACCAAACTGAACTTCAAACTTTTCAAATTCTATTTATTTTGTGAAAATGTGTATACGTTTTTAGCTCATAATGAATTAATGTACATATTTGTTTTATCTCAACATTATACTTTTAATGTTTAGATTCACGCGTATCACCTTGTTAGTGGCTTTAAACAGTAGACACGTGCTTTTGTGGCTGTGGTCGATTAAATCGAGTCATAGATAGTGGCACAATTAAAAATATTGTAATATATTTTGTGATTTTTGTTTGACATTATAACTGCTTAAAGCACAATTAAGTTGAAAGACCACCGCCAATGCGACCTATTCCCACATGTGTTGTGCAACTCATGAATTAAACATCATAATGTGTCAATTTCTTCCAATAATAATGTATACTTAAAATTCATGAATCATAAGTCAGTTATCCGGTTCACCACTACAGTATTATCATTTACTCAGTGGCCCATTCATCTTTTATTCTAGCATGACAGGCGCAGAGTTTTCTATAGACAAAGAAGAAACATTCGTTATTAAATTGCCAATTTAAAACTCGAAAATGTAGTTCCGAAACTGTGAAATATAGTTCGCATTGTTATTGCAGAATATATGGTCAGGACATGTTAGAATCAAAATAATTTTCGCGTTATCGTTGTTTATCTCTGAATAAACAACGAATTTAATTCAGATTTACATGAAGTACCGCTACATGCATGCGTACTATTAATAACTATAGCCTAGCGTACGAAAGTTTCCATTGAAGTGCGCGATTTTGTAGGCGTGAATTCGATTCTTGATTGAACCGTGTATCGAAAAAAAACTTTTTCGGCGTTGTAGATCTCGTATATATTGTTTCTAAACGATTCCATCAATATATCATTGCTATTAGAAAAATATATTCGTGAAAAATTGTATATGTGTTGTTTTAACACGTGTCTTTGATAATGGGAAATTACGTCGATATGCCCATTTAACAATAGGCACTACTATTCTTACTACTGCAACAGCCATTATTAGTATTGTTATAACTATAACCACCACGACGACACCAACCTTTACGACAGCTTCTAATGTGTGCATATATTTTGAAACCATCATCAGTATTATTACAACTAGTCTATCACTACCACCACGACGACATCAACCATTACGACAGCTTCTAATGTTTGTATATGTTTTGCAACCACCACCATAAGTATTATTACAACTATAACCACCACGACGACATCAACCATCACGACAGCTTCTAATGTTTGTATATGTTTTGCAACAACCACCATTAGTAATATTACAACTATAATCACCACGACGACAACAACCATCACGACAGCTTCTAATGTTTGTATATGTTTTGCAACAACCACCATTAGTAATATTACAACTATAATCACCACGATGACATTAGTCATCACGACAGCTTCTAATGTTTGTATATGTTTTGCAACAACCACCATTAGTATTATTACAACTATAATCACCACGACGACATCAACCATAACGACAGCTTCTAATGTTTGTATATGTTTTGCAACAACCACCATTAGTAATATTACAACTATAATCATCACGATGACATCAGCCATCACGACAGCTTCTAATGTTTGTATATGTTTTGCAACAACCACCATTAGTATTATTACAAATATAATCACCACGACGACATCAACCATAACGACAGCTTCTAATGTTTGTATATGTTTTGCAACAACCACCAGTAGAATTGTTACAACTATCACCACCACGGCGACATCAATCATTACGACATATTATTATGTTTGTATATTTTTTGCAACAACCACCAGTAGTATTGTTACAACTAAAACCACCACGAAGACATCGGCCATCCCAACTGCTTCTAATGTTTGTATATGTTTTGCAACAACCACCAGTAGTATTGTTACAACTATCACACCACAGCGACATCAACCATGACGACAGCTTCTAATGTTTGTATATCTTTTGCAACAACCACCAGTGTTATTGTTACAGCTATTACCACCACGACGACATCAAACATCACGACAGCTTCTGATGTTTGTATATGTTTTGCAACAACCACCAGTAGTATTGTTACAACTAAAACCACCACGAAGACATCAGCCATCACAACAGCTTCTAATGTTTGTATATGTTTTGCAACAACCACCGTTAGTATTATTACAACTATAACCACCACGACGAATCAGACATCACGAGAGCTTCTAATGTTTGTATATGTTTTACAGTATTTGTCCTTTTCAGACATACCAGGAATACGGAAATGTGAACCTTTGAAAAATTTCACTGACACTATTATTTATAGAGTGCCAGTATGACAGGAACATACGCTATTATAGAGCGTCGTGTAATGAATTTTACTGCGTTTTAATTTACTTTTGACGAAAATCTTACTTAATGACATTTTCTTTTATTAGGCCCACAACATTGTGTTTATATCTCGCAAGGTTTTGTCAAGGGGAAAGCTGAACATGAAGCACGCCAGATTTGTTTAAATGCATGTTATAAAATAGGTTATGAAATGGGTAAACTGAGTTCACGGAAATGGCGTATTTCTCCTGTTTTTGTTGTCGATACAAAAAAATTCACAACGGACATGTATCAGACCATGCCATACGAAGGTTTGATGTTATATTTAAGCCACTTAAAAGGATAGTTTACATAAAAGATGGATTGGCTTTTAGTACGTGCGTTCGCAACATAAGAGAAACATCTATTAATACCTATACACTTTTGCTTCCTGACCATTACACATTTGTTGACTGCCTTCTGCCAAAAGTTGACATTAGATTATAACCAAATTATCCTTACGATTGCTGAAATCGTCGAATGCACTCAATATTTGACCTTAGAATTCACGTTATTAAAACAAAATACCTCATACTGTTCATTGGAAACATCTTAACTGTTCTAAATGATTTTACGCAATTTAACATAAAACAAATCAAAAGCTAGATGACTAAAATACACATCCATCCGCATTCATCTTGTTTTATTTACTATATTTTGTATAAAAATGTAATAACTAATAAGAAACGAATAAAAGGTTAACATTAATTTGTACATTCCTTGTTCGTCTTATAATCTACATTCACCAGATCTGACCTAGTTTGAAAAGAATATTTACTATTCTTAAGTGCATATGAATGAAGTGTGTGTCCCATGGTTTCGTCCGATCTACAATATAATGTTTCTACTTTTCATTGGCGTTTAACGTAAATGAAAAGCACCAAATAATTAATAAAACGTCATTTTTACTGCTCTACTTATACGGTGGTTCTCCTTGCCAAAAAAAAAGAAAACAAAATATTGTTGTATTCGAGAATTTATCGTTGTTTTATAACTCCCGTCCTCGTGTCATTGAAACGTCTACTTATAAATAGTATCAGTGTCGCTCTATAATTAATTATGTTGATGTGTGTGACATATATGCTGATGAGATACTAGCTCATATTTACATGTGCTGTAACATTCTTGAGGATAGGTTACACACTTCGCAGTACGATGACAACAATATTAATTATTTCTTTTAACAACATACTTAGCGCTACGTGATAGATGAACTTATACGTGGTGTTTAGTTTAGCAGCTCTGTAATTTGTATCACACTGTTGTGTAATTTATTAAGCTCTCCAAAATTGTACCATTACTCAGAAGCAATATGCTTCTAAAATATGTGTGAAGTACATAAATATAACTTATATTTAAAGTTACTTTCTCATGAATTTAAAAAAAAAGAAAAAAAGAAAAATTATGGTAAAAACTACATTTGCATACATAATACAGTTATAAAAAAAAAAAAAACATAACATTTATAAAAGAAATGGGGTCGTAAAATGACCCCCTGAAGTCCCTCTTGTAATTATGTAATAGTTATATATATTTAGTCATCGAAATAATACTGGTTTATTAATCTGATATGCATGCATCGAAATATATAAGGATAAGTAATTACAGTTTTACATTTTAATACTGGAAATGTGAGACACACAGTCAAAAGCTTTCGAGAAGTCATTTTTGCGTTGTGATATCTGTTCAGCCTATTATTTTTCTAAATTTATCAGCAAATATCTCACGTCAAAAGTAGATAATTTATAGCGACATTCTATCTTGTGTAAATGATTTCTTTATATAATATGTATCTCGGCGCTTATTCAGCATATTGCTTTACAATATATTTATAAGGAGAAAGTAGATATTGTGGATGTTAAAATGTAATTTTTAAAGTCGCACAGATATTTTGAGGTATGCTCAAATTTTTAAGGTGGAAAATTAAACAATATTCAAACACACGATAAGGATATAATAATAAAAAATGTGTTAAAAATATTCAATTGTTAACATACTCGTATATGTAATAAATGTAAGGTCGGGCATACTTTTTTGGAACATCAACGAAAGGTGCATATGTGAGAAAAGTATACAGGTCATAAATACCATCATAACAACAGTAATTTTTGAAACTTGTTTATTATGAATCACTCTTTGTTCTCTACATTAAAATGGGTTACTCAATAAACACAGTTTTATTTAGTAACCATGAAACAGGAAACATAAACAACCGAATCTGTAAGACACACAGACAAGTCGTTTATGACATGATACTATTTTATAACAACGCAACGCATGAGCATTCATTTTTGTAGAAAGTTAATATTCATTTCTGTCAAAACGGACTATTATTTACAGAGTTATGTCAGTTTCACTGACGTTATTTTAGGGTACAATGAACTTTATTTTTGACGATTGCTGTATACACAACGCTTAAATTGTGTATCATGCGAAGTCACTTGTTTGAAAATTGTATAAATAAATATCAATATAAAAACAAAATCAAATTCCTTTAAGCAATATCGAAAGTAGTGTATATGAGGCGTGTCGTGGGAAACCCGTGCTTAATGCATATGCGTAAAGTGTTGTCCTGGACCAGCCTGCGCTGTCCGCACAGGCTAATCCAGGACGACACTTTCAACTTTTATGATATTTTCTGTTTCAAGGAAGTCTCTTCTAAACATTAATCCACTGTAGGCGGAAAGTGTCGTCCCGGATAAGCCTGTGCGGGTTGCACTGGTTAATCCAGGACGACACTTTACGCACATGCATTCAGCCCGATTTTTCCAAGACACGCCTTCTATGAGCCATTTTAAAAGTTACCGTTTCTTTACAGTTCAGATCCGATCCACAGCTTGACAGACGAATACATAACTTAGAAACAGAACTTTCTAAATTACGTCTTCTTCACAACCGGGGTAAGGAAAGGATGCGAGAAATGGAACGGGAAATAGGACACTACCAAACGGTATGTTAAGAATGTCACATGTAAAGCGAACGATATACTTACCTATTCCTGTTATATTATATTAATTATTCAAAAAGCTTGTACTTCATTAAAGTTAACTGTTTAACACACGCTTTACCGTCCACAAAACTACAATGGCTATATACCATCTCCGCCACATATGTGAAAAAAAGACTGTGATGTGCTTGTCATCTGTGTGCATCAGTCAATCGCTATGATATGACCACATACGTATGCGTGCAAAATGCAAAGACTATAACATGGCTTCAGGCGTGTGTAACAATGCAATGGCGTCATATTTTTAAAAGTCTATTACTTCAATATTGCTGTCACATAGGTGTAACAATCAATGACTGTGGTAACTCAAGGTCGCAATGATGTAGTGAATATGGTGACCGCCTTGCGACCGGGAGGTCTCGGGTTAGATCCCCACTCAGGAAGCTTCCGCAAGATATTTCCAAAGACACAATGTACTGGTTCTTTCCAGGAAACGGACTCTAGAGTGTCTCTATAAGCCAAAGGCTTTTGATGCAATCGAGCTAAAATAAATAGGTTTACACTAATGACTGTGATTTAGTTGTAACTGGAGCGAATCATTCCAATGACATTAAATGACCACGTATGTGAAACAGTCAGATACATTGCGATGATTGCACATAACAGCGAATGACGGCTACTAGTATATTGCTGCAACATGTGTCTATAAAGTAAGGCGTGTCGTGGGAAAACCGGGATTAATGCATTTGCGAAAAGTGTCGTCTCGGATTAGCCTGTGCACTCCGCATTGGCTAATCCAGGAAGGCACTTTCCGCTTTTATGGTATTTTCTGTTTCAAAGAAGTCTAGTCTAAACATAAATCCACCGTAGGCGGAAAGTGTCGTCCCGGATTAGCCTGTGAGGACTGCACAGGCTAATCCGGGGCGACACTTTACACACATGTATTAAGCCCGGTTTTCCCACGACACGCCTTACTTTAAACAGTCAATGACCGCGCAATGGTTGCCACATATGAGCGAAACAAGATTATGGCTATGTGCGCATAAGTAATGGACTCTTGTTACATATATGTGGCACAAGGAACTTTGCCTTCTATGTAATGTTCATTGATCGTGATTTAAACATTGCTAATTTAAACAGATTTGTTTAAATTCGCGTACTTAAGTGCTCAATTGACCTTAGTAATGTATAGATAATTCGTTACATTAAGTGTACTGGTCATGGAATATATATGAAAATGTCAAATGTAAAGAAAAGACTTACACGAAAGTACGAATACAATCACTCAACTTTGGTACATGCTTTATTGTTTTTATAAACAGCTGTGGAGCATGTCATTTCATATCTATTTATTTAGAAAGAAGATAATTTAATCGTAGCTGTCGGCCTTTAAAGTGACAGAAACGTCAAAATACATCATTTATTGTATGTAAACTGTCATATGTCATACGCAGGAGAAGCGAAGTTTTTTTTCCTAAAAATAGACTATTATGATTGATATTTCAATGGAGGTTGTTTCTTTTTGTAAAGCATAATGAGTGTTATGTGGAAGTCAAGTTACATTTGGTCTATTTATGCTTGTAGCACGTTTATATCTGACCTGCGTGCATTTACGTGTATTTCAAATTGTATGTTTTGTCGTTATCGTTTGATCAATAAATCAATAAATTAGTGCGTTTTCTATTGGTTGAGTGAGTGACTGACTGAATGAATTAATGAATGAATGAAAGGAGTGAGTGAGTGGGTTAAATGAGTTAGTGAGTGAGTAAGTGAGTGAGTGAGTGAGTGACCTGACCTGACCTGACCTGATCTGACCAGGCCCGGCCCGGCCCGGCCCGACCCGACCCGACCCGACCCGACCCGACCCGACCCGACCCGACCCGACCCGACTCGACCGACCGACCGACCGAATGAACGAACGAACGAATGAATGTGATTAAAACAATAAGATCTAAAAATATCCATTCCTCATGACGTTTGAAAGCATTTTACTATCAAAAGACGATTTACGTGGTGTTTTTGAAAAATCTGACCAAATTTTAACGTCTTACTCGTTTGAATTTGTTTCGCTAATTATATTACAATGCTTAACTTAAGTGATACATCCTGTTGATACAACGAGTAATATTCAAAATTTGACCGTCCATTGTTTTCTCCATTTATTTGCAAGAAGGTTAAACAAAACGTATTTATTAGTTTTGTTGTTTTAGCATTTGCCATGTTTTTTTTTGGACAAAAATCATACTCTTAATTATAGTTCAGTTTCCACATATAATGTTTAAACGGATAAGATAAAAACAACGACATATACATATATATCACCGTATTAAACAATAAAACAAATGGAAATAACTGCTGTTTAATTACCGGAGAGTGTGTTAATTAATATTGTATTCAGCTTACAGTGAAATATTTCTATAGAT